>CM062345.1:61893265-61924914 GCA_031216105.1 Dalbergia cultrata
TATAACTTAAAGTTTTGCACTCTTTAAAAAGTATATGGTTTTTTTGCATAATTTAAAAAGTTCAAGTATCATTATACATTATTTGAAAAGTTAAAATATAAATTGTGCATCACCTAAAATTTAAGTGGTAAAATACATTTAACCCTTTCATTAGAGCCCTGATGACAAAACTATTCATTCACTTGATGTTATTCAGAAGAAAGCTTCATGTTAAAATTGTTACAGGGACAAAGATCTCTGGTTTAACGCGGGAGCTAAACTACTCTACATCAAGTATGAACACTTGGAAAGTCAAACATTAATAAAAAGTCCCGATAAATTACACGCATAACAGCCGAAGCGAAATCACACAAAATGACGAAAAATGAAATTTCGAAACAAGAACGTGGAAAATGACCAAGGAAATTGCAATGTTCAATGTCATTGACGTTTCCTACTGTTCTTGCGTTCCTTCTGCGAATTGAAGTAGATGGCGGCAACTGGAAGACCAAGGTGGTGTTGGGAAGCAAATTGGCGAGTATTAAAATTGGCACGCCCATTTGGGGGCCCAATTCCAAGTAGAGGCCCACCCGTTTGCTTAAATGCTGCGAAGACGTAGCGATGAATTCCCACTGGTGGGCTTGGCCCCATGTACATCACCAACTCCTTCCCTTCAGTGTCACCCCAACATCGCATAAATAACATTCTACAAATAATTATACTATTTTAAGATTTAATTTTAATGTGTTATTAATATTAAAATATTTTATACAAGAATTAAATTAGATATTATCATATTTTTGTTAAAAAATTAACATGTGTAATATTATATGATTAGTTGATACTAGAAAATATTGCTATATTGTTAATTTATTGTAATATTTTAAAATCAATTTCACTATTATTTAACTGGAACTAGAATATTCGTCTCATTTATCAACAAGGTCAAGATTATTTTGTCCCCGCTTCTGGAATCACAAAGAGCTGGCTGACCTTGAGTGGCATCAGAGCCTTCTGGAATATCGACAACCATCCTGTCAATCGTCAATTTCAATCACTATCAAAACAAATAATATCTTCACAGTGCAAAACAGTTTTTTTTAAAAAAAAAAATCGTAAAAGTTTAAGCTGATATTTAGCTCGTGAATAATTTTGGATTGAATAATAATATTAACCGTTTAATAAAACCTAATATGATATTTTGAATCACTAGAATATATAATAACCACTACATGACTACCTCGACCCACTTTACCTAACATCATTACATGCCCTTTTCGTTTGTTTAATGAAAAATGCTTGGATATATTCACATTTTTTTGCATTAAAGAAGGAATTGATACGTGCAACCTCTTTTAAATTTGAGAAACACAGTCAACTATTTGTTTTAAGCATATATATACTCATTTGTCAACCTGTGAAATTTACTACCATTATAGGACAACTTAAATTTTTTTTATATTAACAATTACAGGATAATAACTGAACAAACAAGCAAGAAGATACACATACCGTCACTGCAGTTTGCAACTTTCCATATGAACTAGTAGCTATTACATTATCCTAAGCAGGAAAAGGAAAAGGAGAGAGAAACGAAGAAAGAAAAATTTGCGAGCATTATAAATTTTTGACAATCAACAATGAAGTAAAAGTCTAAATACCAATGGAGCCACTCTCTGTATGTTGGTTCACTAGGACTTGGAGCATCAGGATCCACCATTACCTACCAAAGAAAAGAAAAACATAATGCTAACTAACTAGTGTTTCAATTTCACATAAAAATCAATTTCTCTCATTTTCTATGATATAATCCGATAGACCATTTGATGAATGTAACATAACAAAAACCTAGCTTATATTAAGCGAGTTGCATATATACCAGTGTGTAGAGATTGGGACCATTAGAGGCACCGAGAATTCGAACATGAGGTATGTCAGCAGCTAGAAAAGGTTTGATATCACAACCGTTAGCAACCTGTTTGGAGCCGTAAAGCACCGCGATTTCAGCCGCCGGAGCAAAAGAGTCTATCACGTCTCCGATGACCTTCCCAACGGCCAGTGCCCCAATTGAACGGCCCATATTAAGCACACTGCAATCCCCACGGAAATAATAATGAAAGGGAACTAACTAGCAAGCTAGAGAAGCTTAGTGTGTGTATGTTAATTGTTATGACTTATACATGTGACCTTTATAGTGCGCAGCTACCTAGGTCTCCTCAAATTTGGATATAGGATAAGATATAATAATTTAATTTATTTATAGTACTAGTATAGTTTTGGTTTGTACAATTGGGATCTTCATGTCAACGTTGTTGCGTTTGGTGGGTATGTGACACGTGTAGGCAAGGCTATGTTGAGTGGCATTTGTCCTTTCCACTAAGATGGTGGCTGGGGAACACGTGTTGCTTCTTTGTTCGCCAGACGGTTGATAATGCCTCTACACTGTGCGGAGCATTCACAAACATGTGCCGCCACAACACCCATTTACCTATATGCCCTTTCGCCCTCTATTTCCTGATCCATTTATCACTTTTATTTATTTATTTTATAGGAAAAATTCTTTGAAATATTCAAATACTGTGTATTTTTCAGTGATGAATCTTCATGATTTTGTATTTCCGAATTATGTGTAAAGGTACATATAAAATATAATAACAAGAGTACTTAAATGCATTAATATAATAAATAAAATACGCTTATAAAGAGGACAAAAGATCAAATCCTATAAAACAAAATTGTTGAGTGGACTTTTAATTGTAACAATAGTCAAAAGTATAATTTCAAAACAATATTAGTAAAGATGTTCCAAAGACAATAGATAACGATTCAAATGAAAATAATGTTTAATTTTCTTTTTTTGGGTAGATGAAGGAATGGTTTAATGTGAGTAAATAAATACCAAGAGTAGTAAATCTCAATTCTTGAATTTTACATAAATAATTGGTATTAAAATATCATGTGAAATTTTTAAGTGATCAGACTATTTGACTAATTTCCAACCATGATTATTCATGTATGGTTATATGATTCAAATTTATTCCTCTTACTCTTATAATAAATTACTCATGTCACATGATCATTTAAAAAAGTCATGTGACTTTATGTTTTGACCCATACCATTAATGCAAAAAATTTGACAGCCTAGATTTATTCCTTCCCCGGCCCTCTCATACAAAATCACTCGTCTCACTTGATCATTTTGTGTGTGTGGGTGTGTATATATATATATAATTGAAACAAAGCCAAGACCTAATTTATAAATATAGAAAGTGTCATAGAATAATTACTTTTCTTATTAGATAACCTACAGATATTAAAAAATATAACAAGACAGTAAACTCGTCTTTGGATAAGTACTTAATTAGCATCTTATATATACATTCAGAAAGTTATTCATTCTTTAGTTGGGGGTAATGCAGTCCTTTCAACCCTCAGAAAAGGACAAGAATTTGTTTTTGTTTCCTAAATTGTAAGTTTATAAACAATGCAAGTGTTTGTTTTCATTTCATAGCGTGTTCCCACTTAACCAATTTTATTTTATTTTGGGTGTATAGTAACCAAATTGCTATTAATTATGTATTAAGCAAAAAAAAAATCGAAATAAATAAATTAGAAGACATAAAATCATAAATGAATAATATACTTTACCTATTCTTACTTTCTTTTCAAATAGAAGAAAATTTGCAGGAATTTTATTATGTGCACTCTGTTTGCTTAAGCGGAAATATAATATTTCTAAAACTTTTACTCAAGAGCTTGTTACATCTTAAATTTTGTGGCTCATATATGCATTAGGAGGGGATGTGAAATATTAAACTATTTAGAGCTTAATTAATACTTCCTTCATTTATCCCATTCGTCCAAAATGAAAAAACAAATGTATTAAGAAAATAATAAATAAATCTTGATAATAATATAAAATTTTGCAAGCGGATAAGATTCCTTTTGAAAAATAAAGGTAAATACATACAATTAATTAAAATAAATAAACACAATTAATCATTCTAAAAGTAGTGTTGGTAAAAAAATATTAATGATTTCTTGACATTACAAATGGAGATGTATTTTAAGATAAAAAAAATCTAAAAGATTTGAGATATATAGTGAAATAAAGGGAGTAATATATTTGCAGAAATTGTTTTTTGCAGTGAAAGAATAATGACTTAGTTTAATATTGATTTGCATCGGTATAGAGTTTTGGATTTAGGTTTTACCTGTGATAATTCTTCATTCATCTCTCTCGCTTCTTTATTTTTTCTCTTTTTGGTGAATTTTTGTATTTTTTCCGTCTATGAGGTATAACCATTTTTTGTTTTGGGTCAATGACCAGGGGGTATATCCATCTTCGACTTGTACACCAGATCATGGGAGCGACAGAAGGTCCAATTCCCCAAATTGGGCTAGACCCAGAGTAACTGATTTTGTGAATGGTCGTGGTAGTACTATTGTTTTAGAGTGATACTTAATGTTCTTATCGCACGAGAGGCTCGGCTCATACGGCAAAAAAAATGTTCTTATCGGGAAAAAGGAGCAACACTTAGCATGTTTTATATGATATCTATATTGATCCAAAAAATGTTCATATGATATTCAAATCATCATGTTCAAGTAAAGGTGCATTTTGGTCTATAATATTGCATTTGTACTGCATTTTAGTTTATAGGATTAAGAAATTATTAATCTAATTTCTACAATTGTGAAAAAATATTTAAATTAGTCCTTTTGTTATTCAAGTTAGTTCCTATAAAAACTACCATAAAGACTAACTTGAATTATTTTTATCATTTTAGGGACTAGATTGAAAATTTTTTAATTTCAAAGAGTAAAGTCAAACATATATATAATTTTAAAAACTAAAGTAAAACTTTTTTATTTTTTGTTATGAGACTAAAGAAAATCTTTACTTTAATATGCTCTTATTTGGCCGGAGATTGATTATATATTCTTCCCCGAACTGTTGCCATTGCAATATATATTTCCTGCAAATTTGTTATTTGCCATCTTTTTGTTACAAAATCTCAAAATGAAAATAGAATAAAAATAAGATTTAATTTGAACGCCTTGTAAAACTTTTCCACAGTATATATCATTCAATAAAATTCATTCATATGCATAACTTTTGAAATATAGAGTCAAACTTGTTTTACACCATGACCCAACAGCATAGATAAGTACTATCCCTACACATCATAAGTCAAATGCTGAGTGAACTATTGTCCTCCAATTTTGCGGACTCCTACATCTGGATTTGAAGTTCCATGCTTGTCTGTATCACATTTCCACTTCTTGAGACCACCCGTAACACTTGTAATGCATAGTACTGTAGAACTCCACCCAGCACTTTAAGATGTTTCCCCCAGCATAAAGGTGACGGTTTTTCTCTTCTCTTGGCGATGTAATTCCCTTCATGCACCGTAAATTTATTTATTTATTTTTTAAATTTATGTTTAAATTTTGTAACCGACTTTGTTCAGCTATCTCTAGTTAGTTCATAGCTGTAATCACATATATATTGACCACGATTAGGCGTATGCCCTTAAAAGTGACCAAATTAAAGCCATTTTCCAAATAATTTTTGACTTTGATAAGGATTGCTGCTGAATAAATCAGCTGACGGTACTTTTGATGGGATTATAGGTCTAATTTCAAGCACCATAAACCTAGTCATAAGACATATCTTATCAGTCAATCACATCATCAAGCTATTTATTAAAAGAGCAGACTCTGTAATTATTCTGGCATTTCGATTAAGTGGATTGCGTCAGAGCTGTTCCAACAAGTCAATTTCATTTCTCGGGACGGTTTTAACTCCCTGCATTATTTCAGACATATAGTCACTCTGATTCCATACACACATGGTGGATTCAAACCTGGAGTTGAATTTCGAACCCTATTTCAAATTAAATGAAATCTTAATTAGGAATTTGTATTTGTTTAAAAATATTTGTCATTTTAAAATTTCAATAAAATATTAACCATTTTATACTAATTTTATCTTTATCGACATTATCTTAAGGGATAATGATAAGATCTTATTTTAAAAAGTAAAATAAAAGGGTTTTACTTTCGAATTAATAAATTTAAAAGTTTGGTCCTTCTTACTCTATTGATTTAAGAATAAAACTTTTTATTTTACTTTCTAAAGTAAAATTCTCACTTTAAATTATCAAAATAGTCTTTTAGATTAACTTTTTTAAAGAACTAAGACAATTTAATAACTTTATTAATTATTCTGGAAATAACCTTAAATTGATATTTATTTTAAAATAAGGAGAGTATAATTTGAGCTTTTTTATCCGTAGTATGTTGTAGTAATTCCATCATATATATTAGCCTTAACAAAAATGATAAATATTTGAGTTTAACAAAATAATACATAAAAATGTTTAAAATTCTTCCCAAATAAGAAACCTTCAATTGAAATTCTTGAAATAGTGAATATCAACACCTCACGCATCTGAAAACCATGGTATGTACCAAACAGATCTAAACTAAAGGGATAGGTTCAGCACAAAAGTCAACTTATATGTCCACAGCTAGCACGTTGTGCACTATATTTATCTATGGAAGCAATTGATAATTCAAGTAGGACGTTTTAAATATTTCAAACAGTTCTGGAGGAGGTTTTGGGTTAATATAGCAATGATCTATAAGTCGTGATAAGGGCTATATTTTTAAAGCAGGTTGAATGTTTAGGCATAATGCATAGTGGGAAGGGAAAGTGGCAGACTCCATTTCACATTTTACATAATCAACCATAATTTCTAATTTCTCCTGTTTATAATATTGTCTACCCAATTCTCCTATTTGGGCTCAGCCTATACATGTTACAATTTGCTATAAGGTAAAAATGAAGTGAACCACCATGTTAAGCACATTTCATAATAAAATATATGGACCATTATGCCATTACTTTATGATCAGTGTTATTTTAACTTTTAAAAAAAAGATATCCTATCCATTTTTAACTTTTTTATTATTGGGTATAAGAATAATGATCACGGCTCATCCTTTTCATCCATCATATTCATTAGTAAAAAAAATAAATGTCCCACTTTTTGGATGTCATAGGAAAATATTATCTGATATGGAACTACTGAATGTGTCCGTTTTTGAACTACAGATTGACATTGAATTATTAAAATACTCAAAAGCGAGGAATCAAGCTAGCTTTCCCATGGACGGATTGTCAAATTCCCCCACTTATGACTTTGCCACCAAATAAAAGACCAAAATGAAGTGGGGATAGAGAAATTAGATCTCTCATTTTACTACGGAATGTTTGTAAATTTCGGAATGAAGGTTGGTCTTACAGTCTGAACATCTCTGAATTTCAAAAACGCAGAAGCAAAACCTATCGTTTAATAATTCTTCATAGAATATAAAGATCATTTTTTCATTGTTACCTAAAATTTAAGAGTCTGTTTGGTTTTAATTTTCAGTTTTAAATTTTTATTTTTAGAATTTCATGAAAAAAGATACTAAAACGGATTTTATAGTTTTTATATATTCAATAATTTTTTTTTATAAAATCTGAAAAATTCAAAATGAAAATTAAAACTTGAAACCAAATAAGTTTTAAGCTCTTTATAAGAGGCAGAATTCTTGCATCAACTACTATATGACTCTCTTTATTCTAGCCCATGATTAAAGTTAAACTAGTACGGAGTAGTTTACTAATTAGCCTAAGATTCCATCATAAAAACAAATATATTACAAGTCAATATAGCCGTAATGCCGCAAGAGAAAAATTGCCCACCATGCCTATTTTTTCTCCTCATTCTGCTTCTTATGGCAAATAGAAAGCGCAAAGAAAGAGAACTTTGATAGAAACTAGAGAAACGATTAAAAAAGAAAAGAAACTCAAGCGAAGACATAAACTCACTTTCTGAGTTTACTTATTCAAAAGCTTTTGAGGTTTGAAAGCAGTTTGAGGTTTGAAAGCAGCATATATTCTTTGGGCGGTCGAGACAGAAAGCGAGGGTCGGGACTCGGAGACATATGAGAGTCAAAGACCAGCCAGCCACGCCCTCCTTAATAATACATACAGAGACATGCATGTCGTTTGTTTTGTGGACACGTACGTTGAAATCTCCAAATCTTATCATCATCAGCTTTTCTTTGAAACGATTAATACGACGTCGTCCACATGCACCCCTTGATGTGTGCAAATTTGCCAATCAATTTTCAAATTTGTTGACGTAAATGTGACGAGCAGCTTACATGCGCGCAGGAGAAATAGCAGGCAGGCACCCCTCTGCTGCAATAATCAGTAATGTAATGTAATGTAATTACACAAAAACTAGCTTAGGGTCCGGGGAGCTAATTCGAAACGTGACAGTTTGGACAAAATCCAAGCGAATTGAAGCTAATTGAGTATAGAAGGTGACTTGGCAAGCTTACTTAGTCCATTTAATGCGAAAACTGTGATTGAAATATATGTGGCTCAAAATTTGGAGTTGACCGATAACTATGCCTAGAACTCGCAATAATTGTTCCTGGCTGCATATGGATATGATAATTGGAGAGGAGGAATCTGATTGGATGAACTGAACTGCGATGTGATGAACCGTGGTGCATCTATGTAGAATTCAATTAATTGGCTTTTTGGTCATTGGTGGTTCCAGCCACCAACATGCATGATTGAGTTGTTTTTTTTTTTTTTTCACAACAAAATTCGAAAGATAATTTAAATTTTTTCATGAATCAGGATTTATTTTTTTCTTCTCACGAATAAATACCTATGTTGCCAGAATATGGGTGTGGTAACTGTACTCGGTACGATTATGGTTATGGGATATAAAAATTTTGTAAAAAGTAAAGATTACAATAATTAACTTAATACACTTCTTGTAATCTGTTTCAAATTAATAGATGAAAACTAGGATACGGGTATGGAATATGAAAATTTTGTACAAAGTGAAAATTATGATAATTAACTTAATACACTTCTTGTAATATGTTTCAGATTAATAGATGAAAACTAGGAAGGCTAAAAATGACAAAACATAAATTGAGTAAATTATCAGCGTATGTAACATTTTTACATCAATGTGATGAGGACAAATTGGTCAAGGAGTTATAAACTTGTCATATAATTGTTACAAGAAAAATAACAAACCAGCTAGGTCATCCTCCTCTAATCACCAAAAGGTCTAGAAATAGGAGGTGGTTGAGCAAGAAATTACGCAGCACAATGGATTTGATTGTGCTGACTGCTGAGTAAGGATGGAATGGAACCTTCTTAAAAGTGATATGAAGGAATATCTATAACCAATGATATAGAGATAATTGAATTGAATTACAGGAGGACATAGAGTGAAACTACACACGCAAATACAACAAAACAATCTACACACGCAAATACAACAAAACAATCACTCTACTTTTTTTTTTTTGGCCTTTTTCAAAATAAATCCGGCAAAAAAGCTAGAGTACGTAGCAACTATAAATTGCATATTGGCTTTTGAGTTTTAAAACAAAATGAAGTCGGAAAGAAGCGAGCAAGGACATGATAGTCGGCATGACCCGCGAATTTTTCAGTGCATGTGGCAAATAAAACAATGTACAAGCTGATTCGGAGTTATATAGAGACGTGTGCATACTGGAGAACAACTACAAACACAAAAGGACATATATAGTAAAAGTGTATATGAAGACACAAATTAAAGGGAGGTGGACTTAGCTTCCTAGCTCCTTTGTTTGCTTCTGGGCGTGGTCCTATTCGTTGTGACAATTAGTCCATTACATGCACATGCTAAATATTCCAAATTCGTAGTTTTTGGACTGCTTCCCTTTGATTTCATTGAAACTGATATGATATGCAGTCGAACACGCGTTATTGATGAAGAATTTCAACGGCACAAAAGAATTAAAAAAAATAATATTATTTTAATACTCAAAATTAAATATTTAAGTGAGATACTTATTTTATTATTATTGAACGTGATGGATGTATGAAAATAATGAGGACTATTATCATATCCAATAATAATAAAATGAATATCCCACGTAAACACCTGCTTTTAATTAGGTGTTAGAATAATCCTTTTGCAACAAAAATGTCCAAGTGTCACCTGTTTAGCGTACAGCACTCGTGCTCATCTGTTTCCAACATTTCAATTCTGGATCAACATTCAACAATCCTTAGTACTCATTGCTTACAAATTAAATATGAAAATCAATTGCAAAATTATCATTGTTTTATTATAATTAATCAGTTACATGAATCAAGAGAACAGGTAGAACTCAACAAAAAGTTGCATTATTATGTAATTATCCTTTAAATAGTATAAGCTACTGCTAAGCATAAATTTGATATTTATGTAAAATTTAATAAGCCTAACTATTTTTCTTTAGGTCAGATGTAAGTTTAATATTATTAAAATACTAAACCAATTCACAGTTCCGACCCCGCAACAGCATCCAGCTTTAGTATGTCAACTCAATCATCACGAACATATTATTGCACGCAAATCGATGATGCACAAAAGGATAAAATTTAATATATTACGAGTATTGGCATTATTTTATTTTATTAAAAGTTAAACCAATGATATCTGGCATTATATATGTTAAATATAAAATAAGCAATTTATCTATCGATAAACTTAAGATACTAATTAAGAAAAATGAAAAAAAATGAAATCAAAATTTTAAATTTCATAAGTAATATTCTTAAAAGACAAAAAAAAATTAACATTATTAACTTATATTGATTTTTTTACAATTTTAAAAAATAAATAAAAAGAAGATTTCCTTAGTATCCATGATAGTTTTAAAGATATCAATATCAATTACCAATGAGTGATTATTACTTAATTATGAATCTCCCTACTTTTGAATTTCTTTTATATTTTTGTTTACAAAATTACACACGTGATTTAATCTAAATCCTTAATTTTTAAAAGGTACTAAACCCTTTAAAAAAAATTGAGAGTAGCAAATAAATTTCATAGTAAATATTAAATTTTAATATTACTCCTTTTGATTGGAATGATTTTTCAATTTAAAATTTTGTTTACACAAATAACTGTCCACTTAGGAATTTTAGATAATATTTTTTTTTGGGTTATAGCCTTAATTTAACAAAGAAGAGAGAAAGCAAATGGAAACAAATAATTAAAGAAAAGAGATAATCAATATTAAGGATAGTATTCAAAATTACATCTAAAAGAAGTTACTCCCTTCGTCTAATTAGAAGTGTTTTTCCCAAAAAAAAAAAATTTATCCAATATATATATATATATATATATATATATATATATATATCATTTGAGAGTTTTAAGAAAATATTAATTATTTTTTTCACTTTTATCCTTACACATATTCTCTTACACGCACAAACTTTTCATGATAATTATTGTATGATTTTCTAAGAAAATTAAGGTAATGATTGAATTTCTTTTTTCTTAAAGGTAAAAGTAAAAGATAAAAATATTCTTTATCAATAATTAATTATAAGTTATCACTTTCATAAATAATCACAATACTCACACCCATTCGTTCTCACTTATAATTAATATAGAATTAAAATGGGTAAAAAGTAATTAATACTTTCTTGAAATATGAAAAAATGTTATATTTTGTATTAGACTTAAAATCAAAAAATGAATTATATTGTGGATAAGAGGGAGTACTTTTTAATGCTTTCTTAATGTGCCAAAATCTTAAAAAAAAATATTTTTTAATTTATGTGTATATTTGATATTGAACTATTATTTCCAACCGCAAGTAGGAGTATATAGAGGTTTTTTTTAACCACGAGGGGTAATGTGGTGTCAGTTCACCTCATCCCTTAATTATATGGTTGATAGTTCGATCCTCACTCATAAAAATAGAGTACATTTCGTGATTAATCGCTTACCTCTTAAAGAGAGCTCCATAACAATAGAATTAGTCAAACAATAAAATTAGTCACTGTTGCTCGTGGTTTGTACCTTGGTTTCAATAAAAATATATATATAGAGGTTTTTTTTATTATTTTATAAATTTTGCGTGAATAGGTCCGTTTCGGCATTATCGAGTCCACGTGTCTAAAATGCTGATGCAATTAATATTAGTTACCCATTTATTAATGGTGAAGCTCTGACAAAAAAAAAAAAAAGAAAAACAGCACAGGAAGCACGGCTTGATTTTCAATATAAAGTAAATGTATGGGCCCCACATATTGCGGTGTTACCGACGCATAGGGACACGTGCCCCCAACTATTTGAGTCAAAGCCCCAATTACCCATAATCCCCATGCAAATCATTACTTTATTATCTCATTATTATAAGTATACGTGATAAGACAGTTACCCATTACAGGTGTCCCAGACACGTGTCAAACCCACGTGCTCCGGCTTACCTTCGCCGGCATCTTGCACTCACTGTCGGGATCTCTGAAACCTAACCTTGGCTTCCTCATCATTGTTTCAGAAAGATTTTCTATTTTCTATCATCACTCCCTGCATGTATCATGTGTATATTCCCTTCACTTTAATTATTTTTTCACTTTTTTCCTTTCTATTTTTGGTGATAATTGCTAATTCAGGCCCAACTAAAAATATTATAAATTATCACTTAATATGCATGTAGTAAGTAAGGAAAGAAAATTGAAGTAGGTGCTGCACCAAGAGAATATTGAATAAAAACAATATACATCGACGCAGCTGACAATACTACAATAAAAGAAAAAAAAAATTAAAATATTAACGTGATTATATTGCCCTTTTCATTTTTCTCTGTTTTTGTCTACGAATAAAACAAAAGGCGTATACATTATTAATGCGGCTTTTCTGTTTTGATACAACACAAGTCAAACATGGCTTGGGAGTGATGTAATTGGTTTTAATATAGTTTAGTGCTTTCTTTAAGTAATCCCCACTAAATTTGGTTGCTAATTTAAGCAGGGAAAAAACAGACATGCACAGTGTCATAGCGATAATAGAAACTCTGATCTATTAAAAAAAAGGGGACAAAAGATTAGGACCTTGCTATTTCGTCTAACATAAATTAAAACAATGCTAAATTGAGAAATTTATAATATTAATC
The DNA here is from genome assembly GCA_031216105.1 of Dalbergia cultrata. Lineage (NCBI taxonomy): Eukaryota > Viridiplantae > Streptophyta > Magnoliopsida > Fabales > Fabaceae > Dalbergia > Dalbergia cultrata. The sequence continues at coordinate 61,906,280 of CM062345.1, forward strand.
ATATTAATAAAGTTTAGAAAATGTTACAAGTATCAGCACCACTGATGCTGATCCCTGGTTATGTACCTAGCTAGATACCCCAGAAACCAATGGGGTAATATAATCAACCTTTTTGGTTGCTTGATGATTAACCTGATCAAATTATTATTCTTACATGAACTCACTCACATCTAAAACATCAGGGATTTCAAATTTCAACATGTTATTGCTCCCATAGCTTTCTCTCTCATCCTCTGTGCCGTTGATATACGGTGTTGAGCTCGAATTCAACGTTGTGGGGCTTGATGAAGGTGTTGACATAACCGAAGCAAACCTGAAGTTGGGGTTGCTGTTATTGGAATGGAAGGTTGAAGCTTCGGACAATGAAGGATCCATCATGAGATTTTGACTATTATCAGAGCTATAATAATTATTATTGTAGCTTGATAACTGAGGGATATTACTGTAGTCCTCTGTTAAGGTGTTTAAAGCAATCTCATTAATGTGCCAATCACTGAGCTGAGAATGTTGTTGGTAACTATGGTCGGTGGTATTTGATGGGTATGTGTTCACATTGGGTTCAACCAATTGTGCTTGAGTCAAAGGCAATGAAACACAAAGGTTATTGTTCAATTGTGGAACTGGATCTTGATATTGGACAAAGTATGGGTTTTGGCTCTGAATTTGAGGATTATTGCAGGGATGGTTGTTCTGGTGACCAATTTGATCACTAGTACTGTAATGGAGCTGTTCTTCTTCACGTTGTTGAGAAGAGATGAGTGAGGAAGCCAACTTTAGAAGCTCAGGGTCCACCATAGGGTGCATGCCAAGGAGCCTTTGGATGTTGATTTGTGATGATGAACCATAGAGAGATGAGTTTAGAATGGAAGAGAGGTCCAGTAGGTCAAGTCTTGGGCTGTGTGTCACTGGATCAATTCCCATCCTCAGAAGCCTCTTTCTGATATGCGTGTTCCAGTAGTTCTTGATTTCATTGTCTGTTCTTCCTGGTAATCGAGATGCAATAGCAGACCATCTACAAAGAAAAATCCAATAATTAATAATATTACTATGAGCATTTCAGTTATAATATATTGAACTCAAACTGTGTATATAATTAATAATAAGAAGAAAGAAAGAACATTAAAAGAAAAACTCACTTGTTGCCTAAAATGCCATGTAGCTGAATTATTGTCTCTTCTTCTTCAAATGAAAACCGACCTCGCTTTATATCTGGCCGGAGATAGTTTGTCCACCGTAGACGGCAACTCTTTCCACATCTTTGCAACCCTATTATTATATATTCCATGAAAAATAAATGGCCATAACCCATTAGTTCAAACTACAAACACACACGCATATATATATACACCTACAGAAGAACCATTTTCCTCTTTGTTTTGGAACAAATATAAGATGCATGTTGAAACAAGAGACATACCAGCATTCTTTGGGAGAGTCCTCCAGTTTCCGTAACCATGTTTCTGAATGTAATCAGTGAGTTTCTGGTCCTCCTCCGGTGTCCATGGCCCTTTCTTGAGGCCATTCTTGTCACAACAAGGTGCTCTTCCCATGGTATTGTGCTATGGTGAATTAGCTAGGTAGCTTTCTTTGAGAAGTTAAGATTTAAACTCGTTGAGCTAATTAAGCTACTTAATTGCTCAACAAGTTTGCTTGAAGCTGGGGAGGGAGTAATGGAGGGAGAAATTTTGGAGACGTGAGAGAATAGATAAAGAAAAAGTGGGGGTTAGTAATAGCAGAGCGACAGAGAGAAAATGGAGTTATGATTTGTAGGGTCCGTAAATCGAACGTACGTGGTTGATGTATAAATAGCAACAAAGGTGCAGACGGTAAGAAACAAAGCACAAGTCAAATGGATTCGGTGCCGTCCGTAGTTATCTCAGTGGCTACGTGTCTCCTCTAATCACAGAAATTTTCTCTATCTGTGCATGCATCTCTGATCTCTCTTATTTGCTTTACTAATTATTGTACATCTAAAGCGAATTAAACAATCGTTGTAGCAAAAAAAAATCTTTTAATTACATCAGTGGGATGATTGGATAATAATTTTATGTATATATGTTTGATATTAATTAATTAATTTTTCATAAACTACTATTATAGTATTGTATATCATAGGGTGAAGTCCGGGAAGTGTGACTCCTACTTTTCTGGATTCATATTAGCTGTAATCAACATCGCAACGCCACGTACCCCGCCCCCCCCCCCCCCCCCCCAATGACAGATGCTTTTCTTTACGAAGACTATGTTACAGAGTCTCCACGGCGTTCATTTTGTTCTTCTATGCATGGCTTTTCCTACCTTTCTTTTGGCTAGCTAAAGGTTTAAGTTGCATGGCTAGCTGATCTGTAGACACTATATATATTTATATTAGTGTTTCATTGACTCCTCTCCTCTCTAGCAGCATATCAAGCTGGCTTGTGTCATAGTGAGATCTGCATAAAAATTAGGTTAATATAAATTATTGGGCTTTATTTATGTTATTGGAAAAGACATGTTTGCCCCCTTAATTTCAAGCAATCATTGTATTCTACAAGCCTACAAGGACAGACATTTGAGCAAATATGAGTGTTTTAGTCACTATCTGAACTGTGTGTGTATAATAAATGCAAAGAAGATTGGGGATGAGCATTTAATACACCGTAGCAATAATTGAGTTCGCGGTGTTTTGCCGAAATATGAAATATGTATACGAACATTTATTGTGCATAATGGGGGATATATACGTGATAAGGTTTATTTGTTTGAATTGTCATGGTGAAGAGTGTAAAATCATGAAATGTCCATTGCACACATCAATATATATGCAACTTAAGGAGGGTTTATCAATTTCTGACACATAATTGATCTATGGTCTAATTAATTGTTAAGAGAAGTTTCCTGGGTCTATAGGTGAACCGAAACCTTTATTTCATTTCAGTTTCTCAGTAGGCTAAATGTTTTGGCTATGCTAATTAACTCTCACGCTAGTTAACTTTTCTGAAAAGGCAAGTAATCTTTGACTGAATGTGGTACATTTTCAATGCCGGGTTTAACTGAAATTATAGCCGAAGTGATTGCGTCCTCTAAGTTTTAAAAATAAAGAGTGGCGGTAACCAAAAATATTATTTTAATATTTAAAAATGAGAATTTAATTAGGGCACCTATTTTATTATTGTTATATATGATGGTACTTCAACTTTTTACACTTATTTATTACATCCAATAATAATAAAGTAAATATTTCAATTGAAAACTCATTTTTAGGTGTTAGAATAGCAATGCCCGATAATAAAATATGTATTTGAAAATATGTACTTATATATTCATCAAAAATTAAAAGTACCTTGCAGCATCTTATCACTTGGTAATAACAAATTGGTCATTGAGTAATATATGTACATAAGAGAGTAAGCTATACAAACAATTTACCAGTAAAAAATGTAATAATACTCACACGTCCTAGATATTATTGATCATAAAAGTATCAGTGTATATAGAAAAGGAAACCGAAAGAGAGATATGTGAATCCATAATGCCCGACATGGAAAAGTTAGGAGACGAGCTCAATAAAAAGGAGCAGAAGTTCTTGATCCTGAGACCCCCCATTCTAGATGATATGTGTCCACCCTGAGACCAACATCTTAATCTTATTAGGTGGCTTTATAACTCATATACCTTTCATCATCTTAATTTGTTTTTCATTTCAATAGCCAATTCTAGTTTTTTATAAGTGATCTCAATTTGCTGGCCTTTTGGCAGGCTTAAGATTTCATGGAATGTGAGTTATGTACATGCATATAGGCAGGGTAAAAAATTAATAGATGAGTTTGATATATAATTTTACACATAAAATTTATTATTTTTAGTATTCAACCAAATGCACAGACCCCTAATGTAGAACTTTCATGCCCTATACTCATTAGTGTTTTTTTAACACTCCTCATGTGTGTGTCACTTGATCTTCTTCTTTTTATTTTAAAAAAATATTTATACACTTAAAATTTGGAATCATATATCATCATTGTATTTATCTTTCAACACGTATAAAAAAGTGTTTTCAGTATAGATATATCATTTGTGTTTTCACATGATCTTAATTAATTAGTATGTACCATTGCATTGGACTTAGGTGATTTTAATTTGGCATTTTGAGCATGTAAAATATTGAATTGATTGTTATTATTCATAGGTTTTGACTTGAATTGGATCACTTTGATAAAAGTGTTACCGTACTCCTCCCTTTTGAAAGGGACATTTACTTTAAAAACAAGGGAGTAACTTTTTTTTTTAATTATTTTCACTTAGAGTGTCTTACAAAGTACAGACATTAATTGTTATGTTTCCAAAACAAAACAAAAAAAAAAACTTGAAAATGGCATGAGACTAATTCTAGGGTTTTGTACATAAATAAAATAAAGTAAAATAAATAACATATTTTATCAATCTTCTAGTTTAAAGTCGTTTACAGATATATCCTAATTTTATTTAAAGAAGTTGACTTAAATCGAATTTCATTCACAACTACATAGAAATCGATTATAATCGATTTTCATACTGCTGCACACACCTTACATTGCCATTTGAGATAACATAAAATTCGATTATAATTGACTTCATCACAAAGCAGAAGTCGATTATAATATATTTATGAAGACTATTATAATAGACTATATTGCAATGCAGAAGTTGATTATAGTAGATTTTAGTTCAATAAATCTATTATAATCGACTTCTTTAATGCACTAACACACTCTGATGTGTTTTGAAAATCGATTATAATTGACTTCTATAACCAATTTTAATTGACATCAGTGTGCTCCTCAATTATAAATAGAGGGCTCCTAGATTTGCATTGCCGTGTTAGAAAATTTGGAGATTCAGTGTGAAATCATAGTGAGATGAAAGAGAGTTATGTTCATTTTTTTATACATTATAATAGTGAGATTGTAAACACAGTAGAGGGGGAGACATTTTGTAGTGACAATCAAGCTTGGTTGGTTGTTCGTTCACCAATTAGTTTGCTACAATTTAGAGTCGAATATTGGAAGAGTATGAGGGAAACAACATTCAAGCCTAAAAATTAAATCTTCTATAGGATGCCGGTTGATATTGGGCCAACTAGGATCTGATATAGAAGGTAGCAAATTCGGAAAGGCAAGCACATCGATCACATGTTCAGCTATTTTAACTCGTTTGTTGAAGCTCGCATAATAAAGCTATTAGTCGAACTCCAAAGTGGTCTTTTTTGCTCAGGAGGTTCAGCTTCGGATTCATCACTTCCTGCATCTAATGCAGCTTGATCCTTTGAAGTATCCAGCCATGACATGCACAACTCATATGATGAGGTATCTTTTTGAAGTTTTGAACACTTTTCCAGACATATTGAAGAGTCATTACCGCTAAATCCACAGCCAATAGCAGAAGCTAGCCAGTTGGGGATTTTGATTTTGAAGAGTCATTGCAACTATGTGAAGTTTGGCATTAATTATAATTGGAGTATACGTGTCACTTTTCACCGAAATTACAGCTACGGGAGGTGTAAAAGCTCATCGAATTGCACACATGTGTCTTTCTAAAGTCCATGAACCAGTATGCTCAAATGGATTATCATATTATTTGTGCCCACATATTTCCCATGGTGCAAGCAGATCTAACGATTGCCATTAAATCTCTATGAGCATCAGTGGAGTCAGAGTTGAGGTTCAAGACAACGTATAGAAAGGTGTGACTGGCCAAACAGAAAGCTATTGCTATGATTTACGATGACTGGGAAGAATCGTACAATAAGCTTCTTAGATAGTTGGGTGGCCTGCAGTCTTATATGCCAAGTACTATTGTCCATATGTAAACTAGACCATACTATGTTGGTGATGTTGTAAATCAGAGTTGCTTTATGTTCCACAGTCTTTTCTGGACCTATCCACCATGCATAGAGGCATTCAAATATTGCAAAAGGCTCATTTCAATTTACAAAATGCACCTGTATGGCAAGTATGCTGGAATACTGTTGACGGCAATTGCCCAAGATAGCAACTCAAATATACAAAGTTTCATTAAAATAAAGAAATAAATTACTACAGTGCCAAACTAAATTACAAATTCCTCAAAATAAATTTAACACTAAATATAAATTTATTGAAATTCACCTAGTTACAAACTAAATGTTTGCTTAGCTGAGACTAGAATTATTTAATTTATTACAATAAATAGTAAAATACATAAAAAAAAAGCTACTTTTTCATATAATACTAACATCAAATTGTATCCTACTTACTATTGTTAAACTGAACTAATTATATGCACTACAACATTCTAAAAAAATCACACTGCCTTAAATAAAATACAAGTAAATTAAAGAGACTCCAGCATAGTTATTACTTTTTCACAAATCAACTAACATATCCTACCTAATTCCAATACTATAATAAAACTAAATATACATACACATTACCATAAAAAAGAAATATATAACAAATGACTCAATAAAATAAAATACAGTGAAAAAATTTAAAATCAAATAAAAGTACCTGCACTGCTAGTTTACTTGCAATATGACTAACAAAATTAAGCTAATATAGATTATTCTCCATAGCAACATACACTACACTATAGCGCTTCCTTCCAACACCTCTACCCTCCAATATCCACTCAACCTCCTCCCTTCTTGCTCCCTCTGTGTGTTGTGCGTTATGCAATGAGTAAGGAAGATAGCAAGAGTCGTCTTCTTATATAGGTGAGATGCACACAAAAGTCGACCAAAATCGACTTGTCAGACTACTCAAAAGTCAATTACAGTTGACTATTCAAAGCCTCTAATGCAGTATGAGAAATCGACAATAATCGACTTCCCCTCAAAACAAAAGTCAATTATAATCGACTTCCATTACCCGTGAAAATCGGCATTAATCGACTTTCCTCACACAATTGACACATGCAGAGGAGGAACAATGCGGTGCAGTGATGCTGCAACTTGAGTAAAATTGACTTTAATTTTGCTCAAAAATCGGTTATAATCAACTTTTATTACATAGAAAATAAGACATATATGTAAGCGAGTTAAAGACGGGGGATGTATGTAATATGTTATTTATTTCATTTTATTTATGTAAAATACCCTAATTCTATGATGAAATTAATAGACCATTTCAAAAATTCCCTTTTCTAAAAGTTTAAATTATTTATAGTCATTTATTTTAATTCCTGTCTTGTAAACTCATTTTGTTGTTAACTAAATAGTATGAACGATGTTGTACGCTGCTATTTGAGTTTAACTCATCATATTCACTTTTTAGACCGGATGAGTATAGCTCGGAAAGCCTATAAGTTTGGTTCTTTTGTTACTTGATTGGTTCTTTACCTTTCTCAAGCTGGTCCTCGTTTGCCTGGAGCTTGATTCAATTATCAAAAAAAGAAAAAAGAAAAAAAAGAATAATAATACAAGGTTTGTCGCTTAAATTGTACTACACTCTAATGAGCTTCAGCCTGCGAGTAAGAGTTTCCCATGCCAAAAAGGCTGCTTCAGAATTTCAGGTAGATCAGGAAGGCATGACTTTGTCAAAAGTGAGATGTAAACTTCTAATTCGCTACATATTTTTTTCCAATAAAAAATGGATATATTTTATTAATGATTAAATAATTCATCACGAAAGACAACAACGACCTTTGGCGAAGAAAATAGTAGGATGTGAAAACTAGCAGGAAGAAAAACTAAATAAAACTCCTCAATTCTGCAAATGAAATCCCAATCAACACAGGCACAGCAATGAACTGGCAGACAAACAATTTGAAAGAAAAAACAAATCTAAACAGATTTGACAATACAGTGAAAATATTTGCATGTAAATCTACTGATTATTTTTCATCACATTCGGATACTTATGTATGCAGTTTTGGCTTTTGTAGCTTTCATATAAATAAATTATTTCATAAAATATTATGAATGCTTATTTTCCATGCGTGACAATCACCGTGTTACCATTTAGATTATGAGAACTCTAACTCGCTTTCTCGATTAAGAAAATTAATCAGACTACATAGAAAATGCCGGAAACGTGTCCTCGTAAGAGTGCATAAAATTTTTGCTCACTTGCCCACTTCATCTAGAAGAAGAGAGAACTTCATTGGAATAACAAAATTTTATCCCATCGTACGTTTCACAAAGTGCCACGATACCACATCTGACGCCTAGTCTGCCGAATATGATGGAATTATTTTCCCCTTTGTAAAATACTGATCGTTTTTTCGTGGCGTGTGTTGTCAGTCCTTCAATCTATTTGAACGTATTTGCCTCACTGTGTAATGCAATAAAGCTGTCTTCAATGACCTGAATTACTCCGAACAGAAAATTACATCGCGTATCAAACCGAATTGGTTAAGGCGTTGGTTTAAAGGTACATAGATTCTACTAATTCAATTAAAATATAATAAAAAATATATAAATATATGCATATGATATATTCAAAAGTAAATATATATATTAAGTCATCAACATTAATATAACCAACACAAAATAACATTACTAATATTTCTATACTAAATATTAGTACATATCATACACATAAGTCAATTATCTAACTCGACAATAAATGAAAAATAATCACACAATTGAAACAAGCTTTTGTATTCACACTTTAAATTAAAAAATAAAAAATCTTGATACAAAGAGATATCCAACTTGTTTACTAAGATGAACATACAAAGATGAGAACCACTCACTTGAGTTGGCGACGAGGAGGCAGCGGTGTCGTAGAGCAAAGGGGCAGAGCGATGCGAATCAGAGGTGTTGCGTGCGAAGCAGCACGAGGAGCAGAGGGCAGAACAGAGGCAGAGGAGCAGAGGGCGAAGCAGCGTGTGTAGTAGCAGGTGAGGCAGAGGTGGTGCATAGTAGTTTGTCGAAGAAGAAGAAGAAGATCTTATGAGAGCTTGATGTGAGGCTTGAGCTCTAAGTGAAGTAACCCTAATCATCTTTTTTAATTTTCATATTCTCAAATGGCAACATTTTGTTGTTTTCCTTTTTTTTGTTTCTAGGTCAAAGACTCGAACTAGAAACTTTAGAAAACTGGACTGTTCCACCAATTTTCTCGATTTTGATTAGTTTTGAGCCCATCCAATTTCAAGTGCTTCACCAGACTAGCCAAACCAGTTCTCGGTTAACCCAGTCAAACTGGCCACTATAATATAATTTTCTCTTCTATGAAATTACTTGAAGAACCACTTTACAAGAAGATTTTTTTTATTAAAAATAGGGAGATTATTTTGTTCATCTACATGTTTGCCCATTAATTAATTAATTATTATAATGGGCAAGTGCATTCCTTTTGGACATGGATGCTTTTGTTTTTATCACTTTTGACTTTAAACATTGAAATGACGGTAACATGTGAAATTACTATTGGTTAATGTGGAAAAAAGGGTCTCACCCAACTTTGCCTAATGTACAAACAGGTACAAAGTCAAACATTAATTTAATCATGTACTGGGATTTCCCCTCCGGATTTGTTTCCATTTATGTTTTGTTTAACATTTCTCCTGGCAGATGGCCAGCAGTTATTTGAACCTAACTCCACCTTTTTTTTGGATAGCTAGCTAGTTTTCTACCCTATAGGTATACATACAATCATTGATGTTAAAGTTCTGATTAAAAACTCTTTAAGCTTTGTTTTCTTATGCATATTTTGATAGTGTGGGAGCCATTCTCAAATATACGTAAGTTTATTAATCGAAACCCAACTTTGTCCTTTACGATATATATGATAGAAACTAAATAAATCATCACACTGGATTATGTTCCCGCGCTTGATATCTGGAGGCATTATCATGCCATGTAACGGATTACTATACTAGATTAATATTGATACACTATGGGTTACATTGTCAACTAATTTCATTTTATGAAGGTCCTAGTTGGTTCCTGTCACCTTTTTTCTGTCTCACTCTTTTATCCCTTGATAAAAAATTGACACATATTTAATAATGACATTATTCATAATATCTTATCCAAGTATATTTTTCAACTACTTATAACTTTTACATATAGCAAAATTTAATTGGAGGGACATGCAGTAAAACAGAAAAAAAGGGTAGATGATTTTTGTTCAACCTCATTATATTAATAATGTAAAAAATAATAAAAGAAAATGACTATTTTCAGCAATTCAAACATTGAAAGTGTGAATAAAAATATTGGCAAAATTTTTTTTTTTTGATATAAAATGTTCATTAAAAATACTTATGAGTTTTTATTGACAATTATTAAAAGACAAAAAAAACTCATAAGTATTTTCAATGGCTACTTGATATCAAAGTTATTTTTATTGACAATATTGTTGTTTATACTTAATTCTTGAAAGGACTTAATTTTTTAATTTAAAGTGAAAGATTTATATTGATATCCAATTATATATTATTATATAAGTAGATATATAGGTGATATTTATACTCAATGATAAAAAGATTATACAAATAAAATCAATTGATTAAATGACTATGTAAATTTTTTTTATATTATTAATGCGACAAACTTAAACTTATTATACATGTGTACGTGATTTTTGAAATAATTATTATGAAATTTAAACACTTTTAATAATGTATCAACATATTATTGAATAATTGTGTAAAATAAAAATACACTTACAATTTATAAAACTCAGTTGCTATTATATAACTTATTACGTGGATTATTCGCTAGATTTTGTCCCCAAACCAATATAATTTTATTTTTTTTGGGTTCCCCTTATGCTTAAAGAGTAATGATCTCTCTCCATAGGGTTTTTTTAGCTCGTAATTATCCATAAGAAGATGTCCACGTGTAGTCAACAGGCATTCGTGTACACAAATTTGGTAGACTGTCTTAGCATTTGTTAATGTTTGTTGTGAGCTGTTCAATAGTTCCAACAAACTTTGAATAATAAGTTAGAAGGATCTTATTTGTTTTTGACATTTCGGTAACATTGTTTAACATTATTTACAGATACGAGATCCGGCGAAGCTTGCGCGAATAGAGGGGCAGAAGTACTTTTTTAAGGTAACCATGCACATTTTTTAAATTACATCATAATTTTCTGCTACTTCTATTGGTAAGAGCCACATTCCAACCCAAAAAAAATTAACGATAACATATTAATTAACATAAAGATGAGCAAAGCTGAGACGATGCTTGTCAATTTATAAAGAACACCTGGCCCTTGATGGAGCTCGAGAACTTTCATGCATAAATTAAGGTTAATAAAAGCTTAATTTCTTGCCCTACGATTATATACAATGAAATAGGGAAGATGTATGTAGCGGACATGCGAATAAAGAATTAGATCATGCATAGGGGACAAGTAGTACATATGATCGATATGAGAAGAAATAGGGCAATTTCTTAAGTGGTAATCATACTAATCCGGAGACGAGATCAAATCGTGTCCATCATTTATTGGTGCAATTTTAAGAGAGATCAATAATACTTTGTTGAACCAAAACAAAAATAATGAATATTTATTATTTTATGCATCGTATGTGCATATAAAGAGCTAACTAACCCACTAGAGATTCGAGCCAAATTTTTCAGGGGCGTGGAATATATATCATTATCATTTTTTTTTTCAACACCATATCTGAAGTTTTAATCTACAAGTTAAGATTACAGAATGCACTCTTGCTGGTGATGTAAGATGCGATTCAGGACACATCTCATCCCCTCAAGTGTGAAATTAGTCGTGTCGGTATGTCAGTGTTTTGGTTTAACACTATTATTTACTAATGACATCACAGGAACTAATGTCAAAGAATGAATTTTGAAAATCTCTTAAAAAATATTCTTTTAATAATCCTCATATCATAATCATTAAACTAGGAAATGTGGAATAACTTTTTTTCATGTTTTCGTACATATATGATATTAAAACTATTTAATATTAAAAAATAATCCTAATTGATATGCCTGAAATCCTCCTCAACGATAAGTTCTTAGTAAAATTTCAAATTAGAAGAATAATTAAGTTAATTGTTAAGAGGATATATCATTACTTTAATTTTGGAGAATGGCTATTGTCACTTCCTTTTATCTAACACCATTCCCTATTTAATGGCAATTTATTGGATTGTTTAAAAATACCCTTCATTCTCATTTCCAATTAAACTATCAATCTATTATTACTTCAATACTAGTAAAAATATGTTTAATTATTAATAGTCTAAAACACAGTTTTTTTGGGTTCCGGAAATAAATCCAAATCCTCAAAGCTAGGATTTGAACCCAAGCCGTTAATTAGTGAAGGATTAGTTAAGGAAGGACACTACCATTGGACTAGCTTACTATTTTATAAAACACAGTTTGGTAAACTAAAAGTTTGCATAAGATTTTGTTATAATAATATATAGTATAAAGAAATTAGTATAAGAAATCAGTTGGTCCAGAGACGCTGAGGCAACGACTGGAATTTATAATATCGATTGTATTTTCTATTTTTGTATGACCACTGAATATTATAAGTATTTATAATTAATTTAATATAGTTATTAATTAGATATAAATATTAAACTACTTAGAAAATTTATCCAATATTTTCCCTTAAATCGAACAGGCCCTAAGTATTTTTTTATTAGCATAATTTCTTTTTCCATGCACAAGAGCTACTGTCTGGTTGTTGGGTTTGAAGATCAACTTATAATACAAGCCGAATAATATTACGATGTGATAACATATGCTGAAATACCAGTACTAATTTAAAAAAAAAAACTTCAACATTAGGAAAAAATAATTAAGGGATGAATTTTTCAAGAAATAATTTATTATATTCAGAATAATTTTCATATTCATTTTATATAAGTAAATCTAGTATTAAATAAACATATTATATTATCATTTTGACGTGTGAATCTTTGAAATTTTATTATAATTTTTTATTTTTTATTTTTCATAAAAATTAAGGTAATGTAATATGTTAAAGTTAACTATAATTATATTCATTGTTAGGATAAAAAGTGTATACAAATATTTGATGATATATTTTCATAAAATTTAAGGTGTTTTAACAGTATATGAGATATTAAATAAATTAAATAAAATTTAAAAATAACATTAGATGATAGTACAGCTGTTCGTCACATTGACCATGAATATTAACAATAATTTAAAATTATTAGTGGAAGTTTTTTATTTCATTAAAATTTTATTATGTTTTATTTTCTTAAATTTTTTTATTTTTCATCATATTTATGGAATATTAAAATTAAAAATTACAAAAAATATTGTTATGGTTAAAAAGTTATCTAATGTAAAAGAAAAAAATTAATTCAATTTAACGACTATTTTTAAAATTAATAGAATAATTTCGTTACATATAATTTTATTTTTATTAATGTAAAAAAAAATATAAATTTGATATGTTTCATAAGAAAATTGCATAAAAAATTATCTTCATAAAATAATATTACATAAGTAGAATATTTGAAGAAAATATTAATAATTAAACATGTGTATAAAATTATAAAAGATATAATTGATTGTGTATTTTAAAAAGAGAAACAAGTATATTTTGAAACCATTAAATAAAAGCTCTTTCAACAAGGGGTGGCAATAGTCGGTTAGTTTGATTGGAAATGATATTAAAGGGTATTTTTGAATAATAAAATAAATAATCATTAAATAGGGAATGTCATTAGAAAAAAGAAGTGGCAATATTCACTCCTTATCTTTTAATATTTCCCTTATTTAGTAATTTTTAATATCGTGGAGTCTTAAGCCTTAGAATCTTCACTTATGATCTTTCTCCTAATTTTTTTTAAAAATTTTGTAGTAACTTTGATTTAGTTTTTTGTTCTTTAGTTCACGCCCTAATAGACATTAACATGGATATGAGACTTGATATGAAAATACTCTAAACTTATAAAATTACAGTAAATACATGGCATGAATATATATAATTAAAAGTTTAAGATGAAAAATTCATATTTCATAATATCATATATATACTAATAAAAAAAATCATATATATAGATAATGAGAATGATTCAAATGAGAGGGGTGGTTTATTATGAAAGTAAAATGAGTGAATCTTAACTATTGGATCTTATATGATTGATCAAGACAATAACATAAAGTCATAATTTTTTTTTATAAGTATACACATATACATGTATATTTGTATATAAAGTCAAGATTTATAATACTTTTAAATATTCACAGAGGTTAACCTACCGATGTCATTACTCTCTAAACCTTTCCCAAAAAATAGGGAACATCCTTGTTATACATCATTTGTATTTTCCTATCTCTGAGGCTTTGTATTCTTTTTATTTTTCTCCAGGAATTTTGTTGTTTTATTTCTAAATTTTTCTCTCCTTTTTTTTTTTGTTTTCAAACAACAGAGTTTTATTGGACTTGATGTTTCTTAAATTAGGCTATAAGATAAATGGAAAAAAAAAAAAGTACAAAAAAGAAGATGATAAAAAGTAAAAAAAAGAAAAGAAATGGTCTCATCCTGTTAGACACGTACCCATGGCGCATCCGAATTGGACCAAAAACCCTTTTTGAATTGGATACTTACATACGCACGTTAAATACGTGTCGTACGAGTATCCACTTGGCGTCTATATCCCATGTATGTCGGACACGTGAACACGCTGCTACCTCGGGTCCACTTTCTTTTTATTTTGGTGTTCAGAGAAAAAAGAAAAGAATTGACTGGATCGGGTTAACATCAACTCCAAGCCCAAGAAGATATTGCCCAAAATAAATGTCAAAGCCCAAGTCGTGTCTCCTGGATCACGAATCTTCGGAGGGATCAGAGGGTCCAAATATGCACTACCATGCAAATGAAATGTGGACTAGACGGAAAAAAGAAGGAAAATGTGGTGTCTGAGACGACGGAATACTAATTGATGGAAGTTGTAGGAGTCGGCTGTTACGAGTGGATACTAATTAAAGATATGTGCCTATGCAAAGACAGTACCAACCAATTACATTGTTTATGATGTGGTATACAATAAACTGTTCTGTAATCTGTCACGTGGAATGATAAAATTGGTATTTAAATGAATTGTGAGATTACAGTCATGAATATGTTGGGCAATTAATTCAGATAGTGCTTGTAAATATGTATAAACAATAGAGACAAAATGAGTGGGAAAAAAAAATTGAAATGCTCAATCCACAACATCATACTGTTGAAGTCTGAGATTGAGAGATAATCTCCAGGATCTGATCATGTAAACTGCGGTTTGTAACAAGGACACCACCGGAGGGGAATATAATCCGCCGACCAACTTGGTCTGCTGCAAGATCTATTTCACTGCCATTCCAGTCAGTTACCTGATCAAATTGGAAATTATCAAATGAAACAATTTTAAGAAAAATAAAATAGTGAAAGCTGATTGTAACGTAAAACAGAAGTACACTAATTCATACAGTAATGTCCGGAACCATATACAAGTATCCAAGGATTATAAATCTAAAGCTTATAACAAACTTAAGTAAAAGGTTCCATCCTCTGTGCACAATCCACTAGACCACATTATCCATCTTGTTAACCAATGAACCCTGGTACATCAGGTCAAGGTTAACTCTTAACATCACAGTTTGATGTTAAAATCAGAATATTGAAACAACAGAGAACAGCATACCTTTCCACCTGCTTCATGAACGCATATCATGCCAACAGCATGGTCCCAAGCCTACATAAGACCAAGAAGATGAAACAATGTAATACCGCAAAAATTGTAAATCTAATAATAAGCCAAAAATTGGTAGAGTACCTTTATAATGGTCTTCTCTTTTGCTAGGAGAATGAAGACAGATGCTCTACCTGAGGCCACCATCAAGTACTTGCATAAACTGCATTAGTTCACAAGAATTTCAAGAAATGAGTAAATGAAACGAAAATGGAGCCAAAAAGAAACAGAAACATTTCTAACACACTACGAGATGACCCAATCTATTAATTGCAAAATAGTAATAATGCTTAAATGTGTAGCAGGCTAGTAATAATAGCAACAACTTTGCTGTTCAAACTTAAAAAGATATTAACAAAGACTTCCTTTCAAAGAGTTCACTGGAATATGACATTAAAAAAAAAAAAAAAATACTTAATCAATTTATGCAGCAGAAATATAATATGCAAACCCGAAAAATGATTGCTTTAGATGTTCACAACTAGTTCACACACCACCTCATAACAATGGTCTAAGTTTTGATTGTATGTAATAAAGTTGGAAACACCTATAGATAATATCTCAGACCTTCCACAACATGCCTCCAAAAGAAGAACTTGGTTGTCCCCCACATTATCAGCAATGCTTGTTGCATTAAATAAAGAAAACAGTGGCAGTGATTCCCATGTTTGACTATCTGGAATACAAAAGCGTGCCTTGTGTACTAAGTTAGATCCATCAACAAAACATCTGGTCCAAACACCAGGTAATTTGGACGAGCTATTCAACCTTTTTGTCCATGTTCCACAGCCTATGTGAGCAATCATTATAGCTCCTGATCCAGAAAGAGGATCGGTGCCCTCCTCTATATCGGCTGGGGATTTCTTGGATAAATCCCCCTGCCAGTTAGGGCAGCCCATAACACCAATCATAATCTCACCTTCAACCACAAGAGCCAAACCAACCTGTATATTTTTTGCACAATTAATTCCCTCAGACAAAAATGAAGATAATAATGGCGAAGTCAGATAAACATATGATGCACTATGAGGAAAATAAAATTCACAGCAAATCTACCTTATCTTCAGACATAGACACACCAATGCATTGTACACTATTCCTAAGATATAAAGTACATCATAAGCAACGGTTTACTATGTATAGTGCATAGATCTTCCAGATGGAAGCTTTAGAATTTGTCTATGGTATATGCTATCATATGAAAAGAATTTCAACAGCATCTTTACAAACTCAAATCAACCTTCATTAAGACTTACCACATATAAGGCTTTGTTAGCTTTTAGAAATCCACGTGTGCCATCAATTGGATCAAGCACCTGTATTTATTCAATGGACTTGACATTAGTTGTGAGAAATAAAACCATAAGTAAATTCATGAATACCCAACAATAAATTAATAAAGATCCTAAGGATCCACAGAAATCAAACTGTAAAAAGATGTGGTAATAGTTTCTACAAAAACATGGATTTATTGCTCATCTCTGGGTATTTAATGTGAATAAGCATCTCATACAACATTGAAATTGAAGCTAGATCATTTTTTAAAAAGGCTAAACTTCATAACTTGTTAGTATTAATTTCAATTGCTTCGAAATGCCCACCCAATATGTGGCCGGCTCTGATCCAAATACAAAAGCATCCTTGCCCCCTCTATCGATTGCTTCGAGTACATCATCTTCTGTCAACGGTTTACAAGTGGGGCTAGCTGTAGCAGTTACAGCATCAAGCACAGTATCTGCTAAGTTTCTTGTTCGCAAGTATGCAGAGTCCTCCTCAGCCACCAATGGTATAGAAGGGAACAGCTTGTTTAACTCTGTAAATAATGACACAAGATACATGACAAAATTTTCAATCCCATGAAAATAATAATAATTTGATTAATTCCTGATAAATAATTTCAAATGTAATGTTTAGAAACAGCAGGTTGGTTATACTACTATAACTCTTTTCTTATTTAAAAAAAAAGAATTATTATAACTATTGTTAAAAGTCGTTCACTTGTCTCTATCCAAACAGCTTCAACTTTTAGAAGAAATAGTTCATGATATGGTATCAAAGCATTTATAACAAGCTATCTAGAGTTCAATCCTAGCCACATCCATTCTTCTAAATAAACTAAGTTGAAATTTAGTGCAATGCATGTGGGTCTGTACATTGTCAATGGTTCAAGCTTCAAAGAGCTCTTGCATAAAGAGGTGCATTATGATATAAAGTCAGTCATTTACCTCTACCAAAATAGCCTAAGCTTTTGGAAGTCATAAATTTATATAAGGAAACTATGCTACACAACACTACTGCCTCCGTCCACTTTTAACTGTCTTCTAGGAAATCAACAAAAACTGGTACATTACAAATTCAATGTTTCTGAACACAAATTGTGTCTAGATACACTGAGTTTTTTGTGTTTAGATACATTGAGTTTCTAATGTATCAAATTTTTTCTAATTCTCTAGAAGACAGTTAAAAGTGGATAGGGAAAGTAGTATTTAAAAGCTTTTGTTGAATCACATTGCCCAACAATTATAGTTATTGGTCAGACTCCATTTTCAAAGTTTTGAGCGTGTCCTTCTCTAAAAACAATACAAGGGCCACTTACACGGAACTGTATTTAACCACCTAAATTCAAGTTCATGAAACCACATTTTTCCACCCTTCATTCATACACATGCATCATAATTGAGAAAGACGTTAAGGTATTTGGAGATTAGGCACTATTACGTGAATACCCAAACTAATAAGAGCTTGAACTCCAAAATCTGCAACAGTGACTGGAGTCTGGTCATTTTTCTCGAGAACCTTCCCATCAGTTGAGAACAAAGATGATTTCACCTGCACAGTGCAGGCCAGCAGACAATCAATCAATCAATATATAAAACAATCTTGAATGCTTCAAATGGATAATTTACAAAAAATCAAATTTTGATCGAATCGCTCCCTCCCCATGATTAATTTGCCAAGCACAAAAAAAAAAAAAAGAAATTAAGAAAAAGAAGAAA
>CM062345.1:62525414-62950414 GCA_031216105.1 Dalbergia cultrata
TCATTCGTTTGTCAGCCGGCCAAGAGAAAAGGCACCAGTGACCCGTGATCTCATTTTGGCACGATTCCAACTTGCAATTTTGAACAACAAAATTACGCTTGTACAAGAAATTGAGCCAAGTAATTCTAGAGTAGCACGTTAAATCTAATTTTTATTTGTCTGGGGGACACGTATATCTATTCTTTTAAAGTTCAACGACAATTACAGGCACCGGCTCAAGATCATACAGTCGGGTATGCATTTTGGAGGCATATTCATTACCCTGGTTACATCCTCATCTAGCCACATCATATCTTTGTCCTTATTAAACAGTTTTTCCAACAAATATAATGTATACACATAAATTGTAACAAATACGGAACTGAATATATATATATATATATATATATATATAAACCATACTCTCTGAATAGGCATCATTATGGGATTTTTCTCTCTCTATTGTGGGTAGTATATATATGATTAACTAAAAACAGTCAGTAGGACCATCAAAGATTGTTCTATGTCCAATATTATATACTTTGATTTGCTATTTATTTGGTTCAAATTGCTTCTGCTCATGAATTAACTCTAAATAGACCCAACGGCATTTGGCCTAGCAGCCGTCACTTAAATATATAGTTGCAGAGTGATTTAGCGAACCAAATTCAAAATTTTGTCTTTTCTGTTTCTATTTAAGGTCAATTGCAGTTAGGTGCAGTTAAGAACTATGTAACTGTCGATTGGATACAGAAATTAATGCTTCATATCTAACTAATGTTTCACTTTTTCCCTTAATTTATTATCATCCCATCATGTATATGGCATCAACAAAAACGTTCTTTCGGAGAGCGATACCGTCCGGACGTTTCACACCCTCATTTGCTAAGCCACATAGTAACGAAATTCGCACTAAACGCAACTTAATAACATAAATATCATACATATAGTCCTTTATATTAATTAATTTCACACATTAAATTCTGCTCAATCACTTAGTGACATGACATAACATTCACTTCTTTATATAAGGAAATTAAATCAATAGGGTCGTTCGCCTTCAATGTTGCCTGGTGGGTCATAGCTGCAAATGACAAAGACCCAGCCATTGTTACACTTAGCTCTAGCACACCCAAGATGAGCCGTATCGCGCCACACAATCTGAGTATAATGCAGGCACTCATCATTCACACAAGAGTTTGAGTGATAGTCATAGTTTGGCTGCTCAGTGAGCCAGAACTTCACAGCATCCGAACCCTTCATCTCGCCGTAGCCCTCGGCGAGGTTCTCGCCAAAAGGGCCCATAGAGTGCTCCAAGTTGCAGTCAGGGATTCTCTCATTGGCATAGTGTTGAGCATAGGCTTCGAGGGTGTGGTTCCATGAGAGTGGACTAAATAACACCAACCTTAGCACGGGCTTGGTTGTGAACAGCGAGGAAATCTTGTGGGGTATTTTGGGCTAGGGAAAGGGTTGAGCACATTAAGAAGAAAATGGCTAAGATCATCACATGGTATGTTGTTGGGGGCCTCATTGTTGTTGCTTTGTTTGTTCTCTTGGAGAATTAATGGATATGTGGCTGAAGGATTTGTTGTTCAAGGTATATATTTATAGCATGAGAAGGAAAAATGGAAAATAAAAAGAGATATATTTTTCATCCTCCTGTTTGGATATTTAGTCTAAATTTTTATTGTATGATATCTCTAGAGCCTTAGTTAAGATATATATATATATATCAATTTAATTTGATATATATATATATATATATATATATATATATATATATAATTTAATTTGATATCAAGTCTCTAAATATATATTTTAAATTTTTTTAAGATAATTTATAACTTGATATTAACAACAAAATAAGCTTTTACTTAATGTTTTAAGTAAAATTGTTTATATAGTTATGGTGTCATTAATTAGTTCTCACTCAAAATATTTTTATAATTAATTTCATATATAATCAATAATGCTTGCTATTGGATACTATGAAAGACTAAAATTTAGAATTTAATAATTGTATGAGTCTTTTGGTTTAGAATTGCTCATGCAATTTGAGGTTGAGAGTGTTGATCAGATAAAGAGAAGTCGCCATTGTAGGGATTCCCAGAATCGAATCCTAAATTAAAGTTGCAGGTAAAATTCACTTGAGATCGTAGTCGTACATCCGCAAAATGAAAGTTTGGGTTCGAATTTTATAAAACGAGCTTGATAAAATATTCTTTATATATAGACTGAATTTGAAGTAAAATATATAGCTAATTTAATAAGTTTTGCATAGTAATCTATATTTTCCTTGGTTATTGAAGTCTGCATCCAACAGTAGATTCGTGTGATTACCTCTGTTGCTACTATTTAGAGTATGACTACATAAACTACCAAAAAAGCATGACATTCATATATCACATATCATTACAAATACATGTAAATTAAGTATGATATGAATCTCGCAATTATATGTGGAGAGGGACCCAATATTTCACATGCTTCTCCATGACTTCCAGCCACAAATTTCGGAAGCCTGAGATCATTTATTGACATGAAAAAATTGGAGTCTATCAGGCATGTGAACTTTCTTTTCCTCCGTTGCTTTCAGATTGATTTGAGGTATTATCTAATAAGAACACAAAGTGTACGTACGAATTTTTCCATATACATTTCGCTGTTTAAATCATGAGCAATTTACTTGGAAAAATGCTAATAACGTTTGTTAAGAGAAGATCTTAGATTGGAAGTCCTCACCCTAGACATACAAATTTACTACTGTTTATTAGCATAATTTTATACATCAAATATTGATTTGCATACTTATAAGATGAAATGCTCCTATTCAAGGCATTTTGTTACTATTAATTCGTGCCAGACAAACCAATCTAATAGGACCTCGAAGTTGGATAAAAGAAATTGGAGGCTGCGAAGTGGATTATAAATTATTCAAACGAACAAAACTACCATACTGATGACGGATGATTGAAAAGAGCGGAAGCTTGTCGTAGAATTGAAGGGACATAGAAGAAAAGTATAACGACATTAACGGACGAGTTTTCGCCGCAAAGTTTGACTACACAGATCACGGGATGATGGAGGGAGAAAAAAGTATACAATGATCAAGAGGAGAGAGAAAGAACAACGAACAGAAATACTCATGCAAAACGCCAAGAGCAAACAAAGTTTAAAAGCTCAATTGTGGTTTGTAGGAGGAAAAAAAAAAAGGGAAAAACTCAACCGAGCTTTTCTTTTTTGAAAACTAAATATTAAAGATAATGATTATTAGAGTATAAAATCATTGGCATATCTACCCAACAGTTTAAATTTTTGAAGAGATAATTTTAATACATGCTATCAAAACATCTATAATCAAAGTTCCATCTTTCTTACCTCTGGAACGTAGAGAAGTTCTGACAGTAATCATTGTAATATTTTAAGTTTATTTGACATTTGAGTGATTCAACTTTCGCAATCTGCGTACCTCGTTCGGGGTTACGCATTTGGGTCTCGTAGACAAGTGGGTAATTCCGTGCAAATTCAACACTTCGTCCCCATTTCTTTTGAGTTGCAATCAACTAGTACTTGGAAAATGCAGTAGCAATAGTTTATATAAACACAGGTAAAGTATATAATTTGGAGACAAGTTTTCAACCGTTCATCCAAGCATTGTTATATAACTGTATTATATAGAACTATAGATAAGTAATACCTGTCACTGGGTGGCAGGCAGTGTCAATTGGAGTACTCGAGGTACCAATCCAAAACCTGAAAAGCAGCTAACTAGTGATTATGTATGCCGCTGGGTATAGTGAAGGGCTATCATTGCACTATGGAGTAATGGTATTTGTATATCCAGAGTGGAAATCAAAGTTGGCACCATTATACCGTAGAAAGAGAAGAAAAAAAAAAGTATTTGGTAGTGAGGTTTTGATGTATGAATAAATTTCTCTTGGTTATAATTGTAACAGGTATACAAGTTGGTAGGAGGAATGAGAAGACTGGGCATATTTGCGTACAATTTGTCCAAGTAGTACAAAGATTGTTTGTCGCATACGACAACATGTATGCATGCTGTGTGCCGTGTGCATGTGATTGAGGAGCCTACCATTCAGGAACATGCCACAACCAATTTTTTAAAAAACAATGATAATAAGGATATATTTGGTTAAGGGGTAAAAATAGAGTGTAAATTTTTATGGATGAGTTTTATATGTAAATTTACATATGAGCTTTATTCATGAAAAATTTATCCTCATTTTTACTCCTGAACCAAACATATCCTGAGAGTAATAATGTTTCAATACCTAAAAATTGATGTTCTATTGGAATACTCATCCTATCACTATTGAATATGATAAATAAATAGAATAAGTGGAAGTCATCATCATATTTAATAGTAGTGGAATTAGTGTCCCAATAAGACACTATTTTTTAGTGGGGAAATGACATTTTTGGTGATGCTGAACCATATAGAATCATATTTGATTGAATCAATCTCGTTATCACAAACCAGAGTCACAGCTCATGAAATTCGTATGGACAGTATATTTTCTTTGTTATTCTTTTTTTTTTACAACTAAAATAATCTATAAACTATATATGAATGACTAATACATCAGGTTCTACCCTTGACATTATCTAGATATCTATAATCTCCAATTCTCCATGGACAAGTCATTCCAGGTATGTTGTTGTGGCCCTTCCTCTGCTTCCTTGATGTGTGGTTATGTTTGGTGTTTTGAATCTACCTTGGGTTTTGGTGCTAGCATTGTGTGTTTCGTTTTCTGATTTTTCTTTTGTTTTCACCGTTTTAGTGCTTTGCTGAACTCTCGTAGTTCATCACTTTTCTCTCACAGTCAAGCATTTTTAATTATCGGAAAAAAAAAGGGTGGAAGTGGAAACAATTTCAATGGGAATTGGGAAGCACACATCACATGCATTGGACGCTGGCTCCTGTCAGAAC
This sequence comes from Dalbergia cultrata, assembly GCA_031216105.1. NCBI lineage: Eukaryota > Viridiplantae > Streptophyta > Magnoliopsida > Fabales > Fabaceae > Dalbergia > Dalbergia cultrata. Next base: position 62,530,345 of record CM062345.1, read on the forward strand.
AATGCTCACCACCTTACGGCAAGAATGAGTGACTAAGTACTGATAGTGACTGTGTCGCAAGCTATTTATTAGAACTGTTAGTAATATTTTTATTGATGAAATATATTTTATTTATTATTATATTTGTATGTTATATATAATAATACACATATCTTTAGTTGATTATTAATATTATGATATGAGACTAATATAAGCTTAATTAATAATTATGTATATAGTACAAAAACTAAGTTTATCAGTTTTTGTTAGAGAACAAGATACTGGATAAACCCATTGTAAGATCATTGTATAGATTAATGTCTTAAGTGATTTTCAAAGTAGTAATATTAGTAAATCTTTATACTTGAGTTTATACTATTTCCTACATAAAGAGCATTATGTTTTAACACGATTAAATGTTATCTTTAACTAAATAATTATAAAAGTTGTGGTTGAATATAATATAATTTATATAGAGAAAAGTGACTAAAAAGATAAGATTTGTCTATCTTTTTTAGAGAGATATCTATAGAACCCCTCGATAAGTGAGATTGAGAAATGCATGGTCATACTCAAATGAACTAAAGGAGTCACCTGTGTTATTTGATTTATTAATCTACTTGGAGATTGAGAAATTGTATTTAAACAATATAAGGATGACATTATTCATGTCTTATGTTCAAATTAGATATCATGTGATAAAAAAAATTATTATTACATATTCTATTGGTTAAGTTAATATGGACTTTTAATTTACTACTTGGGTCAATCATAAAGTTTTGTTAGAGATCACTTATGATTTGTAGGTGTGAGTGATAATAATATTAGCTTATTGCTGACATAATGTAAACCTATTGAGTCACACATTAAAAATGTAGTGAACGGATTGAGATTGTTTAAGAATTTGAATTTGAATTATAGATAAATATATGTGAGATATATTATCTATATATTAAATTCGTGATTTTGTTTTACATTATTTGATAATATACATTTAAAATCTGATGACAAAATATATTGAATATTATAGAATCAGATTTAAAAAGATTTGTTTTCGAATTCTAAATATCTTTTTCTTAATTAGTTAGGACTGCATATCTCTTTATAAATAGAAGAAATAGGAATTCTAGTTTGTGGGTGTGACACATCTTCAAAAATCGAAAACAACATTTAAGGAGACCCTAAATCCATGGTTTGGAATTGAACAAAGCTAGCACTCAACAACCATTCATAATCATTTGTGTGTGGAAACTAGTAGAGAGCGGTCATTCCTTGAGCAGAGCTTACCATCCAAGCACGAGGATCAAGTTCTGTAAAGCATACTCCTAGGTACATATGACTCAAACCTTACAAATTGATTGACTCACATGAATCTAGTTGAGTTTTACAAATTTTTAAAATTTTACTATGCAATCTGTACCATACAACTATGTAAAAACCCAACAAGTACAACATCCCCCCTACAAAAACTTGAAAAATGGAGCAACTGCCCCTCTTAAAACACTTGTAAAAGCACTTGTTTCTTGTTCTTCCATAGAATAAAGATTTTATTTAAGCTGAAGTCTGAAGTTATGAATGATTTTTTTTTTTTTAATAACTAAAGCTACTAGACAACCCAAGAAATCTGATAAAAGATAGTGTACAAATTTTATAGTTGTCATTTGTCACAATTATAGTTGAGGGAGGCAGAAGGGAGATAGGAAAGTGAGACGAGATTTCTATCCAATCCTTTTTCATCAGGATGAGTTTGAGCACTAATATGAATATATATGTCCATCTATTTAAACTTCTTGTTAGAGGGTTTCATTAATATCTAACACAAAAGCATTACAAAATTGTCAAGTATAACACCATCCAATACTTTATGGTTTATTTTAGCAATACTTGTTTAGTATCAAGAGCTCTCTTTTGAAACTATTTAAAGTTCCAATCTTCCATTTTTTTTTTACTTTTTTTCTTCTCTAACTATATGCTTTGGATAAGTATATTAATTTTCAAGCTAACATCCTTAACTTCTTATGATCACTGAAGAAATTGACTAAAGTAGATATTTCAAATGTTTTATTTGAATGTCTATTACTAAATGAACAATCAATTAGTAGAAATAAGAGGATAAGATCAGATATATATATATATATATATATATATATATATATATATATATATATATATATATATATATATATATATATATATATGAAGTTAATCACTGCGTTTCCAATTCTCCGTCGCTTTCCTGTCGCCCTATCGCGTACGATGAGATGGCCGGTTCAAGCTTACAATGTCACGCTTCTCCTTCATTTCCTATATACAATTAAAACTTGTCTCGTTAATCATGTGTAGGCACACACCATGTGGAAACGAAGAAGAACCTCACACCAATTAGTCACTCTGCCTCTTTCCTATCGCACTTGCAAGATGAGCCTCCTGGTTTAACCAATCAATATTAGAAAGGTAGGTCGAGGATGCTGCTTGACTAGACTGATTGGTTAGAGGAAGGTTCTGCCAAAATGCTTTCAGATGGTATGAGACTATAATATATATATATATATATATATATATATATATATATATATATATATATCATGTACCCAAATCCTTAGATTAGTCCAGTATGATCTTAGAGTCTCCTTGGATCCACTCATGTTGTTAGGAAGGTCCCAGTTGTATGAATGACCCAAAAGAGCAAAAATTGGTGTTGTTGTCACCGCTATAGCGATTTAACAGTCAGGGGGTTGGGCTGGTAGAGTTTGGGAGCTCTGCCAACCGCTATAGCGGTCCCATGTTGTATGCGGATGGCGCTTGGTGCCCTTTGTGGGTGAACAGTGTTAAGACCACGTAGTTTCACTTAAGTGAACCCCTACTCCATTTATATATCCCAAACTCAGGCTCCCCTTCCTCTAAATCGAATCCCTAGCTTCCAAAACACTTTTCCACCACTTCTCTCTTAATCTCCCTCAAATCCTTCTCCTCCAAGCTCGAAAGGTAAAGGAATGTTGTTGGTTTATGATATCTTTCTCTCATCCCTTCATGTTCTTGGGTTAGGTGCTTCTATATTCTCATTTGTTGTCAAGTGGAGATGTTCTCCTAATGTTGTTAGAGTTGATCTAGAGTTTTGGTGGTTGTTATGGTAAACTTTAGAGTCATTCCCACGGGAATATTTTGGATATAATCTCTATTACTCCTTATTACTGTAAAATTATAGTGTTTGAATAAAAGGGTTTTAATCGGAATACACTACACTTACCTCTTGGGTTAGAGAGTGTGAAAATGATATTTTGTAATTATCTTAAATATAGTGGAATATTTTTCAGAGCTTATCCCGTGGTTTCCACGTTAAAAATTTGATATGCAGATTTCTTGATCTATTTTGTTGGTGTAAATAATACTGTTCATGTGAATAGTTGTGGTTATACTATTCATGTGAATAGTGACTGGTACGATTGTTGAGTACTATTCAAGTGAATAGTGCTAAATGGGTTCCATCGTGAATTACTATTCACCCTTATATTTATTATCATTGTACTGTGCTGATTGGTAGATTTAATTCTATCAGATTTATTTTTGTGCTCATTGTTAAATATTGGCATAATTTAATTATGCTGTGAATGAGTCTCTCAACCCAACAAAAATTAACTTTTGGGTGAGAGAACCTTAATTTTGACTTAATATCATACTTTGATAGCATGACTGATGGGTCTCCAATATATAGGACTTGTAACAGATTGTCTGGGAGCATTATCTCGTATATTTCTTGGGCTTATGGGAGACATCTAATAGATATACATAAGGTTGTTGTTTATTATCTCTGTGAAACTTGCATTAGTGGAGACCATGCACGCAAATTATGTGGACCGGAACAAACATGAGTATGGTAATATATACCTTTCATATATAGAGAAAGGATTTATGGATCATCGTAGTTTAGGAAATTAAAGTTCCAGAACGAGCTGTGGCATTAAAATTCTCGTCTGAATTCGATTCGGTGTTGTGATCGAAATACGTCCTTCTTCCATTCATCTACGGCGGTTGGAAAGATAGATATGAAACCGAATTGAAGGGCTTAAAAGATGATCTTAGGGCCACTGGGGAAAAGGAAAAGCGATGGCGCAAAATAAAACATATTTTGCATATACATCGTTACATGAAAGTATATAATTTGAAAATTCTGTTGTATGGATCCAAGACTTGGACTCATCCATGTCATCATCCATTATTATCATTCACCGCTGATTGGAGTGGATTTTTTCTTTTAACACTTTTAACAAATCCTGATTGTGAGTCAATAGGATGGCATATCAGGCTTTCTGCACACAAATACAATTTTTCAATCGGAATTGAAAGGGAAAATCTTGGGCTTCTTTTAATTTAATTTATATATGTATGATCAGTTAAATATGAAGAGAGACAAGAAATGAAAGCAGAAAAGGATTTAATATCTTCAAATACTCCACAATTTTACACCAAGATTAATTAGTGTCATGAAAGTTGTCATCGACTCATTAACACTCCTTCGATCACTTGATTATTATCTCATAACATGAAAAGTAGGACACAACATATTAATTTATTATCATCACGCAAAAGTTCATGCTTCTTTTTGTTTCCTTATTGACTACTATTTATTCTTAATATGTAAGCAGCTACTATAGCAACTGTGTATAATGGAAACAAATGATAACACAGAGTCACTTAACTAGTAAGGCCATTGGCCAGCACGGTTGCCTGGGGGATCATAGTTGCCGCTGATTATTGTGCCTCCATTATCACATCTCACTTTGGCACATCCAAGACGAACCGATTTGCGCCAAACCACCTGAGTATAGTGGCGGCACTCTTTACCACCAACGCACGAGTTGGACTTGTAGTCATAGTACCGCTTCTCATCCACCCACAATTTCACGGCAGCAGTGCCTCCAAGATTTGCACTACTCCACGCAAGGTTCTCGCCATAGGAACCCCCAGAGTGCACCAACTTACAGGTTCCCTTGAGTTTGTTCATGTAGTTCTGTGCATAAGCGGCAACAGTTGCATCCCATATCATAGGACCAACCCCAACTTGGGAACGTGCTGCGTTGTGTGCGCTGAGGTAGTCCTGGGGCGAGTTTTGGGCATAGGAGACTTGTGATAAGATGGTTAGGACAGCCAAAAGAGGAAGCATTGATGAGAATTTTGGCACAGGACCCATATTCGTTAAGATCGATATAGTAATAACTTCTTATGCTATACGTGTATTTAAGTATGAAGGCTTTTGATGAAAACTGTTGGAGCTCTAGTGAGCTATTTATAGGAATTTTCAGTTGAAAAACTAAGAAAGACTTGTAGATCGAACTCTGATTCCAAAATGGTAGTGCACGAATTGAGGACAGAGAAATTGGAAGAAAAGTTCTAGTGCAAGCACAAGTCTAAGGATCTATTCTTCCATATATTCACAAGAAAATCCCGTAAATATAAGTATATATCGAATAAAGTATATAAGACTTATTTTTATTATGAGTGTGCCTAAATATAATAAGTTTTAGAAGTGTGATCATGCAAGTATCTCTCAATTGGACAACTTGTGAGTGTTGTGGACATACGACTTTGCAATTTCTTAGGGTGTGTTTGATATATTTTATTAGGCATGACGGGATAAATTAACACTACACTTTTTGTCATTATCTATCATTTGGTATAGACAACATATTGTATAAATTTAGCTATCGTAATTCTCTTATATGTCAAAATAGTGTATAACTTAATCTAGTATGAATAGGTCAGATTATGTATAATTAGTTTTTAAGCATATAAAGTCACTTTTATTTTTAAATATTTTATTGAAATAATTCATAAATAATAATAATAATAATAATAAGTAAAATTTTATAAATGAAAATATAAATAATTATGATTGATAAATATTAATAAAATAAAATAATAAATATTTTGAATAAATAATATATAATATAAATATATAAATTATTAACTGGTTAAATATATAAAGTAAGAATTAATAATAAAAATATTTGGTCTAATATTTATTTTAAAAATAAAATTTAAATAATTATGAATAAAAATATAAAATATTAAAATAAATAAAATATTATATTTTATATTTATATAATTTATTGAAATAATAAATAGTTATAAAATATTAAAAAATAATAACCTTTGATATAAACTAAATTTTACTTAAGAAATATTTACATAAATATAATATTTAAAAATTAGATTTAAATTTTAAAAAATCCTTATTTTATTTTTATTTTATTTTATTACATTTTATATTTACTTATAATACAAGAATCATTTGTAAATAAATTATAATAATATAAAATATAATATTTTATATAGTACCATACCAAGCATCATATATTATTAAAAATTTATCATATCCTAAAGCATTTGATTTGACTTTATCTAATCTTATATTATCTACCTTTATCTAATGGAAGTGCAAAGTAAACCCCTCAAGTTTATTAAAACAACATGAAAATCAAGTAACAAATATCTAATAACTGTCGTACGCCCCGTACGTGTCGCGATTTGGTCATCTAAATGTATAAACAAATAACATATTTATCCTCTTTGTGGTCACGAGTTTGACGATTGATATTTTAATTTGATCATCTTTCCTTTATACTTCTCGTTCATGGGTTTCATTAACCCAACTGTATTACTAACTTGTTAATTTTATAAACACCCACCAATAACTTGTTAATTTAATTCTGCTTCCTTTTCCTTTTAATTTGTTTTTTTTCCTAATTGAGCTTTGAATAATTAAATGCTCAAATTTCCAACCAAACATCCTTAAGTTCTTATAATTGCAGAAGTAAGAATGCAATAGATATTACAAATATTTCACTTACATGTGGTCTTACTCTTCTCTTTCTTTCTTTCTTTTTTTTTGCTGCAACCCATACAATTTTGGAGTTATTTAGACTAAGTTATTTACACATTTTAAAATTGTTTGAGTTGAACCCAACATCAATTTAGAGAAGACATCACATATATTTAAGTTCTTTTATTAGATCTATCTTAAAGTTTATTGCGGTTAATCATGAATGGCTTAATTTTTTTTTTTTTGTTTGGTTTGGGAAGGGGGGAGTTTAAGTCGACAGATAGGCTCATCCAAGTGTAGGTTTAGATCATGTCTCTAGACTTATTGAACATTTATAAACACGAAAAATTCTAGTATATAAAGCACAATTTAATTCTAAAAATATATTTTTAGTTAGATATTCTCACAAAAAATGTAGTGAGACCCATGATATACCGTATTATAAAGGGTATTGGTGTTGGTAATTGTTTTCGATGTCTCCTTGTTTTATTAAAAAAAATTTAAGTCCAAAATATTATTTACGGCAAATTACAGGGACCTTTCTTAAGATCTTTTATAGTTACACTTGTCTCTTCTTGATTTAAAAAAATCACTCATCTCTTTTAATTAATTTAAAATCATTATAGCTACACAGCTAATGTTATTTTTTAATTTTTAATGAAAAAATGTCAATTGAAATGTCAAAATTACCTCTTTAACAATAACACAACTATCTCTCCTCTTTTCTCCATCTCTCACTCTGTCCCTCGTTCTTCACCAGGCCACCACCTTCCATCCTCCACTCCATCAATTTCCTTGTCATCCATTATAACCATACTCCATATAGACATACCAATTAACCAGCTTTCCAACTAGCCACCGCACCCTCCTCCGTATCCATGTCGATTGTCAGTCGTATGCCGGTCCCAGTTGCAGTGCCGCGCTTCCCTTCTATTGCTGCTCCTTCCACTGCACCACCATGTCATGGTAGCAACCGCGGCATCGTCTGCCTCCATTGTGCCACCACGCAAACCTCTTTCAGTTGTTCACATCCAAGCATTGCGATGTTTAAGGTAAGGGTTTGGGGTAGAAATTTTAGTCGGGTTTGGAACATTGCGATGTAATGTTTTAGATCTTAATTGGTTGATGGTTCTTATTAATTCTATTTTGCACAATGGATGGAAAGGAAAATTGATGGAGTGGTGGATGGAGTTTAGAGGACAAGAGACAAAAAAATGTTGAGCAACAGATAAGAGAAGAGGAGAGAGAGTTGTGTTACTATTAGAAGGGTAATGTTGATCTTTCAATTGAATTTTTGTTCATTATAAATCGTAAAATAACATTAGGAGTGTGACTGTAATGATTTTAAATTAATTAAGGGAGGTTTGTGATTTTTTTTCAAATCAAGAAGGGTATAAGTATAATTACAAATGGCCTCAGAGAAACTCTACTCTATTATTTAATATTGGTCTAAAATTTAACATCTGAAATTAAAAAATAAAAATATGTCTCATCCACAATCACCTACTATATGAAAACCACCCCAGTCACACACACCTTCAAACCGAATCCTATTTACCCAACTCTTTCCCCAAAATAGACCTCATAATTGTTAATACACATATATATACACACTTTCTACTTCATTTTTCATGTGTTACATTTGTTTATATTCTTTATTATTTATCTTATTGATATAAAGTTATCAATTATAATATTTATCACTAATTATAATAAACCTAAAATATTAAAAAACATGATCGCTAGTGTTGAATAAAGTTTGTGAGACTCATTTTATTATAAATGAGTCTAAATATAATGTGTTAGACTTATATTCATACAGTAATCTCTATAGAGATACCTACGTATCATCACCCACCAACCAATGGACCTACAAACCCAATCTAAGAAGTCATGACCATATGCATGGGCAAATGATGGAGCCAACCCTTGTTGCGGAATGGCTTCTACTTTTATATTACTAAAACAATTTCTTATTCATCACATATATAATATATATTCAATGTAATGTTAAAAAATTATGAAGCTAATGCAAAGTCTTCAGCAGTGTGCATCAGTCGCCCATCGTTACTGATTTAGTTAAACACAACTCACATCGAGAACAATGGGCATGCACTAGAATTTCGCCATGTTGTTATTACTTATTAAGGATTTGGTGTATTTCCCTTTTAAGCTTGAAGAATGGGGCATTGTGGCTTCGTAAATAATTTTGATAGTCCACGGCCGGATATTATCGATGACTGATGTATAGCACGCGTGCACATGATACCCATTCAACGTGAAAAAAAAAAAATCAAAGTAGCCAAAAATTGATATAATAATGAGATTAATTTTGATAATTTGTTAGCTTAAAAAAAATTTACACAAATATCTAATGACTAATCATATGCTATTACATATGAGTCTTTTGAGATAAAATGCGTAAGAGTAAAATATTTTAATATGCTGACGTATTGTCAAAACTACATGGTTGAATACTTATGTAATTTTTTTTAATTGTCATTGTGCATCGAAACATTATTAAAAAAAAACCTTTGTGTGACTTAATTCAGATTTTTCTAAAAAAATTACAATGTATATAGTTGAGTTTTATTGATATTTAAAAAACCTTACTAAATTATATAAAAGTAGGAACAAAACTCACTTTTTGATAACATATAGAACACTCAAAATATCGCTAAGAGTTTTGACAATACTTTTATAGTTTCAACAATATATTTTTAGATGTTATTAAAGGATTTAATAACGACATTTGTCATCAATAAATGTTATTAAACATTAAATACGGTACATTGAATAAATAAGTTTAATTTTGATTATTTTAGGTCGCAAGGACATTTATATATTTTTGAGCAAACCCTTGAGTTGGTCCCCGGCAATATCATCAATAGACAAATTAGTTTTTGACAAAAATAAATTAGTGTTAAGGTTCTTGTCAATTATAAAAATAGAACATCGTAGATTCCTAATATACCCACAACTCATAAAGAGTTTGATATATAGGTTAATTATTGACGTGAATAATCATTAATTGATTCATGTAGCACTAATGAGTTTCCTAACACCAAAATATTTGTAATCCCGCTCAAAAATATAAAATATTTGTATCCCAACCTTGTCCTCCAAAAAAAAAAAAAGATTATGATTTTAGATTTGAATATTGGCCAAATTTTGATTGTTTCCTTAGTTCAATGGCTTGTGTTGGAATTGATTTGTTTGAATATTGGCTATGGGAATGACTTTTTTTTTGTGCTATATCAATTTCAAGAAGGGAGAAGAAAAGTACAAGAAGGGATGATATGTAAGAATGAGGGAGAAGAAGAATTTTCTTTTTGGAAGGCAAGGTTAAGACTGTAAATATTTTATATTTTTTGGTGACATTGCAAATATTTTGATATTAAGAAATTTACTAATGCCATATAAATCAATTAATGACTGTTTATATCAGTAATTAACCTATATGTTAGACTCATAGTTTGTAGGTAAATCAAGGACTTATGATATCCTATTTTTATAATTATAAAGGGCCTCAATATTAATTTATCTTATCATGGACTAAATTGAGTATCTATTCTATATATTTTTTGTTTAAAAAGGGATGCACTTAACACAGACATGCTTAATTATTTTTTGCACATAACACTTTTTATGCAATTCCAGTGCTGATGTTTTGGCCAAAATTGGAGACATTTAGCAACAGGGAGGGGCTCAAGTTGTAGCCATACCCTTCCTGCTGAAGTTTCGTACCTAGTCTTCCATCTGATAGTCTTGGATTGATTTCCAATAAAGATAAAAATGGGACAAATTTTTAAGAATAAATTCTGTGTATTCCATGTTTACCCGTAACCAAACACATTCTTGGTTGAGGTAAAATGAAATAGAAATTTTCATAAATGAATTTTATGTATCGTATAATCTTACACATATATATAAAGTTAATCTATAAAAGTTTTCATCTCATTTTTTATACACAACCAAACACACCCTTTAGACATCGTAGTCCAAATTGAAATATACTTATTATTTCATACATTTAGAATGATGGCTCTATCCTTGGTATTCATGCAGCAGCCTCCAGTGGCTTGATCAAGGACGTAATAGGTTCGTCCCTTGGAGATGTGCTCAATTCTGCCAAAGGTTATTTAAAATGTGTGTGTGTGTGTGTGTGTGTGTGTGTGTGTGAGAGAGAGAGAGAGAGAGAGAGAGAGAGAGAGAGAGAGAGAGAGAGAGAGATGATAAAATATATAAAATAAAGGTCCTCCTCCTGTAGTCACTTTTTTTTTCCCCTTCTCTGGTCAGCTCCTCGATCCTCCAGTCTAATCCATGCATGTTCCTAGTTTGCTATGAGTTTGGGCTTAGCCGCCCATGCGGAGTTGTAATTACTGATTTAGTTAATGCCTCAACTCCTCCTAAATATTTAAAAAAGGCCTCAACTTGAACAATGGGGCAATGGAACTTCCTGCCAAGTTGTTACCACTTTTACTGATTCTGCAAATGCACGTTACTTTCATATGAAAGAATGGGGCAATGAAGTTTCATATGGAATTTTTAAAGTCTTTTGATGGTTTATTACTTATACTAAGAATAAAGATTACATCGAGAAGCCACGACCATCTGACCCCAAAAAAAAAAAAAAAGGCCACCAACATTTAATAATTGAGCAATATTATACATCCAAAAAAATATATACAAAATATTTGACAGAAATTATGGTGTTTGATGGATGAGATAAAGTAGTATAACTATTAATTCATCTAAAGGTTAATAATTATATCATATCATTTTAAATATTAAATTTTAGATAAGTTTTTAATTATCTAGCACTTTTCTTAATAATTATAAACGGAAGATTTCTTCTTTTTCTTTAGCTGTTCCATTTAATATGAAATAGTTTTCGTAGAAGACTGGCAAATTCAATTTTAACTAATTAGTGCTGATGTTTAAATGGAATTGAGGGAGAGAGAAAACAAGGATAGACATAAAACGAAAATGAGTCGTGAATAGATCACGAATTCACGCATCATTTTGTTCATACCAATTATCATTTCCATTTTTCAATTTATATCGTCAGCGGTCGATTCGTAAAATCATGCTCACACTTTACCCAAACAAAAAAAAAAAGGAAAGGAAATGGCTTGCACTACCTTACCTCGTAGATTAGACTTGAGATACATTATATATAAATCAATTATCAAATTGAACTAAATAATGTATTTGTGTATGAATGACTTTTTTTTTGTGTGAAACATAGCACTTTTTATTTTAGTTTTTCATAAAATAATTTTGATTTTAGCTTTTTTTTCAAAAAAGAAGTGCAAATGGTAATCATCACTGCAACATGGACGGGAAATATATATCTACGCTTAATTATGAAAAATGAGAATTTAAGCCGAACAATTTTTCCTTTTATGTGATCAAAACAAGAAAATGGATACATATTCAGTGAAAAAATTTGTGTTCCTGAATTAACTATTAAACCGAACAAATTTTCCTTGTTCCTTGTTCCCCTTTTTTGTCATTGTTTTTGGTGAAATCCCTTTCCTTTTTTTTTTTTCTGTTTAAATTCCTTTTATGAATGTGCATACGTATGCATGCATTTGTGTGTGTAGGGGCCGGGGGTATGCGAGTCTCTGTTCCAAGAAAACCCGAGGTTGAAGTTGTGGGCCTAAAAATCTAGTGACATTTTTTGTGTATTGGGCCTAAAGAATGACAATGGGGATGGCTCCAGAGAAGGTGTTGATTGTGGGGAAAATTAAATCCAAGATTCGGATCGGAGCCCACTGAGGGAGAAGAGAGAAGAGGGAGAGAACCAGCGAAAGTGGTTACTGCAAAGGAAGAGGCTTGACAGAGAGATCTGGTACGCGTTTGGTGAGGGAGTTGTGCAAACTGAGGACCGGCGTCGGTCGAGATTGGAGAGCGTGTTATCCCAGTGGTGCGGCGGAGAGAGGGTTTTAGAGGAACAAGAATCATCTATTGCCTTTTCCTATGCCGCATCCTATCCCCCGCTCAAATTTTACCATATATAAAAATTATGGGCAATTAAAATAATGTGATTGGATAAGAGAGAGATCGTAAATGATATTATTATCAAACATATGTCAAATTTTTATTGGAGGACAGAAAGTGAGATAGAAAAAGGGAACAAAAGATTTGAAATTGGATTCGAAAATAGAGGATGGGGGAGATGGCAGTTGTGTATATTCACCACTACATCTAACCCATTGGTATTAGCACACCAACCCCCTCATTTTCACATGGGTTATGGTGTGTCCTACCCTATCTTTAACTCGGTGCACTATAAATACCACCTAAGTTAATAATTATATAACATTGGAGGGAACGGTTATTGTCATTTCTATTTATTTGATGGCACTCCTTATTTATTGTATTTATGTGTAACATTCCTAAAATGTCCTTAATATGTTTAGTTAATTTTTATTTTCACAGCTAAATTAAATTTATGTGGTAACTATTGTAACTTGTTTATTTTTTCATTTATATCATTTCTAAATGTTTTTTAATTAAATATTTTATATTTTTCATGTATTGCTACTTTGATATTTTAAATTTATATGGGATAATTGAAAAATTAATGTTAAGCATGTATGAGTTTAACAATAAAAAAAAGTAAATATTGAATTATCTACGCATTGAAGAAAAATATTAATTCATCTTCAATTTGATTCTTCATCAACGAGGAGAATCATGTAATTGTGTTTACATAACTTTAAAAAAGATTATAATTATATGTATATATTTCAATTTTTTAGATTATTGTTGCTTTTATATTTTATTATTTGCTTTTAAAATATTAAAATCATGTTAAAGATGGCTTTATATATATATAGTTACATTTTGCAGTATACCTTCATCTTTAGATATTATCAGTATTAAACAAAAATTTAGATATAAGCAATTCAAAACGTCAAGATCATAAAATGAGCATGAATTGAAGCCAGATACTATGGCTAATTGTTACAGTTTACATTTGGTAATTGATTAAAATATGTCCTTTCAATTTAGAATTCAACGATAATAAAAGTAATAAATAATATATCTTTTTAGTTTTGTATTCAATGCTGATAAAAATTAATAAAAAAAATTATTTATAATAGATAGTGGAGATTCTGCCCTATTAAATTAAATTTAATTTAATTGTGAAAATAAAAATTAGTTAACTATAAAACAGGGTTTTTATTAAGGATATTTTAGAAATATTACACATAAATACAATAAATAAAGAGTAACATTAGACAAATGAGTATGGCAATAGCCTATTCCCATATTGGATTAGAAACTTATTTATTGTGAAGGGTATAGTATATTAGATGAGTTGAGGTTTACCACACATTATGTGTTTAGCCACATATATAAAATGTGGCTAAATTCATTCAATAGTGTAGTGAATAAATTTTACCACATTTTTAAAATGTGACCAAATGCTTTGTCTGTGATATGCTACACTTAATCTAGTGTACCATAGAAAAACCCCTTATATATATATATATATATAATTACAAATTTAGTAGTTATGTATTTAATTAATTAATATTAATCATATTTTGTGTTCTCATAAAAAAGAACCATATACCGTGCCCAACTAATTAAAGGGGGAAAGAAAAAAAACATACAATACGCCATATCACTTCAATACTAAATTTCTTTCAAAATAGGTTAAGTCTCTCCAGAGAAATAAATAACAGGCATATCAAACCATTCAAGACAAAAATAAAATTTATATACGTAGATCATGAATTTTTCTTGAAGCCTTTCGAATTGTTTTTCAGTAAATAAACTTAATTGTGATAGTTTTAATTCTCTCGCGAACAAGCTAAATTATAATGATACAGGTGAATTGGTTGTTCAGCGTAGTATGTCATTCAAATTCTCCATAATCTTCAAATATGTGAAATATATTTTGTATAAAAAGGTTTCCGTTCCGATTTATTTTCTTTGATACTTACCGCATTTGAGTCTTAAGCACCAGGAGAAGATTGATCTATTTTTTTTTCTAGTTAAAATATATTTAGTTTTACACATAGAGTTTATTCATGAAAATTTACATGTATTTTTACTTCCAATCAAATATATTCTTAGGTAAATAAGTATACTTGGAATATAAGTATACATTGATCTATATTATACTAATAACGAGATATTTTTAATTATTTTCTATATTTCTACGCACATTTGAAACTAAACAATTATCTCCAAACGGACAGAGTGTATTGTATTAGAGCAAGAATCATTGTCGTCTCCTAGATTCGTGATGATTGCCTTAATTATTATCACTATTCATCCTTAATTAATACATATAGCAGTACTCTTGGTAGCTGCTTGATGAGCTGTATTTATGCACTTATTTTTTATCTTAACTCTGAATAATTTACATTTGAATTGTATTTAATTGATGTCAAATCAGTAAATTTGCATTTTATCCCCATCATGCATTTTTGAATAATTTTGTAGCTTTCAGCATAGTTTTTGGTGAATTTTCACATTTTGTAATTTTCCCATGTTTTTAATCTTTTTTTTCAAGTTCTTCATAATAACAGGGACTTCCGATTTGGTGCATTGAAGCAAATGTTGGGAACTCAGCAACACTATTAATCATCCAAGCGGTGGAAGCACCGCCCAGGCGATGATCAGAAAAGGCCATTCTTTGTGCATTTCAGAAGACCGCCCAGGCGATGATTAGGAGGACTTACATCTGGGAACATTTTTGAAGACCGCCCAGGCGGTCATGTGCTCGTGGGCCGTGTTAGCTGAGCCCAATTTCGCGTCTCTGAAGGGCCAATTGCAAGAAAAACACAGAGAATGGAGGCGTGAGAGGACGCACTCTCTCTTGAGAACAATTTTTAATTTTAATTTTTAGAACTTTTGGATCTCTCTCTCTCTCTCTTCCACTCTCTCTCTCTAGGCTAGGGTTCTTCATTACTATTTAATTTTAGCTTTTCTGATTGTAATTTCTACAGTTTTATTTATCAACAGTGATTGTTATCCTCCCCCTATGGAGGAGTAATTTTCTTGTCTTGCATTGGGATGATTGAAGATCAAGAGTGTTCATGAGATTACCTTTTTGTTATCAGTTTGTGGTTAGTTTACCTTCCTTATCATCATCTCTCTTAATTTTAATTATACTAATTGTTATGATTAAATTTCTGAGAGTTGTTTCGCTGTATGATTTTATATTGCGTTAAGGATTGGAATTAGTTTTGTTAGAAATTGAGTTGCTATAATTGGTATTTGAACTGAATTAGGATCATAGAATCATGACAGTGAATTACTAGTTCTTATATTCAGTTAAATCCTTGACAAGAGTGCGATTGTATCTCCGTTAAGTAGAATTATACCATTCTTTGTATGAAAATATGATTAATGGAAGCAAAAACCATTACAAAATTATTATTTAAATCAATGATTGAACATCTCTCTTGAACTGAGGAAATCCCTATGTAGGTAATTCCTTGCTATTATATCTTCTTAATTTTAACACTTTCACGTGAGATGACTCAGATTGCATTATAACTATATTTTTAGTGTAATTTGGTTACAAAATCTAGTTTTAATCTGTTGCGGGTAGCGACACTTGCAACACTGCTTAATTTGTTGTAGGTAACAAACAATCAATACAAATCATCCATCACTTACTAAGGTCTTTGCCCAACATAGTTACCAGGAGGATCATAGTTGCAACCGATGAATGTTCCCCCATTATGGCACCTCACTTCGGCGTGTGGAGTCTCTCCAAACAACCTGAGTGTAGTGGAGGCACTCCCCACCAACGCACGAGTTAGAATAGTTGTGGTAGTTTGGCTTCTCACCCACCCACATTCTCACGGCATCATCACCATTGAAGTCACCACCACCACTACCTGCGAGGTTCTCCCCGTAACGTTCATCACCTGAGTGCTCCAATTCGCACGTGCGTCCATGCTGCTTTGCATGATTCAGCGCGAAAGCAGCGACGGTGTCGTCCCATGTCAAAGGTGGGACGCCAACCTCGGACCTTGCGGCGTTGTGGACTTTGAGGTAGTCTGCTGCTGAGTCTTGCGAGTAGGCAGCATGACCCATAACAATGATGATTAATCCCAAGGCACACAATGGAAAAAAAGTGGCCTTGCTCTTGCATAACCCCATTCCTATTGTGATGAAGAATGACGATTTGCAGATGTCCAATAAGGATCAATTGTAGGCGTTTGATGAACATGGTTGGAGATTTTGTGAGGTACTTATAGGTATTTTCACTTGGAAAAGCAAATGGCATATTTGGACACCAAAACTAAAGTATATTAAATATGGTATTTTTCATACAAATATATCAAACATGGTTGCCTTTCATGCTCAATAGTCAATACTTAAAAGTTAATACAAATAGAAAGATTTAACAATATGAAGCATATTTTTTGGTACAATAATTTAAAGTATATTCAATATAATGTATCAAAATTAAACTCTAAATATAAAATATGTTTATCTTTTTCTCATTATATGTGTGGATTGATATTGACTCACACTCATATTATTCTCTTTCTTCATTAAAATTAATTTAAACACTCTCTTTCTTATTGAAGTTAGCTTTTATTCCTATCTTCGTTGGATTTTAGCGATCTAATTAAATTACTAAAATTTCTTTCAAATTAAGTTAGCTTATTAAGAGAAAAAAAAATCACATCATTATAAAGAAAAGAAAGGAACTGAATATTTTTGGGTTTGATCAATTGGAAATCAAATTAATGCTATCGAAGTATGTATATAAAATGTATTGGAATAAAATTTCTGCTACGCTAAAAGTAAATGAAATAATTTAAATGTTTTTCATTGAATTTCTGAAAAACGACACAGATCGGAAATTAAAATATAAGGAAAACGTGGCCTAAATTATAAAATGCCATAATGACCAGGATTACAAATAAAAATATATTGTAAAAGGAACAATTTTAAAACTTGACTTCAAATTTATAAAATACAATACTGATACAGATTTTGATAAATGTAAAAGGAGCAATTTGAAATTCTGGTATCAAATTTATGAAATGCCATATTGACAGAGAATTTATCATCATTTGAAAGCGAGAGAGAGATCATTGATAATGAAGGTGGACTTAACATGATAAGTTCAAGCAGCGTTATGGAAAGGTCTTAAGTTTGACTTTTGTTGAATGAATGGGAGTGGTTATTATAACTCCATATTTACTACCTTTATTTGCAATATATCAAAAATACCCTTAAGTTTATTTTAATATTTAGTCTTTTACTTTTAAACTAAATTAATAATTGGTTATTAGAAACTCAATTACATATTACAACTTCTTGTTTATTATTTGTATTTGTGATATTTTAAAATTTATTTAATTGAAAAATTATTTTATATTTATAATATATAACTATTATGATATTTTAAATTTATATTTGATAATTTTTATATTTTATATTTGATTAAATTTGCAAGTCATTTTAATTTTATTTCACTAAACTCTCTAACTCAAGCTAGACGATAGAAATTTTGTTTATTTATTTAGATAAGTTATTTCATTATTCCATATTTGGAAACTGTTGAAGTTCTACACAAGTAGTTTAAACCATTAAAAAATGTAAAAAAACAAAGTTCAAATAATATTTCCGTAAGTAGTGATAGACAACCCAGAACATCAATATAAGTCAAATAAAACTGGCAAATTAATCTTTCACAGAGGAAATATATTCGGTACTTGTGTTAATCAAATACAACTTCTATATTAATTAGAAGTCCAATAAATTACTCATTTAGAATGGGAGTGCACCACTGGTCAGTCTCGCTCCGGTGCTGCCAACGGTGGCTATTTGCCATGGCTGGTGCAGCTGCCGAACTGGTGAAGGAGGGAGGAAAGGGAATAGGAAATGAACAAAAAATGAAAAAGTTTAAATTGAAGAAGCTTAAGGGTACTTTAGATATAGTAAGTAAAGATAATAAATGTGGAGTGACAATAGCTAAATAGAAGTGGCAATAACCACTTCTGAATGAATTAATTAACTTCCTTCCATGTATTAGTAACTTACTTGACTTTAAAGATTATATATCTTAATCAGTCTTTCATTCATTCTTTGTTATGACTCATGTTTACTTGAATTAATTAAAATATTAATCTAAATTTAAATTATTTTTAAAATATACATATTAAGCTAATGAATGTTTACGCCCTTATGATCGTGAGAGAAGATTCAACCTTGCAGTTTCCGTAAAATATTAAAATTTAATCAGATATATTTATATGTTGTGTATGACTTTTTCCATACGCCGAACAATCTTTCTGATTTTGCGAGGATAATAAGTTTATTTGTAACTTGTTTTCTTGAAAGAGTTCTACGTACCTTTCACTTTAAATTAATAAAGATGGAATGCATTCTATGTTATTAAGGTCAAATTTATTATATATGAGGCGACACTTATTGATCATATGAAAAATATATTTATATTGAATTATATTGTATGCATGCCAAACGAATGAACATGCAACAACCTTCTTTCTCTTTTCTTTCTTATATATATATATAATCTAAACCACTAGTGCTCGAATCATTGGACTAACTAATAATCTTATTCAAATTGGGTCGATTTACCATAGAGAGAAACTTCTTGCGGCGCTATTTTTTCATTATTTTCTAGTAAAGTTATCTATTGATAATTTAAAAATCAATATAAGAAAAAGATGCTAAAAAGTCAGAATTTTTACTTGAATGTTGTTTGTCAAAATTAATAAAGATATAATATGTATGTGGATCGTTGGATGTGCAAGTCATACAATCTTATTCCATCGAAAAATCACCATTATTTTATGTGGCAACGCGTGCAGTTACTTTAAAATTTGGAGTTAAAGGAAAAGGATAAGTTAAAGCTAAAGTTAGGGAATTTCGTCCTAAAGCAAACAATATTTACTAAAAATTAAATTAAAATCTTATGTTTTGATTTTGATTTATAGGGGAATTGTATGGGATATTTTGGGGTGAATTTTTTTTCACCTAAAAAAAATTATTTTCATACATTTTGATATTTTGAAAAAAGTAATTAGAATTAAAGAAAATTCAGCTTTTTAATAGAAATTTAAAAAATAGTTTCTTAAAAAAATAGCTATAAATTTTTTTAGTTATATATAAAATTTAAGCTTCATGATAATTTTTTTCTAAAATTTAAAAGAAACGCTCCCTTTATTGAAATTATGGAATTTTTTTACATTACATATATTGCAATTATTTTAAAAGTTATATATCACTATAACCGGTTAATAATGCAAAAAAAAAAAAATTGTACTAGCTATATATATGAAAATTAAATCCAACCCTTTAAATATACTTTTTGTTAAATGCAAAGAGGAAAAAAAATTGAAAAATTAGAAATGGGACGTAGGTATTTATCAGCTCATATAGCATCACATACACAATTTTTAAGCTACCATGAGCACTGACTATGTGAGTTACAAACTCGTTAACACTATTTTATTATTTCGACACACTGATACAAACCCAATATCATCACTTAGTAAGGTCTTTGCCCAACAATGTTTCCCGCAGGATCATAGTTGCAACCAATGAATGTTCCTCCATTGTCACAGCTCACTTTAGCACATCCAAGGCGTATTGAGTTTTTCCAAACCACCTGAGTATAGTGGAGGCACTCCCCACCAACACAAGAGTTAGAATTGTAGTCATAGTTGGATTTCTCATTCACCCACAATCCCACTGCGTCTTTGCCACTCAAGTCACCGCTGCTGCCTGCCAGGTTCTCACCATAACGCCCTCCACCACCTGAATGGATCAGTTGGCAATCTCCTTTGCGTTGATTAGCATAGTTTTGTGCAAAAGCAGCAACGGTGTCATCCCAAACCAAATTTGGGACATTCACCTCTGACCTTGCAGCGTTGTGGGCATCAAGGTAGTCTTGTGGTGAGTCTTGTGCGTAGGCTACATGGCCTACGATGACTAACCCCAATACACACAACAGAGAAAATGAACCCATATTTTGCTAATGTAGAAATGCTAAAGGGTATGTGTTTGTGATGATAAAAGTTGAACCCCTTGTGAGTTATTTATAGCATGGAAATTTTGTAGTTAGAAAGGTACGTAAGGAACTAATAACGTAGACTAGTAGAACTTTCAAAATATGCGTGGATGACTAAGAAACTAGATATAGTACTACGCGGGGCTGCTATATCTAGTTCTTGATTTCTTAAGGTGGATCGAATTATAGGGCACCAACATCATTTATGCAATTAATTAGACTGCTTCTATATGCATTTTTCTTCAAAAAGTAATTTACTAAGAAACTGCATTTTTCTTGTTGTTTGACTACTCAACAACGGCAGTCTTCTTCTTCTTCTTTATCTTTAGGGAGAAACTAAAAATCACTTCATCCGGTTTTAACACGACTTGAGTCTCAGACCTCAAAAATTTAAATTAACAGTGTTCGACTAGTTTGGATCTTTCTTATTTTGATTCTTCGTGCTGTAGATACACGCTAGCTGCAGCAGTATTCTTCTATATCCGATCCCCTAACGATTATTCGAGTTTAAATCTACTGGATACTCGAAAAAAAAAAAAAAAAAAAGTCAACTGAATGTTTCTGGAGTATCAGTTTATTTAGAGCATTAATGCTCAGTTCTTTATAACTTTGTCAACGTATTAACGTTTTAGTAACGGGAGATCATTTTCGTATACGCTAGTTGCATCGAATGTGGTTGTGTTTCCCGTTATTTTATAACATGTTTTTTCTAGATTAATTCGATACATACATGTGGCGTGTTCCACCTTTAATCCTAGATGAGGGTGAGAGTACAGGTGTTAAGGGATATATTAAACTGAAATTATGATCGAGTGAGTGAGAACTATGTGATAAACTAAAATCCTACGCTACCAAATATTACCCAATAACGCAACATTAATTTATTTCATACCAACATCGAACGATCTCAGCTTTTTTTATATTTTATAGTTTATGAATTACGAATGACTATTAACAGTCCCTAATTTTCTCTACACTTGTAATCATCGATTTCTTTCCTCTATATATGGGATTTGAATTTGATCGGTGTGATCACCCTTCACATACAAAAATCTCAATTACGTTGTGTAATTGTATATTCAAGAAGACTAGACTTTGCTACCACTGCCCCTACGATCGTCCCGGTGATGGGGGACCACGATTCCTCAAATTTTACACATTTATATAATTATATGTAAATTTTATATTATAATCCTGCTAAAAAAGTTGGTCATCTTTATATATAGAATATATGATAAATAATAAAAATATTTTGATATAGCAGTACAGATGATATAAAAGTATAAAACATATAAATATTTCTAGAATATATTTTATAAAATTTTTCTCTAATTAACTCATTTTATTCATTTAGTAGATTTTCTACTTACTAGCTAGTTATTGATGATCAATACTCTATTTTGATGTTAAATAATATATTGATAGGCATGTTTTTTGTATGTTGAATCTAAGAGATGTCTATGAAGAAAATTATTAACTCTTTTGTTAAGAGAAAAGGGAGAATAAATAATGAAATAAACCCTAATTTACCAATAACTTATATGAAAAATACTATATAATAACTCATTTTATACTTTCTATATGATAATTTATTTTATTTTATATTAACTAATTTGACCCTTTCCTCCAAAATTTTGTACTCTGCCACTTGATCAATCATGCATATTGCCATGTAAGGAAAGGAAATAAACACGAGAAGTTCTTATATGAGTAAAACACCTTATTTTTACACACACTCATAATAAAAAATGCAACTCATTAACTTTATTTATGACATATTGATTTGTTTATGGGTCTTATTAACTTTGCTGTGAATGTGTGTAAAAATAAGATGTTAAAATTACGATCACCTGACAAATTTTCAATAAACAGAAGGAAAACTTATACTTGAACCTTGAAATGAACAACAGTACACCGCATGTCGTATGGCAAGTTGACAACATGTAACGGGTGTGGCGTAATTACAGAATGGCGGCCTTGCACGCATCATCTTCTATAACAAAGTAAGATCTACATCTTATCTAATGATAAATAAAAATATTTCAGCACAGTATCTTATAAATTGTAAGTACAAATAATATTTATTATAAGTGCTTGAACTCGGATTTTTCTCTACCACGTTCTTTTATGCTCTGCAGTAGAGGTAAGAATCAATTATATAAAATGTTATTATTTATCATTAAGACATTGTTTTTGTAGACTATAATTGTTTTTCACTCTAACAACATTTTTAATAAAATAGTCTATTTAATTTGTCAAGTGATAAATAATAATACACATAGCAAAACTTTTCTTTTTTTTTGGTTTACTCTGGAAACAATTTTAATTTGATGAAGAAACACTTCCATTAATTGCCATTAAATTATCGATCATCTTCAATTCCGATCCTCTCTGGATTCTTGCGGACCTTATCATGGTTTTCACAACTCCGTTGCCATGCCTTGCATGGGTGCTGCTTCATGGAGGACCTCAGTTACAGTGACTCCATTGACGTTGATAGAAGGCCATCCCCGCCAAGCCTGTGGGACTCCCTTGCCTCACCGTGTCTTGGATTCTATCGTCTAAGGCTCAGCAAATGAAAGAGTCACATATCCTCACCATCACATAACATCCCTCCTCCTTAGCTTCTTGCAACTGATCATAATTCTTTTGACTGATCTCTACTTTCAAACCACCTCCTCAAGAACAATAAGGAACTAAAGTTCGGATGATCGATCGATCGTTGCACAATTCTCTCACGCAATTTTTTATCCCTGTCATTGACTAAGTAATATTATTTTCCAAGTAACGTGAACACCAGTATATAAAAATAGACCATAATGACCAATAAAAACTTCCGGAAACCAAGAGTAAAATCAACGTCCTTGACTCCTTCTACCGTGGATTAGTAAAGTCAACCCAACAGCCTTTTGACTAGTATGTCCGTAATTCTTGCAACCACCACAAATTAAGCAGTAAATTCTGCCTAATTCACTTGCATGGAGCCCACCCTTTTGTGTGGAGATCTATAATTAGAAATTTATAATTTACTATTCCGTACACCATTCAACAGATTTATAATATATAATATTGAGGAGTGTTCTTATTAAATTTGATAGAGTGATGCATCGTGTGAGTGGAAAACATTGTTGCTAATTCAAACTCCTGTGTCATTTTTCTCTTGCAATATATGGTCACTCACTTATGGCCATTGTTTTGACAAGTTCAGAGATCAGAGCCAATAGCATTAATTTCTTAAAAACTCTTGCGAACCAATGTCATTCGTTTGTCAGCCGACCAAGAGAAAAGGCGCTAGTGACCCGTGATCTCATTTTGGCACGACTCCAACTTGCAATTTTGAACAACCCAATTACGCTTGTACAAGAAATTGAGCCAAGCAATTCTAGAGTAGCACGTTAAATCTAATTTTTATTTGTCTGGGGACACGTATATCTATTTTTTAAAGTTCAACGACAATTACAGCAACCGGCTCAAGATCATACAGTCGGGTATGCATTTTGGAGGCATATTCATTACCCTGATTACATCCTCATCTAACCACACAATATTTTTGTCCTTATTAAAAAGTTTTTCCAACAAATATAATGTATACGCATAAATTGTAACAAATACGGCACTGAATATATATATATATATATATACTCTTGGGATAACCAGTAAAGCCTAACATAGTTGGTAAAGTAACTGAATCCTTTAAGGATGTGTTAGGAATTCAACTCCTACCATATATATAGAAAGGGGATTAGTCTTCCGCTGCAGCCAGGGATACCCTTGAGCAATCAAAAAATTATTACCCTTGGGATACCCAGTATATACATATAAACCATACTCTCTGAATGCGTATCATTATGGGATTTTTCTCGCTCTATTGTGGGTAGTATATATATACGACAGGGCGCTGATTAGCTACAAACAGTCAGTAGGACCATCAAAGATTGTTCTATGTCCAATATTATATACTTTGATTTGCTATTTATTTGGTTCAAATTGCTTCTGCTCATGAATTAACTCTAAATAGACCCAACGGCATTTGGCCTAGCAGCCGTCACTTAAATATATAGTTGCAGAGTGATTTAGCGAACCAAATTCAAAATTTTGTCTTTTCTGTTTCTATTTAAGGTCAATTACAGTTAGGTGCAGTTAAAAATTCTGTAACTGTCGATTGGATACAGAAATTAATGTTTCATATTTGAATAATGTTTCACTTTTTCCCTTAATTTATTATCATCCCATCATGTATATGGCATCAATAAAAACGTTCTTTCGGAGAGCGATACCGTCCGGACGTTTCACACCCTCATTTGCTAAGCCACATAATAACGAAATTCGCACTAAACACAACTTAATAACATAAATATCATACATATAGTCCTTTATATTAATTAATTTCACACATTAAATTCTGCTCAATCACTTAGTGACATGACATAACATTCACTTCTTTATATAAGGAAATTAAATCAATAGGGTCGTTCGCCTTCAATGTTGCCTGGTGGGTAATAGCTGCAAATGACAAAGACCCAGCCATTGTTACACTTAGCTCTAGCACACCCAAGATGAGCCGTATCGCGCCACACAATCTGAGTATAATGCAGGCACTCATCATTCACACAAGAGTTTGAGTGATAGTCATAGTTTGGCTGCTCAGTGAGCCAGAACTTCACAGCATCCGAACCCTTCATCTCGCCGTAGCCCTCGGCGAGGTTCTCGCCAAAAGGGCCCATTGAGTGCTCCAAGTTGCAGTCAGGGATTCTCTCATTGGCATAGTGTTGAGCATAGGCTTGGAGGGTGTGGTTCCATGAGAGTGGACTAACACCAACCTTAGCACGGGCTTGGTTGTGAACAGCGAGGAAATCTTGAGGGGTATTTTGGGCTAGGGAAAGGGTTGAGCACATTAAGAAGAAAATGGCTAAGATCATCACATGGTATGTTGTTGGGGACCTCATTGTTGTTGCTTTGTTTGTTCTCTTGGAGAATTAATGGATATGTGGCTGAAGGATTTGTTGTTCAAGGTGTATATTTATAGCATGAGAATTATGGAGCTATCATATCAAACCATATATAAAAGAAAAGGAAAAATGGAAAATAAGAAGAGACACCTTTTTCAAATCATGCATGTTAGTGGGTAGCCTCTAGTCTCTTCTCACTCTCAACTTTTCAAGATTCCCTGAAAAGAAAGTAGTAACGACAATAGAGATACATACCTACTGGGTAATAAGTAGGTATTCCCGTTACTTTGATTCAGTTAATTAAAAAGAGAGACGAAAATTAGATATTAGGCACCGAATACGAACAAAACGTTCATGCATGCGTGATTCTGTATGGCGACAAGTGAAAGATAATAAAAGACATTATATTTTATTGCCCACTATCACCTAAGTTATCTCATTGGTTTGGATCCTATTCCACAATTAATTTTCCCTGATTAATGTTAGTATACTAGTTGTTTTTTTTTTAAAAGTATCTTTAGCGCTCTGAATGCTGCATTAAATCCTCTCGGATCACAGGTAACTTAAAAGTTATAAATTTTAATATCCAAACAGGTCCCTCAAGTTTGTATTGAGGGATAAGTTAGTTTATCATATTTTGAAAATTTCAAATTGGCCACTCACATTTTTTAAAAAAAGGGATAAATTGATTTTCCAATCAATTAAAAAGGGGACAAATTGATCTTTCCATATATTGTACGGAATTGTATGGAGGACCAATTTGTCCCTCTTTTTGAAATATGAAGAACCAATTTGAGATTTTTAAAACATATGGGACTAACTTGTCCTCTAATGTAAACCTGAAAGACCTGTTTGGGTGTATATATATATATATATATATAATTTAATTTGATATAGACTCTCTACACATATATTTTAAATTTTTTTATTAAGATAATTTATAACTTGATATTAACTACAAAATAAGCTTTTACTTAATGTTTTAATTAAAATTGTTTATATAATTATGGTGTCATTAATTAGTTCTCACTCAAAATATTTTTATAATTAATATCATATATAATTAATAATGCTTGCTATTGGATACTATGAACGACTAAAATTTAGAATTTAATAATTGTATGAATCTTTTGGTTTAGAATTGCTCATGCAATTTGAGGTTGAGAGTGTTGATCAGATAAAGAGAACTCGCCATTGTAGGGATTCCCAGAATCGAATCCTAAATTAAAGTTGCAGGTAAAATTCACTTGAGATCGTAGTCGTACATCCGCAAAATGAAAGTTTGAGTTCGAATTTTATAAAACGAGCTTTGATAAAATATTCTTTATATATAGACTGAATTTTAAGTAAATATGTAGCTAATTTAATAAGTTTTGCATAATAATCTATATTTTCCTTGGTTATTGAAGTCTGCATCTAACAGTAGCTTCGTGTGATTACCTCTCTTGCTACTATTTAGAGTATGACTACATAAACTACCAAAAAAGCTGACCTACATATATCACATATCATTACAAATACTTGTAAATTAAGTGTGATATGAATCTCGCAATTATATGTGGGGAGGGACCCAATATTTCACATGCTTCTCCATGACTTCTAGCCACAAATTTCGGAAGCCTGAGATCATTTATTGACATGAAAAAATTGGAGCCTATCAGGCATGTGATCTTTCTTTTTCTCCGTTGCTTTCAGATTGATTTGAGGTATTATCTAATAAGAACACAAAGTGTACGTACGAATTTTTCCATATACATTTCGTTGTTTAAATCATGAGCAATTTACTTGGAAAAATGCTAGTAACGTTTGTTAAGAGAAGATCTTAGATTGGAAGTGCTCACCCTAGACATACAAATTTACTATCTTTTATTAGCATAATTTTATACATCAAATATTGATGTTCATGCTTATAAGATGAAATGCTCCTATTCAAGACATTTTGTTACTATTAATTCGTGCCAGACAAACCAATCAATAGGACCTCGAAGTTGGATAAAAGAAATTGGAGGCTGCGAAGTGGATTATAAATTATTCAAACGAACAAAACTACCATAACTTCCGTTAATTACTGATGACAGATGATTGAAAAGAGCGGAAGCTTGTCGTAGAATTGAAGGGACATAGAAGAAAAGTATAACGACATTAACGGACGAGTTTTCGCCGCAAAGGTTGACCACACAGATCCCGGGATGACGGAGGGAGAAAAAAGTATACAATGATCAAGGGGAGAGAGAAAGAACAACGAACAGAAATACTCATGCAAAACGCCAAGAGCAAACAAAGTTTAAAAGCTCAATTGTGGTTTGTAGGAGGAAAAAAAAATGGGAAAAACTCAACCGAGCTTTTATTTTTTGGAAACTAGAGATTAAAGATAATGATTATTAGGGAGTGGCTATTGCCATGGCTATTGCCGCTCCCACTTTCAATAAGTTTTAATTGATTTGTCAAGAATATCCTTCTTTTTGTTTTAGTGAAGTCAAGGTCATGAGTTGTCCATGGGTTCTTATGCATATGCCAGTAAACATACAAGGTGGAACTGTGTCGAATAGATTAAAGGCATAGTGAGTAGTAACTTTTACGGTACTCGGCAACAAAAGCTAAATTATATGTACTGAAAACATAAAATAAAATTCATATGTTAGAAAAAACATTTCACAATTGAAGTAGCACAAGATGGTGCCTTTCGCATAGGACACGTGTGCTGTGCTATGGAAAAAAAAAAAAAAAGAATTCAACTGTAGCAAAACACTGGCATTCCATTTCCTTAATTTTCCTTGCTTGCACTTATCCTTCCATCTTCCAAAACACACATCTTTGCTGCGAAGCAGGACCAGCCTCTCTTCTCCATGCTGGATTTGTTTGCATTCTAGCTTCCCATCTACACGTCCATTATTGCTTGTACATTCAATTCCTATGTATATGTTTATGTTTACTCCCTCTTTTTTTTCCTTCTTTTTTTTGCTCTCTATATATTTAATTAATCACTGTTTGTTTCTTCCTCCTCTTCTTCCATCTTGCTTCAGTGCAAGTATGCAATGGCTAGAGATGGATTTGAGGTTTGGGGAGGGGAAGTAGAGGATTGGGATTCGGCAGCTTTGGCTTTGGCTTCATTGACTTCTTTTTTTTCTTGGCGAGCAACGCAATGAGGCCTCCAACAGGGACAAGTTAGCCATAGGGGACAACATCGAATTCCTACTTCTCAATATTGTTTCAATATAATAAACAAATATTTCTAGAAAACCACTATGCCTTTCATCTATAGTACCGTAAGCATGTGTAGAACCCATAGACAATTCATGACCTTCACTTCACTAAATAAAAAGGGTATTCTTGACAAATTAACTAAAATTTATTGTAAGTGGGAGTGACAATAGCCATTTGAGAGTGGCAATAGCTACTCCTGATTATTAGAGTATATAAAATCATTACCATATCTACCAAAACCTGAAAAGCAGCTAACTAGTGATTACATATGCCGCTAGGTATAGTGAAGGGCTATCATTGCACTATGGAGTAATGGTATTTGTATATCCAAAGTGGAAATCAAAGTTGGCACCGTTATACCCTAGAAAGAGAAAAAATAAATAAAGTATTTGGTAGTGGTAGAGGTTTTGATGTATGAATAAATTTCTCTTTGTTATAATTGTGACAGGTACACAAGTTGGTAGGAGGAATGAGAAGGAGGCAATTAAGACTGGGCATATTTGCGTACAATTTGTCCAAGTACTACAAGGATAGTTTGTCGCATACGACAACATGTATGCATGCTGTGTGCCGTGCGCATGTGATTGAGGAGCCTACCATTCAGGAACATGCCACAACCAATTTTTTTAAAAACAATGATTGCAATTTTCGGTTAAGGGATAAAAATATGGTATAAATTTTTACGAATGAGTTTTATGTGTAAAATTATACATAAATCTTATTCATGAAAAATTTATCCTCATCTTTTACTCCCCAACAAAACATATCCTAAGAGTAATAATGTTTCAATACCTAAAAATGGGTGTCTTATTGAAGTACCCTCTCTATCACGATTGTATGTGATAAATAAATAGAATAAATGAAAGTCATCATCACATTTAATGATAGTGGAATGAATATCCTAATAAGACATCCGTTTTTTAGTGGTGAAATAACATTTTTGGTGATGCTAAACCATACAGAATCATATTTGATCGAATCAATCTCGTTATTCCAAACTAGAGTCACAGCTCATGAAATTCGTATGGACAGTATATTTTCTTTGTTTTTTTTTACAACTAAAATAATCTATAGATTGTATATGAATGACTAATACATCAGGTTCTACCCTTGACATTATCTAGAAATCTAGAATCTCCAATTCTCCATGGACAAGTCATTCCAGGTATGTTGTTGTGGCCCTTCCTCTGCTTCCTTGATGTGCGCTTATGTTTGGTGTTTTGAATCTACCTTGGGTTTTGGTGCTAGCATTGTGTCGTTCGTTTTCTGATTTTTCTTTTGCTTTCAACGTTTTAGTGCTTTGTTGAACTCTCGTAGTTCAGCACTTTTCTCTCACAGTCAAGCGTGTTTAATTATCGGAAAAAAAAAAGGGGTGGAAGTGGAAACAATTTCAATGGGAATTGGGAAGCACACATCACATGCATTGGACGCTGGCTCCTGTCAGAACAATGCTCACCACGTTACGGCAAGAATGAGTGACTAAGTGCTGATAGTGATTGTGTCGCAAGCTATTTACTAGAACTGTTACTTATATTTTTATTGATGAAATATATATATTTTTTCTTATTATTGTATTTGTATGTTATATATAATAATAAATATATTCTTAGTTGATTATTAATAGTATTATATAAAACTAGTATAAGCAATCCACTTTGCCCTTTAAGCAAGTGGTTGGGGGTTCGAATCCCAACTCTTGTAAATGGAAAAAACTCCTTGACCAGTCCCCTATTGCTTAGTGCGCTGACCGCGGAACGAGGGATTAGTCCCATGACTGTCGGACGTGGGAATACCTTGTGGGAACACCAAAAAAGAAAAACCAGTATAAGCTTAATTGATAATTATGAGATAATTATGTGTATGGTACAAAAATTAAGTTTATGAGTATTTGTTAGGGAACAAGATAGTAGTACAGGTTAGTGTCATATAAGTGATTTTCAAAGTAATTATATCGGTGAATCTTTATACTTGAGTTTACATTGTTTCCTACATAAAGAGCATTATGTTGTAACATGATTAAATGTCCGGATAATTATAAAAGGTGTGGTTGAATATAAAGTAATTATACAGAGGAAAGTGACTAAACGAGATGAGATTTGTCTATCTTTCTGAGAGAGATATCTATTGAACCCCTTGATAAATGAGATTGAGACATTAAATGCATAGCCATGCTCAAATGAACTAAAATAGTCATCCGTGTTATTTGATTTATCAATCTACTTAGAGATTGAGAAATTGTATTTGAATAACATAAGGATGACATTATTCATGTCTTATGTTCAAATTAGATATCGTGCGACAAAAATACTATTATGACATATTCTATTGATTAAGTTAATATGGACTTTTAATTTACTATTACTTGGGTCGGTCATAAAATTTTGTTAGAGATCACTTACGACTTGTAGGCATGATAACTATATTGGGCCTACTACCAACAAAATGTAAACCTATTAGGTCACACATTAAGAATGTAGCTAACAGGTTGGGGTTGTTTAAGAATTTGAACTTTAATATATATATAATAATTGTGAGATATATTATCTGTATATTAAATTTGTGATTCTATTTTACATTATTTGATAATATTAATTTAAAATCTGATGACAAAATATATTGGATATTGTAGAATCAGAATTAAAAAGATTTGTTTTCAAATTCTGAAATATATATATATGTAAACTAAATATATTTTTCTTAATTAGTTAGGATTGTGTATCTCTCTATAAATAAAAGAGATAGCAGTTCCGGTTAGAGGTGGGTATACGGACCGATCTAGTCCGCTTGATAAATGGACTGGCGTTTTGCCTAGTCCGAGCCCGGTCCGCCTAAACCCGCAAGTCCGCGGATCGGTCCCCATTTTTGGCTCAGTAAGAAGCCCGCACACCAAATTGTGGGTCAGCCCGCAGACCGGTCCGCGGACCACCTTTTTTTTTCCTTCCATTTTTTTTTTACTTTTTTTAGTACCCTATATTATATATTTATATTTATACTATATATTTTACCTCCAAAAAATATATATACACATTTTCCTTTACAAAATCCAATTTAAATTTTAAACAAATAACAATACTAATTACTAAATACTATAAATATTAAAATTCAACTGTTAATTTTTTTTAAAATAATAACATACAAATTTTTATGCGGGTTAAATGGGTTGGTTCGCAGAACTCATGGTAAACCCAATTTGCTTGTGCCAAGCGAAAGACCAAAAAAGTCCACCGGGTTAAAAATTTTCTAATCCATTTCTATGCGGGTTGCAAGCTAAACGGGTTGGTCCACGAACCACAGTCCATATGCCCAGCTCTAGTTCCAGTTTGTGGGTGTGACACAGCTATAAATCGAAAAAGGCATTGAAGGAGACCCTAAACCCACGATTTGAAATCGCATAGAGCTAACACTTGACAGCCGTTCATAATCATTTGTGTGTGGATACTAGACTTACCATCCAAGCACGAGGGTCGAGTTCTATAAAGCACGCTTGCAGGTACATATAAATCAAACCTTACATATTGATCGACTCACATGAATCTAGTTGAGTTTTACAAGTTTTAAAATTTCATTGCGCAATTTGTACCATACAATTACGTAAAAACCCAACAAGTACCAACATCACCCCTACAAAATCTTGAAAAATGGAGCAACTGCCCCTCTTAAAACACGGGTAAAAGCACTTGTTTCTTGTTCTTCCATAGAATAAATAAGCATGTATAATATAAATGTGTCCAGTTGTACTTGAATCAAGTATTGGCACGGCATGTGTAAGATCATATGGAGGGTATTCCCTTCATAAGAATATTGTAGGTATTTCAATAATAAAGGAAAACACCATCATCACCTAAACGCTACCCTTCTTTACTGCATTCAGATGAAACTACATCTGCAATTGGTGTACTTAATTATTCTCACCATTAGCAATTCTTCTGAATAATGAAGAAACAAAGAACAACTGTGAAAAGAAAACAAACAGAACACTATCAAGACAAATAGTTTACAAATGGGATTACCAAGAAAATAAATATTTGTATCTTCTCATCATTATGGAATATCAAACATGACTATAATTTCAACCAAAATATAAGGAACTTTTACCCTTCGGGTGCTCAAGGTGCCTGCCTATACATCAGCATGGTTTCTAACCATATAGAGTTTAAAACAGGACAGTGAAAGAATCAAGGGTATGATTTGAGGTGAAAAACTTGGCAACCTGGCTTGTATCCCCTCTTGGCTGCAGCCTGCTCAAACTTCTTGCCAGCAGTTTCATTCTCTTCCAAGTTAGTCTGAACAAAAAACCTTATCCACCACGATGAGCTGCGCAATTTGGCCTTCATAAAAAGAAAATCAAGTCCCTTTATAAATAGAAGCATACTTTTCTTGGTATGAATTTGGAACACTAGAATTAAACTTCTTAAACTTGCAATTATTGTCATGAATATCAAGTTTACTTAGTTTTTTCCCCTAATAATTTTAAGATATATGTTACTGACCAATGTATTAATTTTCGAATTTAAGCTACATTAACTTATGTACATAAAGGAAACAATTCATCAAGTATGCCAGTATGAAGATGATGTCAAGGAAACTCATACTCATATCCAAAATGAGCTTGATCTACAAATTAACTCAATCTGATATTGCCCATGGGATCAGTCGATTTACAATCAATTTTAAATAAATTCCACTTATACCAATCTCGGAAAGATGGTACAATTTGTCGAAGAAAATCTATCACCAATTGGCTTCCTTAGGAATGCAATTCACCTTTCTCTTTCTACCCATCAAGATTTCTTTTGTTTCAATAAATGCTCAAAAGCCCATTTCATACTTTCCTTTCTTCTTTCTAAAAAATCCCATTTAAGAACAATAAAGTTATTATAAGCCCTTCATCCAAATGTCACACAAAAAGCCAATAATTTCCCTAGTAAATGACTTGCCCCACTTAAAAAATGATAAAATTGGGTAATTTGCAACCAACGTGAGTGTAGAGTCATGGTCCTTTTAACTTCAACAAAGCTGTATGCAGCCAACTTAAAGCCTATCATATTCAATAAATACTAGTCACTTACTGGACGACCAAATTTGGCCACTTCTCCACCTCTAGCTCTCTGCTGACCTGGATAACCTATGAATGACAATGAGGAGTCAGGACAAAGAAAGCAAACAGTGAACCAAAACTTCATCTTTTATCACATATTTAATTGTTTATAGGACTGGTATATGGAGATTATGAATAACTTTGAAACAAGATCTCTTCCTTTTGAAATAGGTACACATGCAAAATTGCTTTATTCAGAAAAATGACTGACACCCAATTGGTGAATGTAGCCCTAACCCCTATGCAGTTGAACACCTATGCCAGCAAAACCAGATGCCTAACATAAATCCAGTTCTAGACTAAATTTCAATATATAGAAGCAAAAACCGGAAGAACAGAAGGTTCATTAGGTGATGTACCTGCAAAGGCAACAACGCCATCAGCAGAAACCCTCACCAACTCTGGCAGGGTTTTATTCAGGTATCTTGGAGATAAGTAATCCAAAGCATCTGACACAAGGACAAGCGAAAATGACTTTGGACGGTAGGGTAGAGGAAACTTTATGTCAGCTACACGCACTATGCCCTTGCGTACAAGACTCTTGCACTTTGCACCAACATCATCTAACTCATATGGTTCTATTCCCCAAGCCTCAGTTTCCTCTTCTTGTAACAAACTATAAACCAAAGAACAAGAGTCAGGGCCAACATGCAAAACCTTATGCATACTGTCTCCATATGCTTTCTTCAAAATCGGCAATGCTTGCAGCACTTCCGCTGTGCAAGAGATACCACCTGCATATGCACACTAGAGCCGTTTGAATTGCTACAGGATTTTCACTACCAAAATTTGTAATCAACAGTTCTACATTACATGCCAATAAGTTATCTAATGGACAGATTAAGATACATTGTCATCAATTTCCATGCATTAGTTATAATACACCACCTATACAATGAAAAATGTTCAGTACAAGGAAGAAAACTATATCAGACCCATCTCTCACTTAAGGAGGCTCCACTGGTCGCTCACCCTAGTGTCCTATCTTTAGATCTTTTCTCAATATTAGAAACATGCAAGCCATTGTCTGAGTATAATTTTCACTTTTGCAAATTACACAAGCAAAGTGCACAATGTCATAGAATAGATTCTCTATATCTATATTATTGAACAGAGACACAGAGAAACTCAGAGGCCATGGCACCTAAATTAAGCACACCTCAATTATATCAACAAGGCAATTCTGCAACTAGCATAAGGGGACAAACACAATCCAGATGAGCAGCCCAGAATTCTAGTAGTCTATTTTTTCACATATGCTTGAAAATAATAAGAGGCTTAAGAGTCTATTTAGAGGAAATAAGAATAAGAATAAGGTATCCAATAGCTCAGTAATTCAGCTTCATATCAACAATGCATATGCAGTCCTATAAGGAAAGTAATGCATATGCAGTCCTATAAGGAAAGTGTTTTGGAAGCTTAAGATTTTAAATGGTAAAATGATAGTTTAAATATTTACCTTCAAGTTTACTTACATCCTTGATATCACTGCTAGCCCCACCTGCCATGTGACCCAACAAATTGGAGCAAAGATCAGTACCATCAGGATTTTATAGCAGATGCAAAATTATGACACATCATCTTCATTAAAATTTCATCAGTGATGTGTGCCAGTTTCTTTTTTCCTTTTTTTTATTTTATATAATTATTTTACAATCAATTTATATTGATTTCATATTACCAATTTGACAATTTGAGAAGGCCAGATCAATGATGGCAGGATCAGATAGTATCTAAAAACTAGTTCAAAATCAATGGATCATTTTCTTCTACATGCCAATATAACCTATGTTCTGCTTTTTGATACGAACATATTCAAAATCCTTTTATTCTTTGATGAGAAAGATCCTTCCTTCCAAAGTTACAAAGATTATAGACTTCATGTTAACAGATTAGTTACAAACCTGAACTGCTATAACAATAACCAATCAGAAGGATTGCACCCTGAAAATTTGCAAATATCACTTATTAGATGAGAAATATGTTGAAAGCAAGCACTGACAAACATGCTGTATAAAGTAAATTGAGAAAAACCATAAGATGAGTTAGGAAAGGTGGAGATCAGGCAGAAATTTTTCACAAATGTAGGATCCATTTGGTGCCAAAAAGTTACATCTAAGTATCTAACAAGCACATAGAAACATTGCACATAAATAATTATGCCAAAGTATTTCTATGATGAGATACACATTTCAAAGAAAATTTACCACGACAACAAGCCCAATAGATAGCAGGGGAGTGTTGCGAGATTTGGACTGATTAGAGGTCACAAATGGTATACTTCCATCATCAGCTATCCGACGTGAAGGATTTACAGGCCTCCTTGACATGATAATAGCAATGAGCCTTCAAACCTAGCACAAGTTTTAGCAAAAATTTCAATTTTGGTGTTTCCAATAATGAAAAATATTTTTGCTTTCATATTCCATCATGCGTTTTCCACGCATCACTATGAATTGGGTGACAGTACATGTTTCTGCTACCCAAACTGTTTTCTCACAGCTATAATTTTCTTACAGTTCCAAAGTCGGAGCCACTAACAAGTAACTGTATTTTGCAGTGCCAAGAACCTTACAGAGTAAAATCCACCTTACAGTTCCATCAAACTCCACATAGCAAAATCCATTTTTTACCCATATCACTTTCTATATGAGTCGTTACCTTGGCAAGTTGCTAACGGTATTTCCAGTTAATTTATCATAATAAAGAAAACCTATCAATCATTGATTCCAACAACCTCCAATAAAATAAAAAGGACAATAAAAACTTCGTGCTGCTGTGCAAACAAGAAAAAACAAAAAATGCTAAGCTCCTAACTTAAGCACAAGGTTTGTTTCAGAACTTAAAACATTAAAAACAAACAAATAACAAAAAAAAAAAGTTCCCAATGAGGTAAACCCAGAAAGGGTTTAAGTTTTAATCGAAAACAAAGTTCATAGAAGTTCATTGGGAAACTGATGTATAGCATTGAAGGAAGCAAGCAAACAATAAATGATGAAACTTTAGACTAAAAATGTAAACTTTAGCGCACTAAAGTCCACAATCATGAGAGTAAGCAAAATGGGTAGGCTTGGAAAACGAGAAGAATGAAGAACTGAGGCAAGTGAATGAATGGTTACCTGAAACTGATAACAAATCAAGAAAGTTGGATCTCTTTCAGTCACCACTCAGATCAGATCTGTGAGCTGTGTATGTGCGATGTGATCGAGTCACAAGTCTGTGCGAGTCAGAAAGCGGTGAAATCTAAGGACTTGGATTTGGATGCAATGATATTTATTTATTTGTTGAGGGGTAGGATTATTTGTTTTCTGATAATCTGTATTATTATTATTTTTTCTCAGTTGGATTTAATTATGCACTAATTTTGCAGAGGTTGTAATAATTTTTATATGTGGAAGCATTAAAGATTTTTATGGATCTGATTCTTGAGTTTAGTGTGTTGGAAGTGCAAGACACTAGAGTGCAACTTGTATCAGCTATCATGACGAGCGAAATTTAATTCACTCAAGTGACTTTTCGCCAGTTATAATTACGTGATTAAAGTTTGAATTTATATCCTCAGAAGAGAATCTTGTGATTTTGCATTTTCACTTCAAGTTTTTGTTGAAATTATTAGTAAATCGGATCTTTAAAACAAGCGAGTTTTCAATTATTTTAAACTATTTTTTTGAGAAAAAAATCTGCTTTCATTTATTTAATTCAGCTTTAATACTTTTTTAATACAGATTTAACACTTTAAGTCAAATTAATTAATTTTTAAGTTTATATTTAAGTGTTTGGATTGATTAAATTTATATTTAATAATAAAACAAGAATTTCAATTCTCTACATTATTAATATTTTTTTTTTCTATATGATCATATAATTATATTATTATATCAGTTATGGTAATTAATTTTTATACATGCTATTTCAAAAGTTATCAAATAAAAAATTTTGATTCAACGATAATGTAAAATAGAATAAATCAAAATTAAACTTATAAAATAATAACAATAAGTTTATAAAATTAATCAAATATAAGCATTTTATTTATAATTAAAATTATTTTAACACTTTAAAACTTGGATATAACTGCACTAAACGATAAATATAAATAAACAAAGAAGAGTATATGTATAAAAAACGAAAAAGAGTATATATAGTGCACATGTTACACTCAGCGCAATCCGATCAAAATGGGAAGAATCACTTCACCAAAGAGCAATCCATCTTCGAAGAAAAAAGAAACTGGAAACACATGTATTTTTTGAAAGAATCAAATCAATCATCCATACATGGTAAAAGGCATTTGGTTTTAAAGATAAAAAATATTTCATTCTTTTGAAATAAAATCATTTATACATCTTTACTTATCAATTTAAACTTTGATGAGAGACAACTCAAGAATATTTTTATCTTTATTTTATACCTAACATTCGTAAGGCTTATCTAATTAGCCACCAAAGCCTTAACCATAATACCACAAATCTGGTCTTCGTCATAGAATATCGTTGTTTAGTTCATTCAAATTTTGTTATCAAATAACATATACAGCAAAATCAATTAACATCATTGATCCGGAGAGAGTAATTAGAGTAAACTATTCTTCTAAATGTATTAGATTGATGTAGAAGTAGAGTTGACATAACCATAAGACTCCAAAGATAGGTGCAGAATTCAAATTTAATTCTTTGATTTGTGGCTATGCATATAAAGAAAGTCTTGTAGCCAGCGCTATCGGCTAGAGAGTTTTAAATGCTTGAAGGGTTTAGTCACTACTGTTAACAGCAAATACCCTGCACAACCAAAAAGAGAAGCAGCGTATGAGCTTAAAATTGACAATGAAAAACCTGCAGTCTCTATCTGACTGGCTGACCCTTAGCAAATCCGTCACAACAATGTTGTCATTCACACAATGCTGTTCCAACTCGAAGAATCTTGACAGAAACATCATATTATTCAAACAAGTGTCCTTAGTGATCACATCTTATACCCTTAGTCCTTCCATGTAAGCATTCTTCCACACACTATGAATGCTCGAACACCGCATCTTCCGATCAGCATCTTCTTTTTAATGCTAAAAGAAGGTGCAGAATCAAGTAACCGAATTGTAGAGAAATCCATTCATAAATTCGTAAACACTAGTAATTACTATTACAATGCAAAATCGAATAGAATAAATGGCCCCGGCAGAAGTTTGTGGAAAGTTAGTTTCATGCCCGTCCCAGAGGCAACCTTTTGTGTGTAATGACAAAATGGTGATGATGCCAATGACAGAAGTATGTCATTGTTCAGAAAGACAGACAGAAAATACTTTTATAAGAAACAGAAGAAACCACATAGACACAAAAAGAAAAAAAAAAAATCACATAAAGCTTCAATTTATACGCATTATGCAAATGAATCAAATGATATTGTGTGCAATGCATGCACATCATAAACAAAACAGAAACCCTCCAATTGGAATGTGCTGTTTCTCATGATAGTGGTGAGAATGAGATTAAACCTTTATTCTAACAAAAGGAGAAGAGAATAAAGGACTGACGAACCCTTTTCTGAGCCCAAAAAAACAATGCCAGGTGCCAACTTTCTTCGCTTAGTGGTTGTGGGTCCCCTTTGAGCTATGTTCTCGATGTTCTATCAACCGCCCTCAAGGCAACAGAGAGACACACAAGAGAAACACAACATAGACAGTACAAAGGTAGCATGGCATAACACAGACTTGGCATCAGTGTGAAACAAGCACTCTCAAACAAACACAACACTTTTCGACAATTCCATTGCATCCCCAAGACCAAAATAAACAATAAATGATCGATCTTTCTGGCAAAATTCGATGACCCTTTAAAGCAATCGAGGTGATGAACCACTGAGGCCTATGCTTTCTCTTTCTGACTCAAGGATTGGTTGAATAAGAACAAGTTGAAGATAAGGAGAGAGAAAGAGGGAGAGCTGAGCGGCTTCAAATTTTCAATGGCGAAGCATGTTGCATGCTGCGAAGCAAATTTTTTCATAAACATAGCAGTGAGCGTGCTGTTGGTGATATTCGCTGGATTGATGTCAGGCCTCACATTAGGCCTCATGTCATTAAGCCTTGTTGATCTTGAGGTCCTTGCTAAGTCCGGTACCCCTCAGGATCGCAAGCATGCCGGTATTCTCTAAGTTTCTTTCTCTGTCTCAACCATGTTATTCGACTAAAATTAATGGAATAATTTCACGTATTAATGTGAACCTGACATTGCTGGGAGTCGTATAAAGTTTGAGCCTTATATTAATATTCGTGCTTTCTAATTTAGTCTTTTACCCAGAATTCGAAAAGAGATGTTAATTTAGTTTCTTACAGTTTTTTGAACTTGTGACGTGTGTGTCATTACAGAGAAGATATTGCCTGTTGTAAGGAATCAACATTTACTGCTTTGCACCCTTCTCATTTGCAATGCAATAGCCATGGAGGTACAACTAAACTCGTGCAAGTGTGTATTTAATCACTTGGGTTTACTATAACATCCAGCTAATATCTGAGATGGCTGTCGCTTTTGTTAGGGACTTCCTATTTTTCTTGATAAGCTTGTCAATGCTTTGGGTGCTATCCTGATTTCGGTGACATTAATTCTTCTCTTTGGTGAGGTGAGAAAGTTTTTTGTATTGTCAAAAGATGCTAGAGACCTAGAAACTTTAATGATGTAGCATGAGTATAGGTAAATAAGAGACTCATATAATTTCATTTCATCTAATAACTATCATGATTTTTGTTTAAGATTCTGATTATATTTTTCTGATTGTTTGCATTAATCAGCTTGTTATGTAAAGGTCCTCTGACACCTATTTACTTGTGTGAAGATTATACCCCAGTCAGTTTGCTCTCGGTATGGTTTAGCAATTGGTGCAAAAGTGGCTCCCGTTGTTCGTGTTCTTATATGGATATGTTACCCTTTTGCTTTTCCACTTAGCAAGGTGACATACATTCAGCATAATTTTTATAGTTTTATTTGAGCCGACCTAGACCAAATTCAATTAGTTATTTCTTGATTTTAATTCCCTTGTTGGATTTTTGGTGCATTTGTATGGTGTTTCAGTTGTTGGACTATTTGCTGGGGCATCGAAAGAAATCCCTTTTCCGCAGAGCTGAGTTGAAAACACTAGTAAATTTGCATGGCAATGAGGTCAGTATCAGTGCTAGATGATGTTCTAGCTTGAAACATAGCCATGCATCTATACTTCATAATATTTTTATTCATTTGTTCTTGAAGAAGACTTGTATGTGTTCATCTTGTTATTTCACATCAGTACGCTGCAGTGATCTCTCATCTTGTATCAGTAGACATTCATGCTTACTTGTGTTTGTTGGTGCTGTTCCATGATGAATTACATTAGGCTGGAAAAGGTGGGGAACTATCACATGTTGAAACAACCATCATTTCTGGGGCGCTTGAACTCACTGAGAAGAAAGCCAGTGATGCCATGACTCCTATAACTGAAATATTTTCTATTGATATTAATGCCAAGTTTGATAGGTAACTAGTGTCTCAAAAAAATTTACAAAATGCAAGAAAGCTTTTGAATTTCATACAACTTTGCCTCATCTAATTAAAAGGCTATTATTGAGCAGGGATCTGATGAATATAATATTGGAGAAAGGGCATAGCAGAGTCCCAGTTTATTATGAGAAGCCTACAAACATTATTGGACTTATCTTGGTATACAGTAAATTTTACATCAGTAAATTTTGTTCGATGAAATTCACATGCTTTTTCATTTTTTACATCACCCTCTTCTTTTATTTCCCTTGATTGTACATTACATTTGTTTTAAGCATGCATGCTTTGTTAAATCAGGTCAAGAATTTATTGACAATTGACCCAGAAAATGAAGTACCCGTGAAGAATGTGACCATACGCAGAATTCCAAGGTACTATGTCTCGTAAATGTGTTGTAGTTTTGATGGCCTATTGAAGTTAGTGAGCATTATATCAACATAATATTGCATATGTTGGCAGGGTTCCTGAAACTATGCCACTATATGATATTTTGAATGAGTTCCAAAAGGGTTTTAGCCACATGGCTGTTGTTGTCAGAAGGCGTGACAAGACACAACAGGAATCTTCCAACAATAGTGCCATCGGTAATAAGCACATGCTGTAAATAATCAAGTGAAACTATTTATCTGTTGGTAACATTTTGTTTAGATTCTTTTAGAAACTCAATTTTTTTTTTCCCCTCTTTCATAATGAATACTCTGGCATGTCATGCATGTGAAAGTAGAGTCAGTGAGGGAGTTGAAGGTGGATATTGATGCTGAAAAACCTCCCCAAGATAGAATCTTGAGAGCAAGGAGGAGGCCAATACATAAGTGGAAAAGCCTTACAAACTCAAGTTTGAATAGGAGTGGTTCTAGGACCAGAAAATGGTCAAAACATATATATTCGGACATCTTGGAGATAGATGGGAATCCACTCCCAAAGCCACCACAAGAAGAAGAAGCTGTTGGAATCATTACCATGGAAGATGTTATTGAAGAGCTTTTACAGGTATTAATTAATTAACTGTCATTGTGAACAAATCTTAGTTGATAACTCTTGAACTCTTGTAGCAAGTTTTTGTTGAATATTGACAACAATATTTCTGTAGGAGGAGATCTTTGATGAGACAGATCATCTCGTTGAAGACTCATGACAATAATATTCCTATGAACCTAATTGGATGGCTTCACATCAGAACAGCTGGAGTGTAATTGGAGGGTGACAGGAAATTGTTATGGAAAGTAGAGAAGGGAAAGCGACAGTTAACAACGTCTACTTCAATTTCTGTTTTAGGATGGACATCAACTAATATCGTTTCTTGTTGCAAGGCAATGAGGCATGCCAGCAAACCACTACGTACTTTAATGAATAAATAGCTGATTGCATTGATAGGCATATGTAGCTACATATGGATGACCCTAAAGTAGTCACTCTGGAATTTGGATGAATGACCCCTATGAAGATTTGAGATAGTTATATAATGTGTGAATATCACACATAATAACTAATAGATGAAAAGGTAATAAATGGTTGTGAATTTGCCCCAAGCACGCACTAAATGTGTTCTAGAAGTATGCAGATATTTCTCAATGAGATGGGTGAAGCTTGGTTGAGTCATCTCATAGTCTCTATATCTTGTCTTTCCCTTGCATCCAGATAATAAATGCCGTCTCCTCCATGCAGCAACCTGATATGTAATTGGCAAGAAATCGATGCCAGAATAATTCCAAATAGAAACAAGGTATATTGTTGCAATGTAATTGGAGCTTTCGTGGTTCCCCCAGCGGCATAATATATTATTTATTACTCATGTAATGACCTTAGCAAATGATTTATTAGTAAATCGGTACTGCTGAGTCAAGTGATCGAACCTTTTGTCATCTACAATTGATGCCGTTTTGTCAGGTTTCTGATAGTCTAGGAAAAGGAGGACTTTGTGTTGTCATCAATTGACATTACCGATGTGGTTAAAACGATGTGGCTACATTGGTTTGTAGAACAACACGTTACAGGCTCCCGTATTTGTCATTCTATCAAGGATTAAGGAATCAAAGGACCGCGTTTGTGACTGATGTAAAATAACATAACTGCAGGTGATTTTATGGAAGGAATGCCAACGTTAA
Organism: Dalbergia cultrata; assembly: GCA_031216105.1. Taxonomy (NCBI): domain Eukaryota; kingdom Viridiplantae; phylum Streptophyta; class Magnoliopsida; order Fabales; family Fabaceae; genus Dalbergia; species Dalbergia cultrata. Next base: position 62,574,055 of record CM062345.1, read on the forward strand.
AATAGACGATTGTGTAAGTACAAAATGGATGAAGATGGAAGATAAGCATGCACAACGTAGAATATGACATGAGAGGTGAAAATCTCCAAAAACATTCAGCCCACTGAAGTTGATGATGAGAATTTTGACTCGGGTGGCATGACATGTTGGCAACACTCGATGAATTTCTGCTCAAAACAACCTAGTGAAGGACTAAGAAGCCTAATCAAGTACAGGAGACCTCAAGCCTAGCCGAGCAGCTATTCAATTGGCCTTTTTCTATACCCAAGCCGGACAGAAGCAGTTGGGGAACTTGGGGTATCTGACATCCTCTTGACATCAAAATCAATCGTCCGGTGACGTGGAACTAATTAAACCATGGTTTGGTAGTTTGAAATGTCAAATGATTTGTCAAAAGGGCATTTTGAAGTGGGCAAAGAACTAGCATAATTGCAGTTAGCTAAAAAGCTGATCCCAGATGCAACTTTTACAGCCATATAAACGTTCTCCCAAAAATATAAGAAACTTGAATAATAATAACAATTGAGATCGGGATCCTTACTTTGGCCATAAGAACCAGGCCGATATATATCTCGCCGAAATCAATTTTTGGGAAATAACTGTCATTTTTCAAAAAAAATATCTCAGTAAGCTTTTAATTATAATCTGTTTCAAAACAAGATAAACCTCACTTTATGTTACAGAAAACATCTGTACAAGGTACAAACGTTTTCAACTTTTCATCCAAATTGCCAGAAGTCACCCCACAACTGAGTATCAAATAACATAATAGTCCTTAGTGATGGTGTTTACTTCTTTTCTCATCCCTCCTCTTTTTCTTGTGCTTTGATTTCTCTTTGGACCTGCGCTTCTTAGAATGGCTGTCCGAGCTGCCAGAGCGAGACTTTTTAGTCTTTTTCTGCCTTTCTTCATGAAGCTCCTCTTCAGAAGATTCGTATGAATTGAGTGATGGAGGCCTCTCAGGACCATAAACAAGACGACGTTCCCTTACATCAGGAGTAGGACTAGCCTCCCCATCTGGACGTGGAGGAAGGTAAGGCCCGGTCTCATCCATTCTGGGACCAACGGCACCTCTGCCTCGCTTGGTCCTGTGCCAAAATGGCGTTTCAACAGTGAAAAAGAAATTGAGATTATATGAAGACATGGATACAAATAAAACATCAAAAAGCACTAATACCTCGAGTGAAGAAACTCCTCAAGCTCTTCATCCTTTAGACCTTCTGGTTCTAGATGATGATCTCGTTTGCTTGAGCATGATGACGGGCCACTAATGCTATAATCAACTACACCATGCCCACCTGTGCTTCTTGATGAGTAACCATTGCCAATATCCCTGTCACTTCTGTCAGCACTGCTTTTATCTTTTGATGTGACTTTACCCCACTTATCCAACTCGTATTCTCTTTTACTTGAACATGAAGCAGATGAATTAGCGCTATTATCGAAAGCAGCATGTCTTACTGGGCTTCTGGATGAGTTACCATCCCGATGGCTTCTGTGATCACTGCTTTTATCTTTTGATGCACCTTTAACCCATTTATCCAGATCTAGTTCTTTCTGTCGAACTCGCCACATCTCATTCACTTCAACAGCTCGATTTGCTGTCACAAAGAACCGGAAAAAAAAAAAAATCATATGCAATAACTACAAAATATCAGCACAACACAGATATCAATTGCACTCACTGTACACGCTACACAACTAAGAGAAGGAAGATGGCGATTTGACTGCCTCAAACACTCAAGAAATGAAGTTAAAATTTCAAGGTTCAACATGGGTAAAGTAGTCATGAGTTTCCTTTAAGTCATAGCCCCAAGTTTGAATAATAAGAAATTTTCTAAACTCAAATGGCATACCCAACATTCACCAAACAGTTAATTAATCAACAGATATATTTAATACAATCAGGAAAAGTCAAACTGTGAATTAGACATATAGCTATTTTTTTCCCGCATAATGATAAAACGTCCTCACAAGAACAGCCCAAGAACATAAGACAAGCTCAAGCAATAATAACCCAGCTCTATCCAAAATTAGTGACTAGGAATTAACCTTGTTGTACCCCACGAACAGTAGCAGTGAGAAAACGTGAATTTGGCCGAGTCCTCACATTAGGCTTATGAAGATAAGCCAGAACACCTTCCTGTTCAGCCTGCCGCCGCAATTCAGCTGCTTCCCTCATAAGCATAGCAGCTAATCTGTTTTCAGTCTCCAGATCCATTTAATCGGCTGATCATATTACCCAAAAACAAAGAGAGGAGACTATAAATGAGACTTTAATTTAACAAACAACCAGGAAAAAAAAAATTATGAATCACCTTCAGGGAAGTGTGCCAGTTTGTGTAAGAAAGGGAAGAGGGACCAAATAACTTAATAAGCACCAAAGGCATTTATTATTTAGCATACTCACATTGTTAAGTTCCCAAATTCCTCTCAATGCAAACTAATCAAACCACAGCAAACCTTCCAGTTAATGCTACAAATACTACTCAGTCTCCTTCACTAAGATTCTTGTTGTTTACAGAAAAGTCCTTCCAAAAACATTTGTCCACATCAAATCAAATCCCCATACCAAAGATGTTTTAGGATGAAAAAAAAGGTAGCTAGCACCCAAAGTAGCAATTGAGTTTGATCCTCAAATCCACACAAAATGTCGTCCCACCTAATTGAGAAACAGAGATGATTACATTATGAGGGAACTAAAACAAAATCATCCACATCATGGGGTTCCAATAAAATAGGGTTCTAACCAAACCCAAAAAGAAACTCAAATTCGACCCAGTAAAGGGTTTGAGGTATTCATGGTAAAGGAAAGGAATTTAGATGGATATCACACATTTCCTTAAACCCCAGAATTCCACAACGTCATGAACTGGTTCCTAGCCATTTGGGGTGGAAATTTCACCCAGAAAAAGGCGTAAAAAAGGGGGGAAAAACACATTTTTCAGATAAAAGGAATCGGAGGGAGGATTATGCAACAAAGTTGAAGTATTTGAACTTGAAGAGCTAAAGAGTTAGAGAAGAAAAGGGAAAATAATCGGCGGAGCTGAACGTACCTCTCTCTCTCTCTCTCTGCGCCCGTCTCCGGCCACCGATGCCTGCTTCAGGTTTTATTTTTGTTTTTCTCTCTCTTATTTTATAGTAACTATTGATCAACACTTTGTACTTTTATTTTATTTTATTTTACTCCCTTTTTATCCGTCGATTAATTTTTCACATATAAATATAATTATAATTAAGGATTTAATTGTTGATTGTAATTTTTTCCATAATCATCTAATTATGTATTGCCACATAAGTAATAATAGTTGACTTTTATACTCATTACTTAAAAAGTTATCTAAACGAAATATTTTGATTAAATAAAGGTGTAAAATATTTTTACACAGTCAATGCATCAAAATTAAACTTTATAATTAAAAAAAGATGAATTTAATTTTAATGCACTGACAGTGTAAAAATATTTTATACCGTCACCCAATCAAAATATTTCGTTTAGATGACTTTTAAAATAATAAATGTAAAAATTAACTATCATATCTTATATGACAATCCATGATTGGATAACTATATAAATTTTTTTATAATGTCAATGCATGATAATTAAATTTTAAAAAAATTAATTTTTCATATTATTAATGTAAAAAACTTTATACCTGATTAAAAACTTAATCTTAATATTTTATACATAAATTTTATTATATATAGTTATAAAACTTAATTTATATATACTGACATTATAAAACTAGAATATAAATTACAAAAAATAATTATCTACTATAATAATTATCTACAGTAATTTTCTATTTTTAAATAGCAACTAAGCTCATAGTTATATGAATAAAAATATTTTATTTAAACACGTATAAAATCTTATATTTACATTATGTCAAAATTAATATTCTTAATAGTTATATCTATTTTCAATATAATGTTTGAACTAATTATGATTATACTTAATTATATTCAATGTAATAATTATTATATACAATTAATTCTATAAATAAATTTATACTAACAATATATTTAAATTAATAATTAATTATATACACTGACAATATAAAATAATTTTATTCTATTAACCAATAAAATCTCAAAAAAAGTCAAACCGTATGAGATAATTATCCACTATAATAATGGTCCACTGTAATTTAACATTTTAGATAAACTCTTATGATTATTAGTGTAAAATTATTTTACATGGTTATTAGATATAAAAATAAAATACTAAACTTAAGTTGATATTTTATGTGATTCATATTATTTATTCGAGTTTAGTTTTCATATATTGAACGTATAAATTTTTTTTATATCATCATCTAATCAAATTATCTCAATTATATGACTTTTTAACTAATAAATGTGTAACTTAACTACCTTTAATGATATGATAAGACATATAATTAGAATGTAAAATGTTTTTACACTGTCATCCAATCATAACATCTCATTTACATAATTTTTCAAATCGTAAGTATGATATTTAAATTTGAGCACTTGTAATAATATGTCCGAATAAGATTGGATGATAATGTAGTATAAAAATTAAATCCATAGAACTTAAACTTTATTTATTGATCGAAAGAAAAGTTTCATGCGAGAACCGGGAAAACGATCATATGCTGAAAGAGGGCGAGAGAGAAGGAAGAATAATCACAGTTAGTGAAAAATAATCTCTTGACTTGTATAAGCAATCTGATTCGGTGTGGCATTAGTGGATAAGAGCAATGGATATATAGAAAGAATAACAAGACACAAATGCCAATACCGACATGTTTTTGATATAACTAATTACTTTATATTTACCGTGTGTTCGTAGCTTAATTGATAGGGGTCAAAGAATACATAAAATCCTTATCAAGAAGGAATATTTAAAGAGTAAAGAATTCAATCATTGTACATGCATCTTACTTTTATTTCATCTTTTCAATTGAGTGACTCGTTGAACTTACAAAAAAGTCATTTGTGCTGCTATAATAGAAACTAAAATAGATGCTTCAAGTTATGAACTCAGATTGGATCTTTCAATTTCAGAAGACAGGTAGGAGTAGGACTCTAGGACCGCTTCATCATTTATCACACTATGGTGACATATTTCTAAACTAAATTATTTTTGCCTCTCTTTTCTAACAAGTGATATGCACCGCATGAAAGCAAAAGTATACTAACTGCCAACCAATTTGAACTTGCAATTAAATACAAAGAGTAAGATTCTTGAACTCTTATGATTCGTAGATTGGTTTTGGGGAACTTTGTCTTGTCCCCATATTCAAAAATACCACTTCAAATTCTATAACATAAAATATGTTGCACTTGCGCAAAATCAATGTTCTCGGTATGGTATATGGAGCCCCTAACTTCAAAAATCAACACTAGGCTCTCTCTTATTCTTTTTGGCTAGTCCACTCCACTTACAGTTCCAAAATCAATGTGGGCACTGATTTACATATTCCATGCATTTCCTTCCTTGATGTGTAATTTAACTATGCAAATTGGCAGGTGGTGTTCTGTAATATGCCGGCACGGTTACCGGGAAGAACATTTGTCTAACTCCTTCAGCCTTTATAATGGGGAAGATGATACCTGATGCTCCCTGAAATGTCAGGACAAAGTTAATCCAGAATCATAAGCATTATTGCACCATTCACATTTAACTCCAAGTACTTTGTAAGGTTGATGCAGCAAATGATTATCACAGAAATACTCACTGCAATCAATTTATATCCAAGCCACATGCGATTTGGAGAAGGAAATGGAACAAGTAAGCGACCAACACCATAAATAGCCACTGCAAAGAAATGGAGCACCAAGCTCAATGGTCGAGGATTTAGACCAGAGAGTAGTGCTATTGGTCCATCTGAGAAAACACCTCCAAGGCTCAAATAATCAAAACATGCCTGCCGCATTTCCTTCCTAGCTGGGTCAGGGGATGCACAGAACACCTTGTATAATGCACCAGCCAATGTGTTTATTGTAGATGCCACTGGCTGCAAAAATTGTAAGAATTTTTTACACGAAACAAGGTTGATCAGTAGGTGTAATAAAATAGTATGACTGAATTACTCATCTAAGGATCAATAAATATGTCACATAATTTTAACTAGTGAATTATGACAGATATCGTGGCTATATGATATTTTTCATATATAATTTTTTTCAAACTAAGTACCTTCTCACTAGGTTACAAACAAAGCATTACAAAGGGTACTTGATAGGATAATAACTGTCATGGAAACAAAAGCTGGGAAGCACTAGGTGAAAGATCTAAGTTGTTTCTTGTTCAATATATAAATTTATATTTACCTTGCGCAGGGTGTAGAATGATTCAAGATATTTGCAAAGAGCAGAAGCATCATGAAGATCATGCAGAGGCCGAAGAAGATCCCTTAGCAGAACAATGTCAGACAAAGCTACAGTCATGCCCCCTCCTGTTAAAGGGTGACGCATGTTGAATGCATCTCCCATCAGAAGGGCACCAGGTGTTGGATATGGAGATGCAGGCATGCTTCTGTTTGGCATGCTTCTCATGTTTCCTTTATCCACTGCTGCTATGAAAGAAGCATGCAGCTCTGGGGGTACCTGAAACGCACAATTTCCCCAATTAGTTGAAGAAATTTAAGTACTCTCTCCCTTTCATAACAAAATGCTCTTTCACTTTTTGGACACATTCATAAATCAATGTATCTGGATACCGAATTGGTCAATAAATACGGAAGATCTAGGTGGGATATGTAAGAATGTTCATCATATGGAAAGACCAACATAGCAAAGATGTTTGTACCTGGGGAGCTACTACTGTTTTCAGGTAACGGGCCATGTCACCATTACCAAGGGAAGGTAATTTTTGGCCAGGCACATCAACCAGACACCGAATTTCAGTGCTACTGATGGGATAAAACAAAATGGGTGAAGGATCACCCAAGACAACGTGCCCGTGGTTTGCATATGGAAGGTTACAGTTCTCCAGGACCAGACCAACAAAATAAGATGGTACATCAACCTGTAGAAATATCTCTTAAGGAATTATTAACTATAAATTAAACGGGTAAACCAATTAAAGTGGAAGTTGAGACAAGACAAAAGAAAAACTATGCCATTGTTTATAATAACTAAAGAGAAATGTAGCACCCTTACCATAGGGTTGCAAAGAGAACGCCTCAAGTTGGAAAAACAACCATCACAAACTATGATGAGGGGAGCCCTTGCCGTGAGCTCTCGTCCACTTTTGGTTTTGTAGTGAACCCCTTTGATGGCTCCATTTTCTTCTAGTAGAGATGTGACAGTTCCTTGTTCTAATCTCACACTGCAGAATATTAGTAGGAGAATAAGATTATAAGACTTCAATATCAATTTTGAACTTGCATGTACAACTTTCTTTTTTTTATTCTAATATCAAAAATGAAAAGTGGGTAAGAAGATTGTACTTTGGAAGAGATGAAGCCTTCACTCGCATTCTCTGAATGAAACGGCCATTGTGAAAGCTTCTGCCAGAAACATCAGAGTCAAATTTTTCCAAGGGATAAGGAAGCTTGGTATTCTTCCCATCCTTATATAGAGCATAGCCAAAGACTTGTTGGGCATCAATTTCATCAACACAATCTGCAACAACTCATAAAATTCATCTGTTAAGAGCCATGAATTTGACCTGAAGAGGCAAGGGAGTGAGTTCATACCTAAGATTGAAACTTCAGTAAAGTTAAATTGTCACACAAAATCTTACACCCATCTAATCCCTACATACATGTGTGATGTGTCATATGTGACATGTTTCTTGCTTACCCTCAAGACCCAACTCAATCAACTTAAGATAACCCCCAGGTTGTAGCAATTCACCCACAATCCTGTCTGGTTCATTGAGGTCCCTTTCAATAACATGCACTCGTCGTCCATCCTTGAACAAAAAGCACTGAGTTAGATCATTTCACACAAACACACACACACACACGCGCGCACACATATGTATGTATGTTTGTTTGTTTGTTTATAGCTCCATGCCACAGAAAAATTATGTAGACATCTGTTTGAAGGCAAAATATAACTTAAAAGGAAAAGAAAATAAAGATATAGGAACTTCATATCTAGAATAGATGTTTATGAAGACTTTAACTATATTTTCTACATGTATATCAAGATTCAACTTATATAATTTCGTTCACAATTACACTTTAAACATAGTATGTGCTCTTCTTTCTTCCAACCTACTAAAACTTCCCCTACAATTATATATGAGTTCTTTTACATTATTACTAATACTTTACATCAACATCAACATTGTGTTTGATAATATAAACATATCTATGAGTTAAAACTTATTTGCAGCTTAGAAATCAAGAAATCCATCATATAGGCAAGAAAAGCCATGTATGTATATATGTACCTTGCCAAGTGTGAAAGCAAGGGCTGCACCAGCAACCCCAGCACCCACAATGATGATGTCGGTAGGTCCTCCTGAGACTTGTTGGGGCCTTATTCCATCCTCTGATGCCTTTATATAACCATTGCTTTCTGCTTGTATTGAAAAACCTGTGGCCTTCTTCTTCTTGTTAGCTGCATAACTGTACTGCAGAACAAACAGAAGCACAAAAGTAGAAGCTATTATCCCTCCCAGAATGTACTGGTAATCCATCTCCAGGAGATTGGAGAAAATGAGTTTGAGGACTGATGCAAATATTAATGAGAAAGTTTGATGTCTTGTTTATTATTTGTAGTCCTCCTCTGTTCTTCCTGTGTCTATTACTGTGAGAGAGATTGATGTGTTACTTTTTTTTTTTTCCAAATAAAACCAGCCTCTCCTTTTTACTAGTTTTTATATGGCAACCACTTGATTATTGCTACAGAAGTACTTCTTCTTCTTTCTTTTTGCTTTGATTTTCTTTTCTTTTTAGAACTATAAACTAATACAAGATTGATGAAATATTAATTTGATTATTAAAAGATTTGTGATATTAATTTAATTTTTTAACATAATTAATTTTTATTTTAATTTAATTCAAATATTATTCTCCTTTAGATAATGTTAATAAGTACGATCTAATTTGTCATGTTATGTGATAATATAACATATCATATAATGATGTGACTAGTTATATGTTAAAAGAGAATTTAGATTAATGCTAAAATGAGTTGGAGAACGTTAATTTAATTCTAAAAAATAAAAATAAATCTCTCGATAACTAGATAACTAAATTAATGTTGCACAACTCTTTTAAAACTCAATATGGATTCATCTCAATAAATAGTATGACATATTATCATCTAATGTGATACATGAAATAACAATTGACGATTTCTTTATAAAGGTTAATATTGTGTCTAAATTTAAATGAAACTATTTATTTTAAAATCTAAATTGATGTTACTAATATTTTGAAAACCAAATTAATATTTCATGCCTCTTTCTATGATCAACTTGAGGTTTTAGTCCTCTTCTTTTTCTTTTGTTTCCTTTCATTTTCTCTTCTTTTCAATTCAGTAATCTAATTTGTCATGATAAACTTAGTTTCATGTTTGCATGTAGAAGCTGAAAAAGTATATTTTGTTTGAAGCATATAAGAACAAATAATAGTAAATTATTAGAAAGGTATAAAAATAATTCATTTATATTACATAACATTTTATTTTTTGAGTTAAATCAATAAAGACTAAATATACATTTTAATTCTTAAAAAAGACATGTGATATTAATTTAATTTTTAAATATTTTTACATCAAATAAGTCTCTCAATGTTAAATTGTGACATTACATTAGTTCGTAAAATGTTTTGGCATCAAATATAACTTTAAAAGTTATTAAAAAATAATATCATTATGATTCTTGAAAGATGTATATGACATCAAATAAATCTTCAGATATAAAAAATGGAGGGACCTATTTGATATCATATACATCTTTCAAAGATTAATAATATGATATTTCAACTTTTAAAAATCTATGTAAAATGGAAAAAAAAATTTAAAGACCAAATTGATATCACATGTATATTTGAACATCAGATGAGATCATGTTTTACTCTTCAATAAAAATATCATAACTCCAGTGGTTTAGCAAAGACAAATTTTTATTACACGTAAAATAATTAGCTGAAGATTGTTGTTCATTTTATCTACATCTGCCAAAACATTTAAATTGCGGAATTAGATATTATAATTCTAAAGTGAAGGTAATTGTAAGGTGAGAAAGTAAAAAAATAATATTTTTTTATCAATAATTATCATTGTGTGAGTGTTTTATTAAATGATATTATGATAATTAATCTTTTACTTTCTTATTTTGTAAGATTTAAATCTTTAAATTATATTGGAAATAATTTTTCAAACAAAAAAGCTACCTCTGTTTCATAATAACTATAAAAAACTAAATAACACATATGTCAAGAAAAATAAAAAAATATGTTGGTAAATATATATAAAATTATATGAATTGATAAAATTATCATTGTTTAACCATTATTACTTATCTTAGTAAATATATTGAATACTTAACCATTATATTTATGTTAAGGTTATAAATGGAAGAAAAAAATTAATGCTACTTAGATATTATATATAAATGAGCAAATATTCTAAAATATCAAAAAATAAAAAATTAATGGTTATTATGAACCAAAAAGAATTCTCAACACATGCATTTACTTAGTTTAGTTAAGTTTTTGTTTTCCTATTTTTCTCACGTTTATGTGGTTGGGTATTTTTTTTTGGTGAATTATGTGGTTGCATGTAAGAAAAATAATTTATATATGATGTTTTAGTAAGTGATTTACACTTATATGAGATAATGGGCTTGTATATGGTGTTTATATAATTGGCTTGTGGCATATTTTATGTTATTTTTATTTTTAAAATTTATCTTTGACAAATTATGTACCTGCCTTTAGTGGATTTTGTATTAACTTTTATTTTACACTTAATCTTATTTTGACATAATATATTTGAATCCATTAAAGGTGGATTCTATACTTAAAAAAAATTATATTATATAATTTTTTTTAAAATATCATATTAATATAAATACACCACTAAAATATCATATTCAAGAAAATGACCGTTGGATGTATGTACCAGCAGTTAAAAATGTCTTATAGTCTTATAGAAAAGGTAATTCCAATCGCCCCTGTGCATTTATATATCCCATAAATGTTAATTAATACTAGTTAGTTACACGAAGTTCATTACAAACTTCTAAAAACTTCTATAATTAGTGAGTTTTAAGCTTTCATGATTTTCATTTAAAAGAAGTTGGGACGGCTACCAAAATCTTATTATATAGGTAAATACGGTATATTTTATAATTCTAACTATTTTTATTTTTTGGTTTTTCATAGATACCCTCTAATGGAGACTAATTCTGTATAGTTCTTTAGACACCAATTATTGCTCTATACTCAAGAGTTAGAATTTAAAACTATTATTTAAGAAAAAGAAATATCAACCACTTCATCTACTAAGTAATAAACAATTATGTGTTTTAATTAGTCAAAAACATCCTTATTTGATGTTTCATTACTTCTTACAGATCGAACTTTACATCTATATATCGCTATTTTATCATCTTAAAATTAGTTGAAATAGAATAATATACTGCACTATTTCGATAATATTTTAAAATAAGAACTCGTGTTGTAAGAGGACTGGCTGAAAAGATTATTTTAACCATCGCCTAGCACGTGTTGACACCAAGTTGATCTTTGCATTCAGCCATGCACTCAATTGAGGAAGATCCTCTATACCGACTTGTCGGGCATGACAATAATTATATAATTAACAATGATAGTTATAAAAATTTAGGATGGGTGGTTATAAAAGTTTGATTCAAAGGGTATAATTGAAATAAAAACTTGGATATCGAAAGAACAGTTATTTTCAAATATTCTCTTTATATATGTGTATAGATAAAATTTTGATTAGGTATCAGTGTAAAAAAGTTTAAAATTATTGCTATATCAAAATTATACTCACTAGCAACTCATTGGATATTATCATGCTCGTCAAGTTGTCTTTTTATTCTTTAAATAATTATATATTCAACAATGACAGTTATAAAAAATTAGGATGAGATGGTTATAAAAGTTTGATTGGAAGGGTATAATTGGAATAAAAACTTGGATACCAAAAGAGCAGTTATTTTTAAGTATTCTCTTTATATATGTGCATGAATACAACCTAATAGAGATTAATTTAGAAGTAAAGGAATTCATATCAAATAAATTATATGTCCCCATACGTATATTTTTAAAGTCTTATTTAATTTATGAGACTAAATAAATTTGCTATCTAATAATATATAATTAGATAATTATATAAATAACTTTAAGATTGATAGTAAATCGATCGGAATTGAATTTCTTTCAATCCCATCATTTTCATTTAAAATGTACTCGTAATCACCTGTTTACTAAACTTTACCAACTTTTTTTTTATAAACATGTTCAAATATACAATTTTAAATTGGTATTTGAGCCATAAGTTTCCTCAATTTTGACAAACGCTTTTACGTTTAGTTTACGTTATTTGACTGATTTTATTTTTCAAATTCTTTTTGGTTTGGAAAAGTGCAAGAAACGTACATAAATGGTAGAAATTTGGGGAAGTCGCTGGGAGACAAGTTTTGCAAGGAAAAGAAGAACACATGATGATGGATAATGTTTCTCTTGTGTCTTGTGAAAAGAGTTAACGTAATACACATTATTTTAAAAATATTAGGTAACGTGCTAGTGATTTGTAAAAGAAATATACAGTGCACTAAAAATGTGATTTGAAGATGCATCAGAATAAGACTGTTAAAATTTGATGGATGGCAAAAGTGGTTAGCGGAAAAACAAAGGTTCATATGTATTAGCTTCTAAGCGAAGATACATTAAATTTGGACAAAGCCAATTTGTGGAGTTTTCAAAGTTTGTGGAAGGCTTTTAGAAGGTCTTCAGTATATTAAAGGATTTCTTTATTATTGTCTGATTATGTTATTTTTCAGCATCCTTATTCAGCATATAATTCGGAGACACTTTTCAATAAACACATATAAAAAGGTGCTTTTTTTTTCATTTTAAGTTTTTATTTTATTTAACTTTTCAACCAACGCATCACACATGGAGTTTTTAAAATCACGTCAAAAAATAACAAAAAAAATAACCTTTTTTTTTTTAATCTGGATATATACAAATATAATTTCTATATGCTATAGTGTATATAGGATAGGGTTCTATTATTCTAATTTGCTGTATATCGGTTATTGAGGAGTTGCCAATAATAAATATTTGCTTAAGTAAGTGAATAGACACGCTAAAGAGTGTAGGATTACACTGAACTGAACCTTGAACTTTGCATTCGAAGAATATAATTAACGTCATTCATCATCATCCGGATTACCTAAACCTTTGAATCATGGTATCATCGATCGATCAATGAAATTAAGGCAAGCTCAAACATCCCTTGCAAATTGTAAATTGTAGTTTCATGATTCAAGTTCTGAGATATGCACCCACACAGACGTTTCAAATTCAGTGATATCGGCACCGGTAGCACAAGGAGTTTACTACGCAAACATCAAGAAAGAATGATCAATAGGAAAGTAGAAACTTCCAAATATTCATTTCACTATAAATTATAAAATAAAATAACTTGAAATGACAATAGGCAACCGTTATTTTTTAAAAGTGGAATAGAATGGTTTAACTCTCCTCCCGCCCTTGAATAATTATTTATTTCAAATATTTAGGTAGTATTAATTATTTTTTACTAATAATATCCCTATTAAATATTATTAACTTATTAGTGAATGAGGATAGAGGAAGTTAGAGTGTTGAAAAGAAATCATTTCATTAATTCTAGTAAACATATTTATAATTGGATAATTATTTAAGGACAGAGGAAATAACATTTTTTGTTATACTTTTAGACTATTTTCGTAAGTTTAATTTCAGAGGGAATGGAAAGGATTTTAGAGTTTTTTTGGATTCACAAGTTTTATTTTTTAGGAGGAGAAGATATTTGAGAATTTTTATTAACCCTATTTTATATAGCTCCCCAATTTGGGGAGTTTTAATGGGTTTACAATTTAAATTACTTTATTATCCATACTAAAAAAATTAAAATACCATTTTTATCCATCAATTTCAATTTCATCTTTTTATTATTTTTCCTCCTAATATCATTGCGATTATATTCTTCGTCAATGCCTTCCCCTTCTTTCCTCTAAATTCTCGCAAACACACCTTTATAGAACTTCAAACAGTTATTATTCAAACAAAATTGTTTGCCTGCAATAACTTTGGCTCAAACTAGCATAATTTTGAGTTTCTAAAGTCAAGTCAAACTTGCTATTAGTATTGTAAAATGTGAAAATTACAAAAAATTACACTGAATTTGATTGAAATTTTATGAAATTGATGTTAGCTTTTCTCTATTTATTTGAGTAATATTGATCTCTCGCAGATTCATTATTCATTGTGTAATAGAGAGAAGCAGTATAATAATTTTTTAAATTCAGAAAAGTCAATGTAATAATTTTACAAATTTAAAAATCTCCTCAATAAATGTTACAAACAGAGAATAGATGAGATAAATTTCATCAATCTTCATAAGATTTCAGTGTAATTTACCTATAAAGAAGTGTCACCTTCAACATAAAATTGAAGATGTTAAGATTGTCCTGTCCTACAAATTTGGCAACCGCCAACCACATTTTGTGGAATAGATCGAATGTTGAAGGAAGTAGCTCGGAATTAAAAGCGTGATTTGGATTTGGACCAGTGAGCTTTAAATGAATTTCTAATTTCTAATAAATAAAAATCACGATTGTGCGTTAGTGATTGATTCGTGGTTGGCAACAAGGATTTTTTTTCCAAAAAAATTAATTACATATATTATCAAAACTATTTCAGGAAACTTTTAATTGAAAACTATTTTAAACTTAAAGGTATATTAATTCAATCGCAAACTTGATTTGACAGAAAAATGAACTCATTCAACAACCTTGGTAAACTTTTTTCAATAGCAATATTAATGACTTCATGGGTGCTAGCATACCAAACCAAATTGACTTCTCCTCTCCGGTAGGTTGATCCGTGACGCAATAAATTTTCTGCATGAGCCCATACATAGAGGCATAGATATCACACAGACAGCTAACCGTAGGATTGCTATTTGCACAAAAATTATAAGCCATAATTCGAACGTCTTAATGCTTGCTTTTCAAGAGAATAAATAGATTTTTTTTTTTAACAAGTGCTGTTAGTAAAATTTTAAGTTTTTTAATACACTCATTGTCTAGAAATTAATGAACTTTCACTTATCCAGAGTTAATTCTGTAGCGACGAGTTGATTCTGAAACTTTGATTGAATAAGAAACCATATATATATATATATATATATATATATATATGGGTTAGGATCAAGTTACATCAGTGTAACTTTAAGAAAATATTACACCATTGAATAATTTTTATTAGAGTATATTTTTACATAACTCATCGTTAGATTAGAAGCTCATATCATGTGTATCAAGTTTGTAAAATTTCAGATTAATTTAAAGTTGTTTGGTATAGTTTTTGTATATATAAAAATTAAGGTGATATTTATACTTAAAATGAACAAAAATAAAAGTTACATAATTGCACTGCTATTGATATTAAATTTTTATAAAATTTGACACTAATAATCTTTATCATAAGTAATTATAATTCAACGGTTGGATCGACAATAAATTTATTTCATTGAAAATTATAAGTGGTATAATTTGATCCTAACCCACCCAAATATATATATATATATATTCCAATGACCAAAAATCAATTTTCATGCCCTTGAATATTCAAGCCCCGAAAAGGTGAAATGCACAAGACAGTGAATCAATTCCAGACCGCATTGACGAAGAGAAACAAAAATGGGCTTAAGAGTAATATGACTGGGCCACATGAATTGGGTCATCCATTCATTTCCATTCTAGAGCCCAACCCATTTTGTGGAGATGGTGAATTACGAATAGACCCCTTTGCATACCGTTTTCTCTGACCTTACCACCAGACCAACCTGTCCGAATCCTAACGGCTACTTCGCAGAAGTAACGAATTTAAAACTGTGTCCCTCCGAAGCCTCACTTTTCACTACAACCTTAATCGCCACTGTGCTGTTCTCTGTCTCTCACTCCAACACAACAAAACACACGCTCCTTCTTCTCTCTCTCTCTCTCTGTGTCTCTCTTGAAGAAAAGAAAAAGAAGTGAAGCGATTATTATTATAATTAGGTTATGGCAGAAACTCGGAGTTTGCCGGTGATTGAAGAAGAGGAAATCATAGACGACGACTTCTACGAGAAGATCGAAGCCCCAAAGTTCGTCGACCTCACCGCACCTGATCCTCGCCTCGCCGATGACGACCGCCACTGGTTCTGCTTGCGTTTTGGTATAACCAATTTTTCATATTCATAATTCATCAGTTCTATTCTCTTCACTCCAGTTTATTTAGAATTCTAAACCCTTCAGATCTCTTGTTTCTCACTATTTTGGATTCACTTTCAGCTTCATTATACTGATTAGCTACAAATTTATCTTCTTGTTTCTCAGGATGTGACCAAAAGCATGAAGAAGAGTTGGACTCCGAAGCAATTTACAAGAATTTTGTTCTTCGGGTCGGTTCTACTTTCACACTTGTTAAACTTGGTTATAGTGAATGACTAATGAATATGAATATATAAGTTGAATAAGTGTTGGATGCTGATCAGGTTATGGCAGCTAGAAGTCCTAATGTGCGGCTTAGAAAAGCATTGCACAGAAGAGAATTGAGGTAGCCAACAGAAAATTTCTTTCCATTATCTGTTTGTCTTGAACGGAAGGAACTTTTGAAGTAAAAGAAATTTCTCAATTTTGTTGTTTGTTTGTTTGTTAGTGAAAATTTGAAGTGCCCACTTACAGCTCCTGCAAAGCCAAGGGTGTCGAGAATGGCCTTGATTTCCTCATTGTCACACAAGATGGGTGACAACAAGGTCAGAGTTAAACAAACTCTTGCCAAGGTTTCTGCTACCCCAAATGCTAAGGTGAAGCAGTCACCTTCTGTGGCTAAGGCTTTGACTGCTCCAAGGAATCATCAAGAAAAGGTTTCCAATGTGGAACCATTTAGAACTGTTCAGAGCAAGAAAACTGTGAGTGTTGTTGTGCCTAAGAGCAGAATGGTAGCTAAAGCTCTGGTGTTTCACTCACCAAAGAAGGCAGTAAAGATCCAGAGTTCTGTAGAGTTGAAAACACCCTTGAAGTCATTGTGTTCAGCAATGAAGAAGCTTGAGCTCAATGGTAAGAAGAAGAATGGAGAAGGATGTAACAACTCGTTGCCAGTGTCTGCCTCAAGAAAGCAACTAAGGGGTCGTGAGGTTAGGAGCCGTGTGTTTGATTCGTTGTATTCTAATAACCGCAAGGGTCCAGAAACCAACCGTGTGAGATGTTTGAAGGAGAAGAAAGTAAAAGGCATGCAGAAATGCCAGGTTAATGTGCCCCATGAAGAAACTGAAAATGACTCTAGTGATATGGAGATAGATGAAAAATCAAGGGGTGGTTCTCTAGAAAGATGTGCTGAATCAGGAACTTCTGGAGGTGGCAATGAACCGTCTCTGGGATCTGAAAAGTCCAATGAACCACCGTGTTCGGCTCTAGTTTTGTCAGAAGCTTCTGTTACCTCACTGTCAAATTCCAAAGAAGAAGAAAACAAGGCTATTGCAGGGAATGAAAATGAAGAGAAAAGAAAACAAGTTTCACATAAGAGGAAAGTTCCTGAAGCCGTAAAGAGAAAGGATGAAGAGAACTCCATCATCAATGACAAAGAAAACCAAAACCAAGGTCAACTCACTGAGAACGATGACAAGGAAAATGCTTCAGTCCCTCATGAGAACAGGTAAGGAATTTGATTTGTCTCAAATGTATTCTGTTGTGGGCAACTTCATTTTATCAATGACCTATTGATGACTGCAGAGTAATGACTACGAATAATGAACCGAAAAAGGCCATTCTTGGCAGCAAGCTCAACGATTCGAGGAAAACAGACAAGGTTTAGTCTTGTTTATTATCTGATTGATGTTATTTTTTTTTTTCCTTCCTGCTTCTGTGATCTGACTGTTATCTGACTTTGGAACAGAAATCTACATCGACCTCAACCGGTGCTCAGGTTGTAAAATACAGAAAATTAAAGCCCACAAATCCTAAGCCTTTTAAGCTGAGAACTGATGTAAGTAGAGGACTATGCTGTAGTTGGTTTATTAGTCTAGAAAGAAGCAATATCAATCAAATGTGTATGATTGATTGTACACGATGCATATTTTATGCTGCAGGAAAGGGGAATTCTTAAAGAAGCTAATTTGGATAAAAAAATCCCCTCACACTTGGAAGAAACCACAGCCAAAGGAGGCAAAGCGACAAGGGAACACCAATCCGTAAGTTAATGCATAGAAGATAGCATCACCTGAAATATTCCTGCTTATGTTTGGTCAAGAAGTAAAAATAGGAGCAACTGAAAACTTTCCAAAACCGTTTTATGTAGGGGGGCAATATAGGTGACAACTCCAACGGCAAAGTTCAACATAAATTATCTGCCACAACACCTCATAGAAATCCCGGTCCAAAACTTCAGAAACCCATTGATCCAGAAAATGGCTTAGGACATGAAGATAAGGCTGCTCAAAAACCCGATGACAATTTCAGAAGAAAATCCCAAATGATGCAGCTTAAATCTTTAAGGCCTAGAGCGTAAGTAATCAGTTTGTCACCTATATAATATATCTTTAATTATATTGTTAGTCTTTGAAAATTTATCGGTACAAGTGTGTATTGCAGTGCTTTGCCTAGGAAGAAAGAAAGGGTTCTCCTTGCAACTCCTTGTAAGCTGAGTGTTATTCTTGAAAAGCCGTCAAAAACGGTGAAGCCAAAGGAAGAAGCAGCAAAGCCACGTCAAAATGATGCTTCTTCACCAACAAGTAAAGCTGTCGCTTCCACTTCAAGGCCTTGTTCACGAGGAAGGAGGACTTTAACTGTTCCAAAGGAACCTAAGTTCCATATTCTCCATGTGCCAAAGAGCTGTACTGCCAGAAGACTGACTTAGGATCTCGCTTATCTTTTGGGCGTGTGGGAGGGTGTTGTTCAATATCATCATTGAATTTGTGTCCTTTGGGAAAATTGATAGTGTCCTTTGAAGCAAGAGTGTGTTTGTTGTAACATAAGATAGATTCTTCATTTGTTATCGGCTTCAGTTTTGATTTGTGTAATAACATGATTCGATTCTTTTCGGTGCTATAATTTCTATATATAAAATATGGAGACATGAAATTGGGCTGGCATTATAGTATCGAACTCAAATTTGGGATCATCACATATTTGGCATTATATAAGCTCATGCTCATTTCTTCCATGACAATAATGAAGGCCACTTTCTGAATTTTGGTATGTTAGCATTTAAAATAAACGGTCACTTACAATCCATTTCCTTGCAGACAACAGACAACAAACACTTTAACCAGAAATTTCCCAGCATTTGATGAATCTTCGATTGAGCCCTTTTTCTTCCTTTGCTTGTCAATTCACTTCAAACTCCTTTATTCTTGATTATGTTTTTTAGTTTCTCATTTGCAGCCACTAGTTCAGCAGCAATGCCTGGTTCATTGGCTGAATGTCCCGCATCTGCAACAACCTGTTTCACGGCATGATTCAGTAACTTGACCATGTTTTGCTTAATATTAGGTGGAATTAAAATTGCAAATAAATGGTGAGTGCAGAGTGCCACTTCAAGATCTGTCGGGAAATTTCAAAAATAATTATCATAACATGCAGAAAAAACTGATATAAGAAAGACTGCTGATGCTAGCAAAACACTCTAGTCATACCCTAAAGTCTGCCTCTGGCCAAGCTTTATGAAGATCCCAGGCTGACATCATAGGACAGCAAACATCATATCTTCCCTACAAAATTGAGAATGAAGACACCTTAGAGTCTAAGTCTTTCAAGGCTATATAGTACAATCGCACTAAGTTATGTACCTGCACAATTGTGGTGTTGATATGCCTAATTTTATCAATGTTATCCAACAGGAATGAATCTGAGGGGAAGAATCCCTTGTTCCCAAAATAGTGGTTTTCAATCCTTGCGAAAGCCTGATAGAAAAAGATAACCAGATAAGTAATTGTCATCACTCATCCATAAGTACAAAGAATTCCAATCATAGCAAAGGAAATGTTACCCAAAAGCATCTCAAGAGAACACATAATGACATCGATAGGAACACTATACTGAGATAGAATTAAAAGTGATCTATCACAATTTCTTATCAATCAAATCGTTATTCCACACTTGATGAACCTACCAGTGAAAAGCTATCATCGTCCCCTCTTTTGATGTTCTCTTCATTTGGAAGAAGATGAGCAGTCATCATTTCCCATTTGGTCCATGCTTTAGCAGCTGCATACTAAGAACGAAGACACAGGTAAGTAAACAACAATATTCTTGAATCCATGCATAAAACTTATTTGAGTATGTGTTATTTTAGAAAGGCATCAATGTCTTTGGAAGGATAATGGCCACAACAGAAAACCTTTTGGCATGATATGGGCATAGGAAATGAAAAGGAACAACAATTAAGGACTAGCCCTTTGGTACATTTAGCTGAGAGACTGCTCCCTGAACCCTCCCAATTAAAGAGAAAACTTCATTTAGCTAAGAAGATTGCAGGAAGAGGGAGAAGGTAAGCTCAAGAAACCAGACAGACACTCACCTGAGTTTCAATGTCATCAGAGTTTAATCTCTTCTTATAGGCATCAACAAAGCATCCTCTCTCATTCTCTGGAATAAGATCCCTAAATGGCTCCCAAGCTAACATGAGACAAAATACATAAACAGATAACTATCATATGCTCAAGTCAAGAAATGTAAGATCACAATACAATCAAATAAGAGATTATGCCAAGGTGAAATGAAAAATACTAAATTAACATAAATATAGAATAAAAGCAATGAAGATATCATAAATGATGCTTGTCTGCTCATATTCCTCATTGAAAACATCGTAATTTCTGATATGCAACAAAACTGACATAACCTAAACCTCCAACATTCGTCCATAAATCAAAAGAAGTCAAAATGCTCTTCATCTCATTAGAAGGAAGGTTCATTGTCCATACAGGTATTCAAACTCAACTCCTAAGAGGCTAAGACAAACGAATAAAAAAGAATGTTCTATATACCATCAGGGAATATTGCAGCAGCACCACCCTCATAAAACCAATCAATCTCTTTCTTCCTTAGAAGGAAAATTCCCCTGAGGATCATGCCAGTAACCTGGTAACAAAATGATAAGATATTTTAAAAAATGAACAACAACATAACATGGAAAGAAATTCCATAATTATACATTACACGGTGTTCACTAGGATTGCCAAAAAATAAAAAAGGAATAACAAAATAAAGTAATACACCTTGTCCGGGTGAGATTGACTATATGCAAGGGCAAGTGTGCTTCCCCATGACCCTCCAAATACCTGCATATTACATGGAGGAGAATATCATATCCTATATTCCTATTACATAAGAATCACAAAATGTAAGGTAAACAACTGAAGCTGAAAAATAACCTGCCATTCTGGAATCTCCAAGTGTTCTCTTAGCTTTTCAATGTCATCAATTAGGTCCCATGTGGTGTTTTGCTCTAAGCAAGCATGGGGAGTGCTTTTTCCTGCACCTCGCTGATAAAGAGAATGATTTTTTCATTATACAAATAGTGGAGAATATTTTCGCACAAGGCAGATCAAAACCTAACCTGATCAAATAGAATGATTCGATAAAATTCAGGATCAAAAAATCTTCGATTACTTGGGGCAGTTCCCCCTCCAGGGCCTCCATGAATGAAGACAACTGGCTGCAAGAAAAATGTTCAGAAAGTGATTAATTGATATTTTAGTTTTAATTTTTCCCCTGTTAACAAGTGAATTGACATTTTGTTCTTCCCAATAAAAAGGTATCATGAGATTGTCACTTGTAAGTTGAAGCCAACCAGTGTTACTAGCAAACGAACCATAGGAACAAAACAGCTTCTTATTTTGTCTTTCCTTTTTTAGCTGTCTATTCTGTTTTGGAGGATCCCCCCTAACCCTTAGGGTATGTTTGGTTGAGAAGTAAAAATAAGGGTAAATTACACAAGGATGTGTATGTGCAATTTACCCTTATTTTTACTCCCCAACCAAACATACACTTAGTGTGGTTGGAGAATAAATATTGGCGGCAAAATGTTATGAATGAGTTCCATGTGTAAAAATTACACAGAGAGCTCTTCAATGGAAATTTTCTCTTCATTTTTACTCTTCAATCAAACACAACCCCTAGAAGTAATTGTTAGCCCGAACTAGAGAGAAGGATATTTCACAATGGTTCCTATATAAATGAGGTCTTTTCCAACTTACTGAGGTGAACATTAATACACAGGCCACTAAATATATCCACTTAAACAACATGATCTAGAATTGGATACTCTACTTTCGATTCTACTGAGGCTTAGTGGAACAATATAGCATTAACAGCTCAGTCAGCTGCATCAATAACCAATCTAGATAGGATTCAATCAGAGAAATCACTAACTAAACAATACTCCCCTGCCTAGACTACTACACAGCTTAAAATTTAAAACAGAACGAAAAAAAAAAATTGAAAAAATAGCATAATTATTGATTTTTTGGGGGGCAATAGCTACTCACATGACCATTGGGGTTCCCTGATTGCTCCCAGTAGAGTGTGTGAAGATCTGAAACCTTCAAAAAACCAGTGCTGTGGGGTTCTATAGGAGGGTAAAGATTTCTGTTAAATTCTGTAAATTCCTGTTCTGAAGCCATCAAATTAGTGGGTGGTGTTGGCTCGAATCTATGATCAACGTTTTGCACACAAAGAATTAAGCTCTTTCTCCCTGCACATCACAAAAAGAACACAAATTTAAGCACACCCTCATGAAGATACAAACCTCGTATCTACAAAAACAAAGAAATAGAATCAACAGAAGAAAAATAAAGAAAGAAAATAAATATCAATCAATCAGGTGTCAGTGTCAGCTAAACTGGAACAAAGCATTATCTTAGACATACTCAAAAGACACAAACTTTGAAGGAACCAAGTGACCCCAGATGATTCTATCACAGAATTCACAAACCACTTACACAAAGGCAGAGAGAGAGAGAGAGAGAGAGAGAGAGTGGGCACCTGAAGTAGTGGTTTTGTGAGAGAGAGGTTGAGGGTCATAAAGGACTGAATGTGAAATTGGAAGGCTGAAAATTAGGGAAGGTAACAAAGGGCTGGAGGAGGGAATGGTGTTTGGACTAAAACCCAACTTCATTCTCCTTGTGTTTGTGAGGGTTTATGATGTCGCGATTGTGATTATCGTTTCCCATTTGCCAAACGCAGGAACCAGATCCGGGCCAGATGGTAAAATTGTGTCATCTTTTGATTTGTGATATATAATTATAATTATATATAGTCTTATCTTATGACTATGATGACTGCATTTATTTTTAATTTGATATTCCTTTGCCTTGATACTAACAAGGCAATTACGCCTTTACATTTGGTATCGTTATTTCTTACTCTATCTTTCTTTAGAAAAAACTAAGATCGATCGTTATCAAATAATTACATTGCACTAAGTTGCACAAAAAAAAAAAAAACACTTAAGTGTAATGTTATTATTAAATTAATAATAAATATTATTTCAACTCTATCTACACAAAGCCCAATTTTAGCTCTCGTTGTTTTAAGCTTGTTTTTGGACTTGCACATAGTGGCCTTACAAAAACAAACCACTAATAAAGCCCAATCAAACGTGACGATTGAGACCATTGGCCCAGTGTAGAGCATCGTGATTATTTGAGTTGGGCTTTCATTTCCTTTTTAGTTTTGCAACTTTGTTAAGCACAGCAGTGATGGCACTGAGACACGTATTGTTAGTTCAGCTTCAAATTGGTAGAAAACTTCCAAGTTCCAGTTGATTTTGGAAAAACATAGTTTTATTTTTTATTCTCTTATAAACTTTAAGGGCTCGTTTGCTCATACTTCTCATAAAAGATATTTTTTTAATTAGTCTTTTTAATTAAAATCTTTTTAAAAAGTAAAAATTAATTTATATTTTGATGTAATATTAAAATATCTTTTATTTATCGTCAAACAATTTTTTTATGTAATAAAAAAATCTTTTTTTAGAAGATAAAAATTTTAACTTCTCAAAAAATTTCCTTTTTTTACTTTTCTAGTAATTCGTCTTTTACTTTAAAAAATTACCCAAATATTCGAAAAACACAAAAAAATCTTTTTTTTATTAAAAAAGATATTTTTTAAGGAAAAAAAGAGCTAATCCAAACAAGGAGTAAGAGCAACTAGACACTGAAACCTGATTATTAAGCTTCATTTTCAACTATCCGTCATTTCAACACTGAACCACATATATGCATAACTCTGAATAAATTTATTTTTATCCGTCTCACTTTCAACTGTATCAAGTAAAGCTTCAGTCGATCAGTCCATGCGTATTGATTCAAGTAACTACCTAATAAAATTAATAATTGGTATGTAATTGTGTTTGAACTTTGAAGTATTTGGCAATTTCTATTTTTGAGTGTCCTAAAATTAGACCTTTTTCCCTTATACAGTAGAAGTTTTCAGATTTTGGCTGCTGGCATTTTATCATAACCGATTACGTATTATGAAGAAATTTAGCACTTAATAGTGTTCATCGGCTTGGATAAACATGCTACAAATACAAGCCACAAGCTAATCCGCACAGAAAATACACACTGATCTGAAGTAGAATTTCATTACACATATGCTACAATGATACAAGCTAATCATCTTTTGGTCTCTCGCTGGCAAATGGTTCAAAATATGAGCATTCTTATTACTATATTACAAAAAAGAGTTTACGGAATGAGAGGTTTCTCGTTCCAATATCAAAATAGGCCACCAATCTGGAGAAAATCTTGAGTAGGAGCTTACTATACATTTTGTGGTGCTGAAAGTTCACCCGCTGGAACTTAAACATGATTTTTCCAATAGTATTTATCATCCCTTCTCAGCCTCACTTTGTGTGCAGCCTAGCAAAGAGGAAAAATGCATGTGGTTGGGCTTGTTTAATCATCTATGGTCACTATGTTGGTTAGAGTACATGGTTCTGCCTCTTCCAGCATTTGAACAACCATTCTCATTGAGGGTCTTGAAGATGGAATTTTCACCGTGCACAATGTTGCAACTCTCAACACCTTCATGGCATCTTCTTTGAAATGCTTTGCTATGGTAGAGTCCACCAATTCAAGAGCTTTTTCTTTGCTCCTAATGTTGCTGCATACCCAATAGACAATGTCCTTGTTCTCCCCAAACTCCGGCTCCATAGGCCTCTTCCCTGTTACTAACTCCATTAGGACTACCCCAAAGCTATAGACATCGCTCTTCTCTGTCACCTTACAAGTGTAGGCATATTCTGTCATAACAAAGATCAAGATGATCAATTTTCATGTACAACAGCTAACAAGTGAAGAATTCCCCTACTACTCTCCTAAACAACTATAACTGATAAAATTGTTATAACAATATTCATATTCATACCAAATCACCAATATATATGACCCCTTTTTTGGTTACAATAGAAAATAGAAAGAATTATAACTGGAAATTATCATGAGAACTGACAAAATTTTTCATCCATTAATCACTCAGCTAAACATAGGTAATTCTAAGCTAAAAAGGTGATTTGGTAGTGTTCCAGCAAATCACTTAGCCTTGCTTACCAGGAGCTATGTATCCAAGTGTTCCAGCAATTATATGGGTCCAGTTGCCTGCTCCTCCATGCACAATCTTGGCAAGGCCAAAATCAGCAATCCTTGGCTTCCATTCCTCATCCAGCAATATGTTACTGGACTTGACATCCCTATGTATAACTGGTCGATCACACCCATGGTGCAGGTACTCCAGCCCTCGAGCAGCACCCATTGCAATGTCATACCTAACCTCCCACCCCATCTGAGTCTTCTTACAGGTGTGCAACCTCTCCCACAAACTCCCATTTGGTAGAAACTCGTAAACAAGCAGACTACAATCTTCACTTGTGATGCTACAGTAGAGCTTCACCACATTCACATGCCTTATAGAGCTCAGAGTAGCCACTTCTGCATCAAACTCAGGTGACCTTGAACTCCTTTTCAGCATTGCTGAGCTGGTCCTGCAACTTCCCCGATCACTTGGATTCGATGTCCATATGTGTTTGACTGCGAATTCTTCACCACTTTTGAGCACAACCTTGTAAACATTACCTGATCCTCCTTTGCCAATCAAGTTCTCAGCCTTGATCCCATCAATGATTTCATTCTCATTGAAGTTTAGCACGTGGTACTGCTTCAAATCCCAAGAGTTAGTCTTCAGTGGCTTCTCAAACTTTTCCTGCTTCAGTTTCATGAATAGGATATAGGATAGAGCAACAACAAGAACCATTAAAGCGGCAATCAAACATAATACAAGGGTTCTGATTCTCCTAGAGCTGTGGGACTCCAAGGAACATGGCTGGAAGTTTTTCAAAGTCTCGCTGCATAAGCCAGGATTCCCCATGAATCCATCTTTGTAAGCTGAAATAGCAAGTGAGTCTGGTATGGGACCAAACAGCTGGTTGTTTGATAAATCAAGAAGGCTGAGTCTCAGAGATGATAAACTTGATGGGATCTCGCCAGAAAGCCTATTTGAGGACAAGTTCAATGAGTTGAGGGTAGGTAGAGATCCGATACTAGCGGGTATTTCCCCAGAAAGAGAGCTACCAGCAAGGTATATTTCATTAAGAGCAACACAGGAACTAATAGAAGCTGGTATAGCACCAGAAAGGTTGTTCATATTCAGATTAAGAGAGGTTAGCTTATCCAACTGGCCAATGGTTTCTGGGATGTGACCAGAAATTTGATTTGAACTTAACTGAATTGATATCAGTGAAGAAGCTCCTGAGATTTCCAGTGGTAACTCACCTGAGAACTTATTGCTAGATAAAAACAATTGAGCAAGAGATTTCGCTTTTGCAATATCAGGTGTTATTGAGCCTTCAAACTGGTTCATTGTAAGATCAACTATCTCCATATTTGGCAATCCCCATAGACCTGAAGGAACAACACCATGAAGTGAATTTCTACTCACACGGAAACGTTCCACGGATGAGCAATTCGCATATGTTTCAGGTATAGTTCCAGTGAAGCTATTGTTCAACAGTGCTAGCTCAATCATTTGGTTGTTCTTGCACATGTCAGGTGGGATAGGACCAGAAAGTGAGTTATCTGAAACATCAATGTATCGCATGCCTCCCCAGGAGCCAAGCTTTTGTGGAAGAGCGCCAGTGAGCATGTTAGAATAGAGAGAAAGTTCTGCGAGGCTTTTCAAATCCCCAAGCTCTTCTGGAATTGTTCCTGAGAATTGGTTCTGAAAGAGCTGCAATGATGCAAGCTTATTCAATGACTTTATCTCAGAAAGATCACCTTCAAGCTGATTATTGGAAGCATCAAAGTTGACAAGACTGCTGAGGTTACCAAAGCCAACTGGGATTTTCCCAGTCAAATGGTTGTCATAAATCTCAAGTTGCCATAGCTTTTGAAGCTTCACAATATCACCAGGAATCTCACCAGTTAACTGGTTATCAGAAAGCTCAATATTCTCAAGCTGAGTTAGGTTTCCAATACCCCTTGGGATATTCCCAGTGATGCTGCAATTTGTGAGGTAAAGCCAATACAATTTCTCAAGCTTTAAGACCTCCAAAGGAAAAGGAGTTCTCTCAAAAAGGTTATCCCCAAGGCTTAAGAAAGTGAGGCTAGTTAAATTCTCCAATGATTTCCATGGAAACACACCAGAAGTTCCACTTGCATTTAAATTCAAGTACTCCAACTTGTTCAAAGTTGACAAATCAGGCACTGCCCCAGTGAAAAAATTTCCACCTAAATCCAAGTATTGTAAGTTTGTGCACTTTTTCAAGTCCTCGCTGATGATGCCATGCAAGTGGTTCGACTCCAAAGAAATCTTCCTAAGCCATTGAAGCTCACAAAGCGAGTCAAATGGAAGAGTTCCCACTAGTTGTTTCTCGGCAAGTTTGATTTCTGAGACGAAACCATTTGAATTGCACTCAATCCCGGTGAAGTTGCAAGGAGAATTTGATTGTGTCCATGAACTGAAGACATTTGCATTTGAACTTTGGATGGAGGACTTGAACTTCAGAAGCAACTGAAGCTCATCTGAGTTAGAGGAAGCTACGAAACAGATGAAAAACAGAGCATGGAGAATAAGAACGATAATAATGGGCTGCGACCCATGGCGGATAAATTTTCCGGCGCACATGCCGGCGGCGAAGGTTTGGTGGTTGTTGGTTGGTGTTGAGTTCAGTGTGGAAGTGAGGAAAATGGCTGGAAATGGGATAGTTTGAATGAGAAAGAAAAAGGGTGGCTTGTTGAGTTGGAAAGTTTGGGTTTTTTCTTTTTCGGTTGTTGTTGTTTCACATTAGATAAGGAAATGGCTCACATGCA
Source organism: Dalbergia cultrata (assembly GCA_031216105.1). Classification (NCBI taxonomy): domain Eukaryota; kingdom Viridiplantae; phylum Streptophyta; class Magnoliopsida; order Fabales; family Fabaceae; genus Dalbergia; species Dalbergia cultrata. The sequence continues at coordinate 62,602,582 of CM062345.1, forward strand.
GAAAAAGAAAATCATGGGTACGCTAACAGACAAAGACGGCTTCAAGTTAGGACGGTGCTGGCCTGTAATGGGGGCAGATATGGGTGTTGGGTGTTGGGTGTTGGAAGATTTGAGTTTCCCGTGTGTGGATTTGCATGATCTTGCCCACCATATTTTGGATAATTATATTTCAATACTTACATGCAGTATGTATGTGAGCCCATGTATGTATAAGAGGTGTTATGGAAAGAAAATAAATTAAAAATAAAATTGTGAGATATGTGTGTTTTGTGAGTATGGTATTTGATAATGTTAAATATTAAAATAGTAAAGTTGATATTTTTAAAAGTCATGTTATTTGGAATCACAATATATAGAATATCATACCAATATATTCGTATCTATTATTAAATGAGACGTGAGATCTAAACTAATTAGTAGAATTTATATCTCATTTAATAATAGATATAAATATATTAATAAGGTATCTCATACATTACAGGCACAAATAACATCTTCCTTTTTTTTAATTGAACAGTTTACCCTTCCTTTTTTTTTTTTGCGGTTACATTAATGGTAAAGGTTTGAATTTAACACTTCGTTCATAATGCACAAACCTTTCACCAGAGAACTCGCATCAGTTCATACAAAACAAAAAAGAAAAAGTTAATTTGTATTATACATGGTTTCTATTCCAAGTGTGTGTCTACCTGAAGAGAATAAATCTGGATGATATGAATTATAAAGATGATTTCGTGGATACTGAGGAGGAGATCGCGGAGGTTACTATTCTTATAAATTAAGGATCGTAGTTGGACTACTTTAAGGTGTGCTTCCAGGGTGAAAATTGTTGTTTTTTCATGGGCAAATGTACTTTTTGCTTAACATGCATTTCCTCACATTAACAAAGAAAAAGAAAATCATTTATGAATTCTTTCTATGTTTGATGTGCGAAAAGGCAAGCAATCATATTGAAAAGAGAGGAAGTGTCAAACTCTAAACCGATGATTAGTACTTGGTATTGGTAGGGTTTCAAGTTTGAAGAAAAGTATTGAATGCGTGAAAATATAACTACAATTAGTAAAATCTTATTGAAATGATGAGCTAATAATTAGTCATATCACAAGCTGTTTTAGTATAATATATCTTCTGTAACCCATCTAATAAAAAAAAAAAAAAATCTTCTGTAACCCAAATACGAAAAAAGGCAAAATAGCCGCAACTTTTGGTTGCTAATTACGTCATGATTGTGGACTAAAGGGGGAGAGACTTCTCTGCAGTGAGACCGAGCGATTAGTGGGGCTGTGAATTTGCTCATCAACTCACGTAACGATAATAAAACTAGCTTATTTAGCATCTATAACAAAGATCACTACTAAAAAATATTTAACCATAAAACATATAACATGTTTAAATTATTAAAAATATAAATCTATTTAGAAAAAGAACCATCATATTGAACGAAATAGACTAAAATAATTTTTTTAATAAAAGGTAATGACTTCTTTGTGAAAACGAAAAATCTCATATTATAAAATAATAACTGCTGACACAATTGTTTATGATTTCACTTTCACGTTACCACAAAAAGAATATTATTTTAATAATCATCGATTAAGAACAAACACTACTCAACAATAAATAGTATCGTCATTTAGGAAATTCTTATAAATCATAAATTAAATAAAAATTTATTATTAACTATCTAGCTGTAACAAATAATTATTTTCAAAATTAATAAAGTCACTAGAATTAGTCTAGTAATGAGAGATTTGGATATGTCCTAAATTTAAATCGCATTGTGACCAATATAAATTTAAAAGTACAAAAAAGTTTGCAAAATTAATAGATTATGCATAACTTAATGTAAAGTATCACAATAATGAAAATATCACAAATTTAATTTATATATGCTATTATTATTAGAAAAAAGAGAGAATTACACATATTCAATCATATATTACCATATTAATAAACAAATTCAACCATCTACTGTTTTAAAAGTCTTATCAATATAAGTATATATACGCATGGATGAAAATGTATAAATTTTTTATATTGTTATTGTATCAAAGTTAAATGTAATCATTATTGTCTATAATTTTAATTTTATTTTCATTCTAATACTAAAAATAAAAAAACTTTATGAAATAAAAATTATATTGACAAATACTTAATGAAATATACATAAAAAAATAATTGTTTATGAAAAAACCAAAAAAGATTGAAAATACTTTTTCTTTAAGTATCTATGGTTGATATGAACTACTTTTAAACTATGGCACTACTTAAAACTAATTGATGTATCTGTTCCAAAAATAAAAAGGTAATTGACATAAAGGATGATAAAGAGAGACGGTAACAAAGGAAAAAATATATTTAACCTTATCTATAAAGTGGATAAATAAATATGTATTAATTTTAAAGTTAATAAAAATGAATATATAATTTTAATTTAGTAGATAACTTAAGAATAAATATATGTTATTTTGTGCTTTCAAAAATAAACTCAATTTGTTTGCTAATAAAAGCCCATATATGTGTTGATAAAGATTAAACATAAAGATTGATTAGTGTTAATGAAAAGGGTCTCACGGTCAAAAGTTTATGAGCTCCACGTCTCTAAAAGATTAGTTACTACTATCGATGATGAATATTTAAAGAAGTAAAAATGTAATGGCTGATAAATTATACTTTTAAATAAAAATCAAGATAAATAAAAATAATATATATTAACATATACTTATTCTGGTTCAAAATAGTTGTTAAAAATCAAATAATACATATATTAAGAAAAATAAAAAAATATTTTGGTAAATATAAAAAACTATATAAGTTTATGTAACGCCTAAGAACAAGGGCGAGGAGTGATTGCCAGTGCAAAGAAGGCACGGACAAGGAGCTACTCCTCACAAGGCCTTCTAAGCATATGGGTATATGAATGAACCGATTACACACTAAAATAAGAGGAATCCTAAGACTATATAGGTATGGGAATATACAGTTGAGGATAGCTTATATGAATTGATTTGTACTACCTGTATCAACAAGATACATCTTTTTTTCTGTAGCTCATCACTAAATAACTCAATGGTTAAGCGTACTTAACTTAGAATAATTTTGGGATGGGTAACCTTCTGGAAAGTGTTCCAAAAAGTGTGCGAGTGAGGACAAAACACACTAAAAAGACCTCGTGTTGATTTGTAAAAACAATTGTCAATCCGTAAAGCAGCATAAGATGTTACAAATGGTATCAGAACAGCACCTCTCCTAGTACGGTGTGGTTCGGGCCCCAAACCAAGTGAAAGCTGGTGGGCATGTAACACCCTGGGATGAGGGTGAGGAGTGATCATTGGTGCAAAGAAGGCATGAATAAGGAGTGACTCTTCACAAGACCTTCTAAGCGGAAGGGTATATGAATGAACTGATTACACATCAGAATAAGAAGAATCCTAAGATTGTATAGGTATGAGATTATACAGTTAAGGATAACTTATATGAATTGATTTGTACTACTATATCAACAAGATGCATCTTCTTTTCACTAACCCATTACTAAAGAACTCCATGGTTAAGCATGCTTGACTTTGAGCAATTTTGGGATGAGTGACCTTCTGGAAAGTTTTCCCATAAAGCCTGTGAGTGAGGATAAAACACGCTGAAAAGGCCCCGTGTTGCTTGTGGAGACAATCGTCAACCCATAAAACAGCATAAGATGTTACAGTTGACAAAATCATTCTTATATAATCATCATTACTCATATTGATAAATGTGTTAATTGTTTAACTAATATATTTACGAAAAGAGTATAAATAGAAGAGAAAAAATTAATACTATATAAATATTTTAAAATATTAAAAATCAAGAATTAATAATTATTATAAAGAGTGTTGCTATTTTAACACTTAAAAATATATATCTAATTTGAACATCCACTCCATCACCTTTGGATATAATGGAAGAGTAAAGAAAATTGAAACTACCATCACATCCATCGATAATAGATAGAGTGGGTGTCTCAATTGGGCATTTATTTTTAAGTATTGGAATAATATTTTTGTATTATAAAATGGAGGGACAAGTAAGATATATTAACCGACAACAATTAGGGAGTGGCTATTGCCACTACCATGCGCCTAATACTACTTTCTATTAATTGCACATTTTTGTACTATTCCTCAAATGCCCTTAGCCTTTTTAATAGTTTGATTTTTTTATATGTTATTTTTAAAGTTCAAATAATTAAATTAAATATTAAATATTGATAATGTTTTGGCTAATTAACGAATTTGTATGTGCACCAAAAAACAATTAACAAATTTGTGATCAGATCCGAGCTTATTGTTAACGGAAAGCACTAGCACAATCACTAAGGTAGCGTTTGGTAAGGGAGACAGGAGGGACGGGGACAGAAATATAAAGACAATAGAGATGGAGACATAAAAAATACTGTCTCTATATCATGTTTGGCTGTAGAGACGGGGATAGACATTGACCGGCATTGACCACCGTTGACCGACATTGACCACTGTTGACCGGCCGTTGACCGCGGTGGCCGGCGTTGACCGACGGTGGCCGGTGGTGGTCCGGCGATGGCTGGTGGCCGAACCACCACTAGAAATTTGTGTCTCCGTGTCCCGTCCCCACTGTCCCCACTTTTTGGAAGGACAGAAATACAGAAAATTTTTGTCTCTGGGACGGAAAATTTTTCCGTCCCCGTACCCCGTCCCCTTTACCAAATAGCATACGGCACAGACTGTCCCTGTATTTGTGTCTTCGTCTCCTAAACCAAACGCTACCTAAATGATACAAAAACACCCGTGCAACAGTTTCACAAACTAGTGATTAAATTAATTAAATGAAGTTTCTCATTATCTTATTTTATATTTTTTGATATTCCAGGGACACATGCCACTTGAAGACTTTCAATGATTTTTTTCTTCTTCTGGAATTACAATATTGCAAGATCTATTTTAGGTATTTTTTTTGCACTAGTATGACTTTAAAAAAATCTTATTTTATTTATAAGTTATTTTGATTTGTTTCTCTATGCTAGTATATTTGTAAGTTATATCGTTGCACAGTGGGGACGTATAAGTTATTGTCAAGTTGCTTAAATCTTTTTTTAGTTGAACGTAAAGCTTCTTAATTTAGTTAAGAAAGTAAAACAAATAAAAAAAATCAAACTATTAAAAGAATTAGGAGCACTTAAGAAATAATATGAAAATATAGAATTAATTAAAAGTGATATTAGACACGTACACACTCCCTAACAACTAATGTGAAATTAATGACAAGAAAGCAACAGCCGAAGGAGTACTTCACGAAACGGGAATATCCGCGATCTCGTATGAGCGAGTGCATGTGTTCCTCCCGTGGCCGCCAAAGTTGACTCCGTTGCCCACTGTTTTCCACGTGACATGCTGTCATCCTTTTGTCGGTCAAGCCTATCAATTTTCTTTTACTTTTTCTTTTCTAATAAATAATTAGGTGTCGCGATTATCCCACAAAAATCAGGTCAAGTCCCAAAACTCACAAAATTTTTAAAGAACACTGTGTACAATCCTCCGATAATAAACTCCTTATTATATCAATAGAAAATTAAACACTAAGTACCTCTTAGAAGCACTGTATTAGATCCGGCAATATAAGCTTTATATAATATATTTAGTGCATCTATAATATATAACTTTATTCGATATATATTCCTTTATATATTATTTTGATATATAATTTAATTAGGTCTTAAGAGGTGGGATTAGATCTAGTAACTTATTGTCAGTGAAGGATTTAACTAGATAATATATCCTGGTATCATAAATTTAAACTTCATCATAAAATAAAATAAATCGGGAATCTATCTAATTTACAAATCACTCCTTATAATATATAGCACCACCGCATTGTTTTGTATATGGAGCTTATTTCTCTAAGATATAGAACGATCATTTTTGTATTTTATTCTAATATTTTGTCAATTATTTCAAAAGTTCAAGTTAAAGCATTATATTTATTATTTAAGTTAATTATTATGAAGAATAAAATATTAAAAATTATTTAAATATTATTCAAATATTAAATTCTATGTTATATGTGTGAATAAACCATGTGTTTTTACTCCTGTTACTTGTCACATCATTAAAAAAAAAATCCATTGCCCAGTTGATATCATAATAATAAAATTAGTTTCTCATGTTCAAATTCATGATTAAATAATATTATTTTAATAGTACAATAAAACCAAACTCTTTTACTTTCATAGCTTACAAAAAGAGCGTTAGTATTGAATGTAATTATTGAAGAAGAAATTTCAAAGCAATGAAAGATATGCTTATCTAACTTAAACTGTTCATTGGCCAACAACGTACTGAACTAATGATATCACCCTTCTCCTTCTATAGTCATATCCTCTTTTTGAACAGCTGAAGTAGGTACAATATCAAGCTACTAGTGCCATGATCGATCGTCACTTTCACCTTTTGAAAAATAGAACTATCCAGGTTAAATGGATATCTCTGTTTTCTGCCCAGCTAGCGGAAAAAACTCACAATGTCATGGGGAAGACGGAGTAAAAAAAATTGATTAGGAGTAACTGTAATCGTGCTCTGAACCTTGCCACGCTTCTAATTCCGATCATGGATCACAATAAAATTAAGAGAAATGTTATATATACTTATTAGATGTAAGATACATATCGACTTATATATTCTATTAATTATTGGATGAAGTATGAATTTTACTTGAACAAGATTCATGTCTTACCAAATGGTAAAAGGGATATGAGTTGATATAATATTTTATATCTATGAGTATAAATAATATAACTGTAAAGATAAACTACTAAACAAAGGTATCGTTCTCCGAAGATAGACCTCCATCTAGAAGGATTTATAAAATTTCCATTGACGGAATCATTTTCTTTACCTCACACGGCATGTAATTTGTGGCCAGAATACATCAAATGGTCGACAAGTAATTTCAAGAAATGCCTACCATCTTTGAATTCTGTGCTCGACATGTAATTTCAATTTGCTCCGTTGACTTGTTTCAACTACTCATGTGTAATTAATACATGTTCGTCAAAGAGTCGAACCCCCAGTTTGTTTGACAAATTGAAGAGATAAGGATTTGTTTAGTTTGAGTTTTTAATTTTTAATTTTTTTAAAATTTATAAAGAAAAAATTAAAATTTTTAAAAATTATAAATTTTAATTTTTAAAATTTTTAATTTTTTTTATAAATTTTAAAATATTAGAAAACTAAAAATTGAAAATCAAACTAAATATATCCTAATTTTTCAGTCTTGTACAGCCTAATTCTCAAATAAATGACGAATTTTAAATTCATACATAAATTAAAAGCAAGACTGGGAAAGTCACAAGATTGGAAAAGTCTCAATTTTTATAAGTGTTTTTAATTAGTGTCCTAAAAATCCCAAAAGACAAATTTATATTTGTTTTAATATAATTTTCATTTTCATTTTTTATTTTCAAACTGCTTTTTGTTTTTGGATTCTACAAATGATATAGTAAAATTTGAAAATTAAAAACTGAATTTTTACTTTTGATTTTAAAAAACAGTTTTTAGTTTTCATGTAATGTTTTCAATTAATTAGTTTACTGCTTTCTAAGATTTTGTGAAGAAGAAAGAAATATTACAAAGGCACATATGATTTGCTAATTATAAGGTCGAATATGATTTGCTAGATTGTATTGCTGAAATTTATTTTTCAGGTCGACATTAAATTTTACGTACTGAGTTATTGTTTAATTTATTAGTGAGTTTATGTTCTCGGTTAATTGGTGATTTAAATGACTAAATGCTCATTTTAATCTCTGAAGTTATATGTGATAGTCATTTTAGTCTTTAAAATTTGAAAATTAATATTTTAGTCACCCAAATTGAAAAATGAGATTAGTTCCTGATTTCGTTTCCATTAATACCTCATCATATTTTCTCAAATGAATCACGTTAAATGATATACTAATAATAAATCAGCATTCCATTAAGCCTTAGAGGTGGACATGATTATATTGAATAACAGAGTAAAAATACTAACATAAGTCAAATATATTAATAATACCATTTATACGTAAAATTCATCTTATAATATTTGATTATTCTTATTTTCATGCAATTTAATTAGTAAAGATAAAGTAAAATGTCAACATATCACTGATATATCAATTATTATAAAATGTCATAAAATTTGTGAGGTTACACAAATATGACTTATATTTTACAATTTCAGGAACGTAAAAAATTAATTTTTTTAATTTTAGGAACCAAGATCATTAATGCATACAATTTCACAGACTATATCTAACATTTATTATTATCCGTGTTCTCTAATAAGTATATGATATTTAAAATTTTATTTTTCTACTATCATTTATTATTTTAAAAATTTTAAATAATATTAATTATTTTTTTCTTAATACTCTTATGAAAGAGGGGGAGTTTGTAGATAGATTAAATATAAGAGAAAGAATATTGAAATATGTAATAAGAGTAGTATTTTAAAATATAATTAAATTTATTTTAGTGTTATAAAATATATATAAATTTATTTAACTTTAAAGTTATTTAATTAATTTATATACATAAGAAAAGGAATATTATTCGAGAAAGGAAGTACAGATAATTGATTGTTTCCTTGTGCTCATCGTTAATGATTAAATTGTGATATGAAAAGAGACATTAAACAAAGATGCGCTCGGTAATTGGACGCTGGAGTTTTCTTTCTCAAATCATTGATTGCTTCGTGGCCGAATATTGATTATAGTCAAACTTCACAAATGTTGTGGACCCATTGACGTAACTAAACCCACCGCCGGTCTTTTCAATCCTTACAGTCACTAGCCCCTCTTTCAAAATATCTACAGATATGGAAAAATATAATAAATAATATTAATAATAAAGTAAAATATAGTAAATAGATTAATATATTTTATATATTAATTAATATAGCACAATAATATTAAATGAAATATTTTGAAAAATTAATGTGAACATGTTACAAGTAGTAGTTAGTGAGTGGAATTAGTTAGGGACAGTATAAAAAAAATAATACTTTATTGAAATATAAAATTGATAAATATTTTGAAATGTTAAATTATCTGAAAGTGAATAAATATTAGGAAAGGGAGAGAGTAATTAAGATAAAAAAATCAATTAATAGATCTCACTTTTTTTTTAAAAAAAAATTCTTAATCATAAGAAAATTGCTTTTTTTTTTTTTGGCCAACTATCGAGAGATACACTCAAACCCAAATAAACCCAAAGAGCAAATAACAAATAAGTAAAAATTGCTTGGAAATTGGGATGAGAATGCGAAATTGTTTGTGGATCTAGGGGGATTTTCGCATTCGAATTGCTATATTTGGGAAATTTTTTCCCCCAAAGGTAGGAATGGGGATACAATTAGTTTGAAAATGGGGACGAGGATTATGTTCCCATGCTCTGAGAAGATCCATGCCCCGGTGATATTTTAATAATTTGTGATGATACTGTGTTGTCTTTAAAGTTTATAATGTAGATTTGATTGAAAAATTGAGGTTTTGTTGTTGTATATAATAATGTAAAAGTAGTCAGAGTGTAAAACTAAGAGCAATTTTATTTTGTTATTTTTAAGTCTTTTTTTCGGGAAAGGAAAATCTCATAATGATTAAAAAAGTTTTTGTTTTTGGGTCTCCATGGACCTTCGGGGATCGATGGTTGGGGATGAGGGAGAATCTTCTCGTGCTAGAGGAATTGAGAAAAATTTTGGAGGGCACTACTCTTCGCCTTTTCGAAGAACCCTTTCTCTTTTCTTTGACCCAAAACAAAAAGAACCATTTCCAATAAAATAAGCCCATGTCTGGTTTTGGTCGAACCCGTATCATGTGCCTGCAAACCAAACTGTGCCCGCAGCACTCACGGCATGGACCCAATAATTGATTTGCCAATGAACTGCTATATTCTCCTTAAACACAAAAGAAGAAAAAAACAAAGAGAATCAACAGGTGCTCGACCTCGAAGAATTACTGTAAATATAACATATTTTACAAGAGCCTAAATTTCTTTTACATATTGATTAGTGACTGGCACCTATCATGAACCAGCCGAGGAAATATCCAGAAGTCCCTGCTCGAAATTCTCCGTTGAAATTCTTAGAGCCATATTCATTTGAAGCGTAACATAATAAGGATCCAGAGATTTGGTTTCCCCACAAGATGGGGGAAAAACTTCATGCAAAGGAAAAAAGACTGGGCAGATATCTTCAATATTTCCCATTTACAACGTTTAGCTAGTGTCTGACTTAGATATTCTCATTTATCTATCGCTGCATTTTATTTTCTGTGTGAATTCATTTGCCTCCTCAAGTTTTTTAGCTTAGCTACTGACTCCCTACATCTGTGCCCCTCCGGTAGAGTATAGAAACAGAAGCTTTTTCGGAAGCCAATCTGCAAATTTTCAAGGTTTCTTCCTTCTGCAGCTAGTTTGAACACAGCTAGCTCAACTTTTCAAAGCTTTCCTTTCATAGTGTCAGATAAATAACCCATAAGTTTTAACAATAACTTTTTTTTCAAATAAAAAAAAAAAAATGAGAACATTTTGGGTCAATTCAAAATTTCAGTCAAACTTGAGCTTCCATTATTTTCAATAAATGCTGCTTGATCATGTGTATTTGACATGTTACATTAAGCTTCTCATCTAAGCCAAAATGGCATGAATCTCAAATTACTCACAAAGCATGTCCCCTGAACTTGCTTAATTCCTAACTTCTAAGTGGATTAATTTGAGAACATCAGTCCATCACCCAGCTTAGCTTAAAATCGAGTTCTCATACCAAATGAAGAACAGAACCAAAATCTCAGCCCCAAAAAAGTCACAATAAAAGGTGTTAGTCTAGGAAGCAAATAATGAAGGGCAAATAAAAACAAGTTTCTCATTACTTGACATTTTTACAACTTTCTGGACTATCATGTATATATCAAAAATAAAACAAGAATCTCTTCTCTCCTCTACAATTCCTTTGGGGAATGTACCCAAAATCGAGCTCCTTCCACAACTCACAAGGTGAAGTAGTTGGGCGGGGGGTGAACTATTGGTATCTTCGACATGGACACATTCCCTGTCAGCACATTTGTCGCCACAGTATCCTCCACAATAACAGGTTTTACTGGCATGATACTCTCTGCTATGACTTTATCACCATCAACCTTGGCCAACACCTCAAAATGCATGTTCACAGTCTCAGGCTTAGTCCTCCACTCAGGGAAACCCTCCCAGCTGACCCCATCTCCTTCCTTCAGCTTCTTCTCAGCCTGAAAACCAATCTTTACAAAGGTCTGAGCAGAAACATCTGCCTTCAACAACCTGAAGGAACCCTTCTTGTTAGCCTTAGGACCTAGCACAGAAGCCAGCAGCTTCTCAAAACCCAACAAATTGGCGTTTGATCCATTAAGGGAAGCAAGAGGCCATAGTGTAGTAAACTGAGTTGGAGTCAGGAGTGTTGGGGCTTCACCCCTGAGATCAGTAGTAGGCAGGGTCTCAACTGTTTTGGTGTTTGATGGGGATGATAACTCCACAAGACCAGGTGCGAGACGTTTGAGCTTCAACCTGCTGTTGGAAGAGGCTGATGTTGAGGATGGAGATGCAAGTGATGTAGGACCAACAATGCGGAGCGAGAGGAGAGGAGCACCCTGTGTACGAGAAGTGTGACGGAGCTGCTCAGCCAAGGTTAGAAGGCCAGCAGCAAATCCATTCTGGGACAGGTTTAAAGGCAGGGGGAGATCAAGGGGTTGGCGAAGACTAACTGATCTTGCACCTTTTACAGTAACCACTGCACCATCAGCCAAAATCACTTTCTTTAATACACCAGCCTCCACATCATGCTGCAAAAACAAAATCAACATCTTGTCAGATTGGATCACAGACACTTTCACATTATCCAAATCTAAGTCCAAGACACAAGACCTCAATGCATTCTGCATAGACCTTTCACCACCACCCATAAACAATAATAATCAAGTCTTTTCTCAATGAATAATGTCAGCTACATGGATCAACTAACATTGGTTGCATCTAATCATAAACCATATTTATAGACGAGTCATCTAAGACCATATTGGATTCATACCAACACTACAACTTTTAAAACTCCCACGTAGTGACATAAATTAGTTATTAGTTATAACCACAAATTTGGGGAATGAAAACATTATTTCTAACGGTGTGTCTGGTTGGGATAAAAATGGGGGCAAAAATTCTACAATTACACAAGGAACTCATCTATAAAATTTTACTGCCAATTTTTTACCTCTCAAACAGACACGCCTTAAGCTCTAATCATAAAAAGGTTCCACTCGAATTCTAGCACGACATAATCAAATTACATGTACAATGCTAAATTGATTTGGAATGCAACTTACAGCTGCATCCATTCTCATACAACATAATGCAATGCTAAACTAAACAGTAAACACCAATGATGATGATTGAAAAAAGAAAGGGACAGGGGGGCTTACAGGGAGAGAGAGCCTCATGTCCTTAGCATCCTGAATCCACAGCTCCATGGGTCCAGCCAGCTGGAAGGGAGCCAAAACGGGCAACCCATTACCCGAATCGCTCTTCTGGACCAACCCGTTTTCCTTACCCGGTTCCTCGAACCGGAATATGGGAAGATCCACATAGTCCCATCGGTTCACATCTTCAAGGAGCTTAAAGGGAATAACTTTCCGATCAATCTCAACATCAAATTCGTACTGCACAGAATGCCCCACCTCAGCGTCCCTCGGATCAAACCCAGTTATCTTGAAATCATCAGCTGTAAGGCCCAATACTTTCACAATCGATTCCTTCAAATCCTGCAGACATGCCCATATAACACACCAATATCAAAAACAATTTTTTCAAATAAAAAAGCATTCTTTCCCAAAATTTGACATCACCCAGAATTTGTAAAAAGAAAGAAAAAAAAAAAGAAGAAAATAAATACGAATTGGGGAAGAAACTAATTTAAACAAAAAAAAGAGTTACTTACAGAAAAAGCCTTAGGGTAAGGAGTGTTGGTGTCAGGAGCGGAAAGGAAAGCGGAGGCGAAGGGAGAAAGAATGAGGAGGAAAGCAAGAGGGAGGATTCGAACGGGAAGAAGAAGCGATGATGCCATGGCGTGCATCAGAGAATGATGATGAAGAAGAAGAAGAACCCAACAGCGTAAGAGGAGAATAAGAAGAAGAAGACGACGAAATCGGAAACACTAGCTCAAAAATTTAATTGCTGAATTCGAGTGACGAGATAACGAATGATTGTGGAAGTTGGGAATTGAATTGGGGTTTGAATGAAGAAGAAATTATAAATGCGTGTTGTGCCGTGTTGGTTGGGAAGAGGAGTTAATTTTGGGAAAGGATGGGAGTAGAGGGTTCTGGGGAGTGATGACGTGGGCCAATGAGAGGGCAGGAAGTGATTCGACGAGGAACGTGATTGGATGGGATTCGTGGAGCCACATCCATACACGAATGAAGAATAATGAAACGGGAAAGTGGGATTGATAGATACTATTTCATTTCTTTTGCGGAAGGATCCGCGATGATTCAGGTAATTTAATTTGTTTGGCTTTTCGACTTACGCGGCTTTGATCTCGGAGTACCGTATTTGAAACTAGGAAAAGTTGTTGCCTAACGACGACGTTTTTAACACTCTGTTTTAGTTTTCTACATCGCAAAAGCATTGGTTATAAAAGTTAGATAAGATTATTGGCGTCGCCCGGACTCGAACCGGAGACCTTCAGTGTGTTAGACTGACGTGATAACCAACTACACCACGACACCATGGTATGCAGTTGTGCTCCGATTAACACTCGAAGCGATTCATGACACTGTAGCACAGGGATGGGCAAATTTTTTTTTTTTTTGGGTCAAAAGATGGGAGCAAGTTTTGACAGTAAAAAACTAAAGTTTTTCAAACAACCAAAGAACAATGATTAGGATAAAAAAAAAGTCTACATAGAAATAAAGTTTTACAGACGAAGTCCACTTGTAAGAAGGCACAATAGTTTACTTCTATGAGCCCCGCAATATACGGCCCATATGTGAGGGAAATGTTTCTGGCTGAAACAAAAGGGTCTGACCAAAAACGAAGGGACTATACTTTGACCCAAAAAGAGGGGCAAAACATTGTTAGAACTTTATAACTAGTCCTTAAACTACTATAACTTATGATTCAATGGCACGACCGAAAAAAAAAATGATTCAATGGATATTTTCACAAGAGAATTTGGTAAATTACTAGTAGTTATATAAAATGGTAAGAATTTTTTCCATTCATTAATACAATTATTTTTTTTTTATTGAAATATGAGTATCCACTGCTAATAATAGATACTATTCTCCTTATTGCGATAGCTCTCCTAAAAAAGTAAACAACTAACCACAAAATGCACTTCATTTCCATGAGTAAAGGCCTAACTCTCAATCATATGATTAAAGGATAAGGTGAGCTGCCATTACGTCACGAATTGTGGTTCATTAATACAATTATTTATTAACTTATAATATTATTAATCATATTATTTATAATTAATAATTTTTATTAGAATATATTTTGTATTTGACTTTTCTATTTTTAAAATTTATATCTATGGATTTAGCTATGTTTTTTTTTTTAAAAAAAAAAGATTTGAACATAAATAAATTAGCCAATGGTCTAAAATTAATGTAAAAGTGGCTGATGTGCTTTTTTTTTTGGATCTGGACTAATGTGTTTTTATGTGTTATTACCATTATTATATGAACAAATTTAAAATAACATAGTCTATTGAAATATTAGTCAAAGTTTAGGGACTCATTAAGAAGCTTTTAGAGCTCATAGTGGTGATTAGTAAAATGATAAAAATTAGTGTGATTTTATACCTTTTTACCATTTCAAAATATGAAGCAGTGTGTCACATGTATGGAATGGGTTTAGGCCCAATAGTAGCAACCCAATCAGAAAAATAGATAAATCATATAAAATGTAGAATAGGGGAAATTGCATGTCTTCTCCGTAATAAGTTTCGTAGGATTTAGGATTTAGTGAAATTTCATTATTATATTGCCACTTTTATACAAGATTAGAGTTATATTCTTGTGTCAATTTCCTACTTGTCTCATAGTGCCACACTAGAGATAGCTCAGTTATGCACTCATCGTACAAGTGAGAATCGCAATTTCAACTGTCATAAAAAAAAAAAAAAAGATAATGGTTACTTTGATCCTTATATATAATTGCATAAATAAGTCATTACCTTTAAAATTTGATTAATTAATTTCTAACTTCATAATTTCTTTGTCTAAGAAACCAAAGTGTTTACTAACTAAAAAAATTGAAACCCCACCATGTGGAGAGACAGAGAAGACTAACAGCGCAATTATCCTCAAGTCTCAAGAGTAGACCCGTCATCGTCCTTTATTCATTATCTCATATTGAATATTATATTACTGGCTGGCTTTTAGAACAAATTTATCATACCTTGCTTTCTTTTTTTCATTATTTTTTTTTTAAAACATGAACTTCAATAACCTCAATTATTAAGAAGGCCATTTTTTAGTCATCCCAGTGAAGGGACAGGGAGGGATAAATATAGTATAACAATACATAATGTCGTAATAAGACCACAATCTTTTGTGGGGACTTAGATTATAAAGAAATCCCGACAACGATTTATCTGAATTTGCTAAAACATAAGTATTAGATACGACATGTAATGAAGACAAAAGCTTCTGCAATTAGACTTCGCTTGGCAAGCTTTCTGGATTGTATATATCCTTCTTGTTATTTTTATATTCAATTAATGGCCAGGTTATGTCATTGTTAGGTGACATTAAGTGCCAATTCCTCTTTGTTTGATTCAGCTTAATAAACATTATAAGCCCCAAGTTTACAACTGTATGCTAATCATTAGCTTCCTCAGTTAAACAATAATACTATCATCCTTCTGATTATGAGAGTATATGTCATTTCTCCCTTCTCTTTCAAGCAATTGAAAAATTATGAATTTAGGATCAAATGATATCAATATAATTTTAAACAACTCTTATATCATTATAACATTTTTATTATTAGATTTTTTTAAAAAAAAACTCACTATTAGATTATAAGTTTATATCTATCTTATAAATCATGTCAAAATTTTAAATGAATATAAAATTGTTTGGTACTTTTTTTATATCAAAATTAGTATAATATAAATGCTTATAAAAATAATAATTACATAATTACGTTCTTACTAATGTTCAATTTTTATGAATTTTGTCACAAATAATTTTTTTATAAGTAATTATAGCAGTTGAATAAATAAAAAATATATTTTATAAAAAGTTATTAATTAAGTGGGATAACTTGCAGTAAATAATAAAAGTTTTGTAACTTGCGATAAATGACCAAAAAAAGATATCAATATTCTCATACTTTGATATATATGTTTAAAGATTATTGTTTTTTTTTTAAGATGAACTAAGAGTATTCACCACCAGAAGTAATAACTAATCTACTCGAGGTGTAGAGCTTATATGTGGGTTTTGGTTTCGACCATGAAACTTTCTTCATAAAGATTATTGTTCATTGCATAAGACTCAGATAAAGTGGTGGGTTCTTTATACTGGAACTGATCGAAACCAAATATTAATTAATATAAATCATCCCAAAAATGTCAAAAAGGATTAATTTTCTGATAAAAATAGTTATTTATAACAAATTCTATTCATTTGGAGTAGATGGATAAGGATTTAGATAGAATATGTATATCTAGTTTTTTTTTTCGGTTGAATAATAGGTATATCTAATTAGGCGTACTAATAAATAAATGTAAATAAGAACAAAAAAAAAATTTACAATATTATTTCTCTAAGCAAAATAATGTGAAATCAAGGGAAAAGTCCAGACACACACACCTCAAAAGATGACATAGGATTAGATGATGGATTTGTTCCCGATCTTATCATAATTTCTTTTTTCCATTATTGTATTTTCCAAATTCGTGTCGTTAGATTTTGAACTGTTAGGAAATCAATTCTCCTCAACATTGTAGAGCAAAAAGCGCTATTCAGTTTTTACAAAGTGAGGATAGCAGGTTGTGATGTATATTAAGTTTGAGAATTGCTATTTTGCGCAAAAAATATTGCACGAGCTCGATATAAAACGAAGTGTAACCAATAAAATTGCCATAGGAACGATGAAAAATAATAGAAAGAAAAAAAATTGTTTCTGCTTTATAACTACTTGTCCAAGAAGTATAATATCTTATTTTTGTACCAAATAAGATTTATCATTCAAGTTTTCTTCTGTATATGAAAAGAAGCTGAACTTCAGTGGCCTCACTAGTTTGTTTATGGTGAAATTATGAAATTACAATATGAACTTTGAATCTAAATATCTCACTCAAACTAATTAAACTCTAGGAAAATATAATCAATATGCATGCCCTTGGATTAATGAGCACTGAGGCATTAATCAACCGATCCTCAAACATTTTGAGTTATGCCAAAATGGCATTAATAGCATCATTGTTTTTGCATAATATATGTCATGCATGTAGCTAGGGGTGGTCATGAGTCTGCATACAACAGTATATTAATTAGTTGTGTGTGGCAACAGGTATGTGATGCATGCATATGCTGTCAAAGGTGCAATTAATTATTCCATGATACCAAACTTCTACACGCATATATTGCTGTTTCAAATAGAAGCACACTGACTCAATAACACTTCGAAAAATAAGAAGTTACTAAACAAAGGCCTGCTTGTCAAAAGACTTAGGTAAGAAATTAAAGGGACAGAAAACAGGAAAAGTTGAACCTTTCAACCTCCTGCCAAAAAAAACCTAACAAGCTCAACATTTACCCTTGAAAAGAGAAACAGGTGGGTGATAATAACATGGTCAACAACTTGACCATGCAAAAACGAAATATGGCTAGAAAACCCTCCTGTAAAAATTAAAGAACCTCAGGGCAAACATGCATGCATGTTTTGATTTGATTTGTTATGAAGGACATCACAGGCCTTGTAAAAAAACAGTACTATGAATGAAGAACATGAACTGCGCTTATACATAGTTGATTGCACTCCTAATATGCTTCTGAAGCTTCCGGGGTACATTGATTCAACATAAAATGGCTAAGTCAACGTGGAACTTCTTCACATGAAAGATGCAAAAGCTGGGCGTAGGTTCCTCACAAGATCCTTCACTGTCATGGAGAACTCCTTATCCATCTGCAAATTGCAGCAAAGAATAATTTCCTTCATTATTGAAAGAAAAATATTATCTTAATTAATGGACTAAAATGATGAAAAACAACTCCTGATGCGACATGGTCTTAACATATTGTGAACACTTGCAAATTTTATTGTTTGAACCACTTTTTGTGCTATATATTGATATATAGAAGCAACTTAAGTCAATAATTTTCATTATATCTTTGTTGGTTCGTGTGAACTAGACCAACTTTTTCAGCCAATAATGGAATAAAATGATGAAAAACAACTGCTGTTTACTGATGCATAGCAATGAACTATTCAAATTATCAACATGGTCTTAATATATTGTAAACATTTGCAAATTTTATTATTTGAACCACTTTATGTGCTATTATTGATATAGATATAGACATAGACAATACCTGAGCAATAACGGTTATATCAAGGGCAAAAGTCCCGAATGTCAAGGCGCTGCTATTGATGACTTTTAGGTGGAGTTTCTCAATCTCGTTGATTGTTTTCTCTATCACTCCTATATTCTTCTCGCAGTGAACTCTTATTAGCACATTCCTTTCGGAAACTCTTGCTTCAATTTCGGGCAGTGCCTCGTCTGTGTCTGAACTAGAGTCTTCTGCATCATTATTAGATAGTTGAGACTTCTTTACAACTACCACAGATTCCACACTTTTCTTTCTGTTCTGTTCCTCCTCAAGAGCACTCACTTTCTCTTGCATTTGCTTCAAGTACTTGATAGCATCTCCAAGAACAGATGCTTTGTCCATCTGTTGGTAGGAAATTAAAAAATATGAGAGAGCATATAAATTGACATTTTGTAGTTGTACAAAATATTTTTCTCGGCCACCATGAAAGTAAGGAGGTTTAATTTCTTTCAACAGTATAGTTGTTGAGGTTAATTAAAAGATCATACAAACTAAGCAACTGAGTAGCCTCCATGATGGACAAAAGTTATAACAACAATTAAGACAACAACAACTATTACTACTACGCACACTATTTACATACTCATGAGACTCCTGCTATGCAATCTAAATATTTCTGAAGATGTTTTCACTTAAGTAAGAGCAAAATCGACATATACATCTAGGGCTTGTTTAGTTTCAGTTTCTAGTTTTCATTTTCAGTTTTCCAATTTTCAAGATTGTATGAAGGAAAACTGAAAACTGGAAATAAAAACCGAAAAGTAGTTTGTAGTTTTCAGAATTTTTAATGTTTCCTTAACAAAATCTGAAAAACTAAAAACTAGGGGCCTATTTGTTTTGCTGGAAATAGTTTTCAATTTTCAGTTTTTAATTTTCAGTTTTCAATTTTTGTGAAGGAAAAACTGAAAAAACTAAAAATTGAAATTTGTGGTTTTCAGTTTTTTCAGTTTTTCCTTCACAAAATTTTAAAATTAAAAACTGAAAACTATTTTCAGCAAAGCAAACAGAAATTCAAACCAAACTGACCCCCAATTTTTCCTGATGAGCTTTTGTGTGAAAATATTTCAACATATGAGTTTCTGAAAGACAAAGGCTAAACTCATAATCATAATGTAAAAAAGCGCATTAACTACGTTATTTGATACCTTTTTGAGGCCAGGAACAAGGGCAGATAGAGCAATGAACCGCTGGCTGAGCTTCTCTCGACGCTTCCTTTCAGCTATTATGTGGTCATGAGGTTGAGAAAGTTTAGGCCGTGCCCCAATATTTTTGGCCTCATGGCAGGCCTTGAAGACATAGTTTTGATTAATCCCCAAGGTTCCTTGAGAGATCAACATGTCTGCGGAAGTAGGAGTTGTGCTACCCATTTTAGGACTCATCACCATCTCCACCTTAGGCTTCACTATTCCCAGTTGACTTGTATAATTCGTATCAACAAATGAAAGAAGATTTGATGAGCAAGAACCAAATTGTGACTCTGATGTCTGAGGACTCCTGTTGTGATTCCAGCTGTTGCTTTTGAGCTGTTTTGCTTGTCTTTCAATTACAGTTGGTGTAGTAGTTTCCATGCAAGTTTTGGGGCTGAAGTTTGGGTTAGAGAATGAATGCTTTTGTAAGGTCTCTCCAAAAGTAGCAGCTGCGAAGGTAGAAGTATCAATAGAGCTTAAGTGCCACTGATGGAGAAAGCTAGGATCCTCCATTATACCCTGCAGAAAGATCGTAGCACATCCATATTTCACTATTTTGTTAGATGTTTTCTAACCAAATGCCAGATTTTAAAAAATTAGCTATATATCTTACCAGTTCAGGTAACTCTCTGATGGATGAAATCTCCATAAGAAAACTCCTCCGGCTATCAAAAGAGGTGAAGATAATATCCTGCAAGAGAAGTCAGAAGCAAAAACAGATCAGTTCTGGTGATGGAAATTCATCTAATTGGAAGGAGAAAAACCACATACCTAAACCACAACTAACAACACCAACATACTCGACACATGCATCTTCAAAATACTCTCAGAAGTGAGAATTCTTGGGAACTTGCACTCATTCCTATAAAGAAAAATCTTAATGAATCATGTTTTGACTTCTGAAATTGAGAAGAAGCTTACTCATCAACAGATACGGCAGCTTGTATACTTGGTTGCTGTGATCCCTTTTTGTCCACTCGACCTCACTGTATGCAAACTTCGTAGAGTTGCACTATGACACTCACGGGTTGCTGATGTGAATTGGAATTGGATTAGAAAGACCATAACAGTAGAGGCCTATATATTTTTCAATCAAGGACAATAGACACTACCCATTTTATATTTTAGGGACCCCTTCATGCTGACATATTAATAACCTCCACCTTTTGTTGTTTTGTGGACTTTTGGCGGTGTTCTTCACCAACTAGCCACTGAAATTTTGATGAAGGGTTTGCAAATCAATGGAAAGGGTTGTTCTTGTGCAAGTGGTCCCTCGCCACGTCTCAAAGCCTCAAAGGTTATTTGTTTGCCTACCTACCTTTTACCCTTTGTTCATTTTTTCTAAAGTTACTTTCCCAGATCCTTCCTCTTCAAAATTCTAATTCTTTTGGTCAAAGATCATTGAAGATCAAGACCAATAGGCAAAACGAGTAGAGCTTCATTATCCGCCAACCCATTAGCAACCAACATAATAGAGTAAGCATTTATGTGATATTGTGAGTTCATATCATACTTCCAAATTGTCAGTTGTTAGGTGGTCAGTTTTCAAATATGAATGAAAAGCTTGGTCTCAAAAGAGAGTTTCACATAATTTTTGGTGAAATACATTGAGTTTTGATTGACCTAAAGACATTTTTAGCCAATTCCAAAAGTGCATGTGTGGCCAAAAAAATAATCAACTTGAATGAGTGTGTGGCCCAGCTGACCGGCATATAAAAGAGTCCCCACACAATAATTAAATGGATATTCAAAACTGCAGAGTTGATACATTTTGTCGTTTTGTTAGGAGGTGGGAACAGAAGTTAATCAATAATTAGACAAAAAGATAATATTACTGTAATGATCAAAGGATATAAAATAGTACTGGTGGGAAAAGTTTTTAAATAACTCTCCCCTTGAAAGTCGGAGCCAGTGTGGCTGCTTGATCCTGATTCAAATGGGAACGGTTGAGTCCAGTTTTGGACATGCTGGCTAACAAGTATTTTGCTGTTGTGTGCTGGAACTAGAACTATATCTGTCACAGAAACTTTCTAGAAATCCTGCCATACGTGGACTTAAAATTAGTCACTTTCATGCGGTGCCTCCCACCCCTTAAAAATGAAAAGGAAAATTGAAAATGATAGCTTGTTAGTACAATTTTAATAAATAAAAAAAGGGCACATTTGAAGTCTAAAGTAAATTTTTGTTTTTGTTTACAGGTCTAAAGTGACTTGTTCACACGAACTGTTCATTTCATTCAGTTTTAACTGGAACTTACCTGACCAATAAGCCTTTGAGGTGTATGAAAAATAATCTTACCATCCAAGTGTCTAATTTCAAACACCAATATTGAAGCTGATATTCTTAGGATTTGGTCGACTGGTTGACTCCTCCTCATGGCATTCCCCTGCCTTGCTGGCCATTGTAGTTTTCAGCAATAGTTAGTTTAATTTATATATATATAGACACATACATATCAACTTACACGGCTACCATAGCAATTAATATTCTTGAATCTTCAAACAATGTCATTAATGTTATTGACACTATTTTAGAAGAGTATTTATTCATCGAATAATTTGTGTCACATTATTATCACAATATTT
Source organism: Dalbergia cultrata (assembly GCA_031216105.1). Classification (NCBI taxonomy): domain Eukaryota; kingdom Viridiplantae; phylum Streptophyta; class Magnoliopsida; order Fabales; family Fabaceae; genus Dalbergia; species Dalbergia cultrata. Next base: position 62,624,988 of record CM062345.1, read on the forward strand.
TCCTGTAACACACCCTGTCTTGCACACAGAAGCCAAAACTCAAAAGCAGTCGAAGACAACTTAGATCCACTAGCGGATCCAAGAATCAGGGACAATTGACGATGTAACTAATGCCACCTAATCAAATCCCGTTCCACCACACGCAAAAACCTGCCTACCATTATGCCATTATAATAATTAGGTTTCAATGATCACTCCGTAAAATATCATCCATTAGCCTGAGTTTCCATCAATGATTAATGATATCAAAGCTGCACTATCATCCATATAACTAATCAATTAATTCGTGTGCCTCCTAGGTATCATTGTAATCCTATCTGTTTAAACGCTCAGTGTGTGCTTGATAGAAGTGAAAAACATGAATGGTAGGGACACTGAAATATTGCATCTTAATGCATTGCCAACCATTTTCCTCCTTTCTCAAGTTTGCACCTGCTCATTTCATTCATTTATGCCGAGCACAGCATTAAGAAAAGTCAAAAGACATTGGTTGCATTCCTTTGAAATCACTTATAATATGATGGCTTACTGCCATGTTAACTAATGCAGTGTAATAGGGTATTTCTTAGAGCACAATTAAATAACGTCGGATATAAATCAAGAAGTTCCCCAACAGTGGAAAATTAACTAAAGGAAAAGGTTTTCTTTGTGCCCTGTAGTCCTGTACCAAATATGAAATGTACCAAAGTGAATGAATATTTTATCTGCTACTGATTATCATCTACATATTTATGAATGAGGAGTATAGAAAATATATATATGACAATGGATGTGTGGATGCAGCAAGGGACATTTTCCAATATAATTCAGTCTTCTTTTACTCCCTAATATCCAAATAGTGTTAGAAGCACATAAGAATCTCTACTATCATCACATCTTCATCATCAGTGTAGCCTAGAAAAAGGGAATGGCACAAATCTTCCAACAACCTTGGTTATGGTTTGAGAACTGTCCATCCATTGTGGCGGCTAATGCACGAGGCTCCATATTTTGGGTTCTGGGAGATCAGATGTGACTATTTGTTGATTGTTTGAAAGATTGAGGAAGCAAGGACAATCGTTTCCCAAGTTCAGCTCCCAGTTCAAGTCGCAAGGTTATCATATAACAATAAACATTTAGCAGTCCCTGTATGCAATAACTTCTATTTCTGATGTCCATGTCCTTGCTATGCTACAGAGTGACTTCATTTCAGATCATTGATCTCATCGAGGGAAATTGCAAGTTAAATTTGTTGAGGATATGGCTGCACAACTGAATGAAAACCACATTAATATCAAATTGCTAGGTAGCAGCAGGCATTTAGAAACAAAAAACAAATGGCTTTTCTGCAAGAGAATAGAACAACATGATGTTTGGATTTGAGTTTGGGAATCTCAAAATTGATATTGGAGGAACAAAATTGATTGTTTAGTTGCACACTTGTTTGGTTTTCATGCACTTTTTTTTTTAAAAGCGGTATGAGGTCTAGATTTAATTTTGACCGGGAGTAACATTTTCATGCTTGCGTAGTTGATTCACAATTAATAACACTATTGTGACGAAGTAATTAACACATGAGAGAGGATTCCACATCCATGTCCTAGGGTTGTAGGGATTGTGTGGGCATGCGTGGGATAGCTGAGATAGTGATTGTGAGAGTAATCTTGGACTTGGGTTATGGGCCTGCCAAGATGGATATCAGCTCGGGTCTGAGCTTGAACTCTAAATACTATAGTTGGGCCTAATTAACTGGTGGGCCTTAATTCATGGTCCATAACAGCTACAAATTTTCACAAAATCAATTTTTATATCAAATTAACACGTATGATTTATTTTACTCTTGAATCACTTTTAACTAAAATAATTTTGACAAGATAAATTTCATCAAAAATCAATTCAACAAATAACCAATCACACACTTGGTAAATATTGTATAATACTCCTTTCATTTCATTGTAAAAGTCGTATTTGGCCTTGTTTCATATTTCAAAGTTGTCGTTCCACAATTTCAATGCAACATTAACAATCTTCTACCTATTATACCCCTATGCTCACTCCAATTTAGTTTACTAAAAATGCATTTAAGATTTCTATCTATATCTCTTTGCCAACCAATTATATTTTTTCTTTTACAATTTATTTAATTCTGTGTAGAGAGAGAACATTATAGAGTGAGTGGAAAAAAGAGGAAGTGGAGAGAGAGTTTGTGGGGTAGAAGTCAGTATAATTGGAGAGAGAAAGGGTATTTTAGTCTCTTAATACTATGTTTTCACAAAATTAAGACCAATGTAATACCCGGTGTACATGTGTTAGTAAGTATGGCCTTAAAGTCCCCCGGGACCCACTGCTATTGCCAGGTCCAGGTTTCCACTAAGTCTGGAGCCCTAAACCACCTTGGAAGGCTATATATTAGAGCCACTTTCTTGGGATCAAATGTCCCGGTAATTTCTCTCTAGAGGGATATGAATTAAAGTGTGATTTTTAATGAATTTTAAGAAACTTCTCGATGTTCCTTTTCTAGCCCCCAAGTTTAGAGAATTGCCAGAATTCCGGAATTTGAACTAAAACTCAAAAATGAGATTTTGATTGGTTAGGGTTTTGATTTTTTTTTATATTTTATTTGAATTCAAATAGGGGGTATTTTCTTATTTACATTTATGTTTTAAAGTTAATAGGAAGTAAAATGATTTAACTTAGAATAAAGAAATGTAAATAACCATGACAACAATAGGTATGCTGATATATCAGCAAAATGTTGTTGATTTAAGCTGTTACCATGGCAATGAAAATGTTGCTGTCCACGACTGGAATTCCTTTGCTGTCAACGGCTAAGGATTCCATAGAGGAGGTAGTGTTGGGTTTGCTGTCCACGGCTGGCTATTCTGCTACCCACGGCTGGCTATTCTGCTGTCCACGACTAGAGAGTTTGCTATCCACGGCTAGGAATTTAAGAGAAGTAGTGCTAGTGCATGATGACAGCAAAATGACAGCAAAGTGCTCGATGACAACAGTATTTTGCTATCATAGAGTTCTTTCCACAGGTGTGTATGAGTTCCCACAAGTGTGAATGAGTTCGCACAGTTGGGAAGGAGTTTCCACAGCTGGGAAGGAGTTTCCACAGCTGGGATGCCGCCACCCTAAAAAATGTGAACGGAGGGATAAAAACCCTTCCCCCTCTTTTTCCTTCCATTTTCTTCGAACTAGAAACCTTCCCCTCTCTATTTTCTCCTTGTTTTTCTTCAACCTCATTCCAACCTAGTGTAATACCCCAAATTTTAAATAAAAGAGTTAGAATATTTCTCGGGCCAAAAGGGTGTCAGTTACTGTTATCTGTCACTTCAGGTCCTGAGATGTTTTTTCTAAGTCTTGACCCTACTCTTCATTGGAGAGCCATATGATAGAGCAATATTCTTGGGACCAAAAGTCCCGGTAATTGTTCCTTAGAGAAAACTGAGTTAAAGAGTGATTTTTAAGGAATTTTTCGAAACCTTTAAACAACCCGTTTCTAATGTCTAAGTTTATAAAACCGTGAAAATTTTCTGATTTGAACTAAAACCCAAAATGTAGATTTGGATTGGGTTGGATTTTGATTTTTTAGACATTTTATTTGAATCCAAATAAGGGGTATTCCCTTATTTACATTTATGTTTAAAAGTTAATAGAAAATAAAAGTTAAAAAGGAAATGAATGATTTAATGTAATAAGTGAGTTTTAGAGAGGAGGAGACTATAGACACTATCCTGGAGAGTGATAAACCTTGCTGGTGAGCGCTGCAGCGATCAACTGAGGCGCGCAGACCATTTTTATGCTCTCTGGTTAGCGCCTTAGCAGCTCTCAGTGACTGCCTCAATGAAACGATGGCGGTAGGCGATATGCTCGGGTGGCCTTGGCTCGACAGATGATTTAAAAACCTCATCTCGGGGTCTAGAAGCTTCAAAACGCGAAAATCACCTCCCCCAGCCTCTTCCTCAGCAGAGAAATGCGAATTTTCACCCTCCAACTCCATTTCCTTCCATTTCTCTCAATTCTAACTCCAATCTTTCATTTCTAAGGCTTTAAGGTATGTTGTTCTCTTGGTTCTGCTTTCTTTTCTCCAGTTCCTTCTTGTTATTAGAGTGTTTCTCCATGCTTTTCGAGGGAGAGAAGTTCTCTACCTTATTAGAGATGGATTCTTGAGTATTTAGAGGTTTTAGAGATTGATTTAGAGTTCCATGACTCCTGTATCAGATACTGCTGTCAGTTCTGCCTCCTATTAGGCTGTTGGTGTTAGCACTTCTCTGTTCACCCCTCCAGGTGAGTGGGTTCTCAACTGTGACTTCTATGTTCTACATTAGAGTTATTTTCATGAAAGTATGATTTAATGATTGATTTTAGAAGAAATACAGTACAAGGACTGAAACTACTGTTGGATTATATATTTTAGAGCTATTGATTTTAGAGCATGAAATGTATTTTTGAGAAAACTTATGGGACCATGTTTGTTGAATTGATTTTAAATGTATTGGATGATAATGATGATTATGGAAAGCTTTTATGAATGTTTAATACTTGAATATATTATTTAGAGAAGAGAATGAAAATTGAGATGGTGAACATAACTATTTTGAAATATGATATTGAGAGTTTTAGTATGGAAACTTGATGGTTTAAATTATATTTTAGAGAATTAAACAAAAACAGTTTTAGAGCTTGAATCTGATGAGATTCAAAACAGCTGGCGGATACATACTCTGTGAGTTTATGAAATCACGAATGTCTATACAGGGTAATCTGTTAGGCATGATTTCATAGCCATGGTTATGCTAAAGTCAGATTGTTAGAGTTGTATACTCGTAACAACTGCCAGCTACATATTCTATGGCTTTGAAGTCACAATGCCTTTGAACTGGTGATCCTTTAGACACGATTTGATAACCACAGTTATGCTAAGGTCGGACCGTTAGAATCCAATAGATTCAGAGTTCACAAAGTTAAAAGATTTTAAGGATTCTTATATTTAATTGTTTATCTAGTTAGGCAGTAGCTATAGAGAAACAGACAGCGAGTTAACGGCTGCATGATCGTTAACCTTGGTACCAAGTTGCCTAAGGGCAATCTCACAGAGCAGACCAGAGAATGGAACCTATTTAGGTGTCCACATTAAGTCCCCAGTGAGGCCCGTGTCTGGCACTGGTGGAGCATAGCAGACCGTTCAGTGTGGTGAGGCCCGTGTCTGGCACCCACTAGAACAAATCAGACCTTTCTGTTTCTCTAAGAGTTACTATACTAGGAACTTATATGATGTTAGGTATAAAAGTAAATTGAGAATCTGATTATAGAATTTGTGACATGATGAATTGAGTGTATATATATATATATATCAAACGTAACTAGAGACTCCTGTTTACTAGACTATTGTTGACTTTATTATGAAAATGACAATTTGATTATGTATATGCATATATGAAATGTTTTAAGACTGTTATAGTGTTATTATGATTTGGTGCATTTTTCTCTGTCCCATGAAAGGGGATTTCAGGTGAGGATTCACTCACTGAGTTTTGGTTGCAAAACTCACCTCCTCTACTTTCATCTCCATTACAGGTATTCTTCCAGCAGCATTAGAGATTCAGTGGTAAGCTCCATTTGAGTAAAGCACTTTCATTTCGTCTAGAGTGCTCCAGTACATTGCAGGCAGGGTCCCGGACCTAGAGCATAGTTGTTTTTGCATTCAGTATATTAAGATTATATTTTGATTTGTATATAATGACCCTAAACATTTAACCAAGTTATATGATTTGTATGTATGAATAATTCATGATTTCGATATTCAAGCTACTATTACAAGATTTTAGATATAATGATTTTTATTCCAGAGAACAGATGGATTATATGCAGAAATAAGAGAAATTTTCTATCTTTCATGAATATTTGAGCAGTGTATGCATGCAAAATCAGTAAACAGGTCAAAAAGGCTTGCGTGAGAATGAGATTTTTCACGTGCCGGTCACGTGCCTAAATTGGGTCGTGACACCTAGCTCCCATAAATCATTAAGGTAAGTATATGTTGCAAGATCTTGTCTCCATTTTATGTCATTCTTTCACATTCTTGTCATGGGCATTGTCATTCCTCTCTTTTTGTCAAGTGGGGGTGCTCCCCCAATACTGTCAGAGCTAGATTAGAATTATTTTAGAGGGTGATAGAGTTTGATAGTGAGTTTTATGATTTTTGTAGTTAACGTAGGTGCCCTCTCAGCTCCCCGGAGCCTAGTTAGAGTTGACGTCACCTCTCTCTTCCCTTCAGGTGAGTGGGTTTGATCTCATAGCCTTAGTTTCATCATTTTAATTATGTTTTATGCATGATAATTATTAAATATGGTATTAGAGATAAAAATATGTATATTTATGATTTTGCAAAGTTATGACTTGAATATATATAGCATGAAAATGAAATTTAGAAAACCATGGAACCATGATTGATAGATTGTATGTCATAAAATATTTTATGTTCAACTCTAGGAGATCTATGCAAGAGTATATGATTTAATAGTTATTATTTTATCAAATATGTTTTAAGAGTTTATGATATGTTATTGATTCAAGACTTGAGATTTATAAATATGATTTTAGAGTACTCAGTTGATGTGTATATATATATATTGGAAGAATGTGAGCAAAAATGTGATTTAGCTTTTAAATAAATATGTTATTATGACTTTAGAGTTATTATGATGATAAACCACAATAATTGAGTTATGATTTTAGAATTTTCAAGTGTATAAGTTAGCTTGATATGAATTCAGAACTTCAGTTTCATGATATCAAGATGTACGGAATTCAATATGATTCTTAGCAACTACTAGTTACATATTTTGTGGGCTTGAAATCAGAACGCCTACAAGTGGTAAACCCTTGGACTCAATTTTCATAGCCACAGTTATGCTAAAGTCAGATTGTTAGAGTTATATGAGTCCAGAACTCTCAGAGTATTAAGACTTAGGGGCTCGCGTTCGTGAAGGACGGAGTACCCACCCTTTTGTATTTAAATGATTTTATACATATATTCAAGGATTTTATGATTTTTAAGAATAGAATGATTATATAGAGTTTTAAACTCTAGAGCAGAACCTAACATAGAATTTTAGAGAAATGATATATTGTTATGATTAGAGACTAAATGATAGCTATAGAGAAACAGACAGTGAGTTAACGGCTGAATTCTGATCGTTAACTTTGGTACCAAGTTGTTCTGAGAGGACAAACTCACATAACAGAGAGTGGAATTTAATTAGGTGTCCGACTTGAATCCGCAAGGGATCCCGGAGATGAGAAATTGTTATGTCATGGTTGACATGCATAACCAGAGAAATTATGTTTTTGTTATGCGAGGCATAACCAGAGATTTCTGTTTCTCTAAGAGGTTACTGTAATTATGTTTTACTAGAGATTACCAGAGTTATAGCATTATGCTAATAAATAAAATGGCTTTCATAGAATAATTGATCCAAGAGTTATTACATATAGGTATGCAAAATGATTTCTCATTAGAGTAAGAATTTGGAGATGTTTTTCTATGAAATTATAAATAAAGAAACATCTTTTCTATATATAGCTGTGGATATGAATATCAAAAGGGTTGTGATTGCTGCATGTATTTCATTTATTATGTTTCTTGGTTGTCCTATGTGGGTGATAAGTGAGAGCTCACTCACTGAGTCCGTTGACTCACCCCTCTCCCTTCTTCTCATAGTTGTAGGTATAGCCTCAGTCTCAGCCCAGATTGTTAGATGCAGTTATTCCATTGGTGAGTCTTACTTCGTAGTAAGATCTAGAGTAGGATTATGTTAGAGTAGGGTGCTTCAGTAGATGTGCAGGTAGGATCTAACCATGCATTTATTTTTAGACTATGTATTTAATTTCAGAGATTGGAAATAATTATGTATGTATTCTCAGAGTTCAAGTATGCAAATTGAAATGAAAACTGAAGATAAAGATTCATGTGATGAACTAGAGATGTATTTGTAACTCAGTTTTCCAACGATTAAAATTATTGAATACTTTCCGTTTATGAAACCAATCACTATGTTTTCTTTAGAGAAAAATGCTAGAGATGTCAAAGAGATTATATTTTAATAATTATATTTATTGATGAATTAAGCATATATAGAGATTCAGTGATCACGAGGCTTACGTGGGGATGAGATTCCTCACGTGCCGGTCACGTTCTTAAGTCGGGTCGTGACAACCAATTAGTCATGATCTTAGTTATTGTGCAATAGCTAAAAACTACTCTTAAAATGAAACTATGAGAGTAGCTGCAATATGGTAGCATATCATATGAGAGAAGTAGTTTATTGTGAGAATGAGATAAATAAATCTTGACCGTTAGATCTTACATGAATGATTAAGATTAAAACATGAAATCATGTGATTTTTTTAAATGAGCATGTGAGCATTAATTACTATTAATTGACTTTCAATCCTGACCACCCATATATGTTTATGCGGCTTAGATTTTCTCCTCCCACTCTCATAATAAGCTCCTCCTCTCATGTGATATGTCCCTGCTACAATATAATGAACTATTCATACACACATTTAATAAAGAAAAATGACATTTATATTATTGTGTGTATGACATCATGTTGACTCTCCAAACCTCACCCAATTGTGGGTAGGGTATTTATCAGTATGATATTCTGTACATAATGAGTACAAATAACACATATATTTTAAAAAAAAACATTTTATAGAAATGACAATAAGGCAGTTTATGCATGAAATAAATGGATCAGATCAACAAAAAGGCAACTACTACCTTACAGTGATCGGTCAATGCCTACCAATGTAGTCGCCTCCATGGAAGCGTATGGACATGATCTCTGCCATGGTGCCATCTCCTCCTTCCCCTGCCACTACCACCACTTCCTCCTCTATTGCCACCACACTCCCCTCACCTCCACCACACCCTTCCTCCTCCTATGATCTCTGCCACCGCGCCATTTCTCCCTCCTCTGCCACCACCCCCTCCTCACTGCTTCATTCACATTTGGAAACCCTCTCAATACCCCTTCCATTTATGTATCACTGCCTGCTCCCACAAATCATTAAAACAAACTAAAAATTATGACAATCTATTAATTGCAATCCCAAAGTAACAAACCCTAAGAGGCCTAAAAAAAAAACCCCTCACTACCATAGCATAACACCATCCAAAATTTCCCTTTTTTTTTTCAAAATAAAAAGTTGATAAACTTCGCATAACATAAACCCACTAAGACAAACAATCAGAAAAAGTATAACACTTGATTGAGTTTGATTTAAAAATAAAATAAAAAGGAACAAACAAGAAGAACAATGTGGTCGAAGTGGTTCCAGTACCCGATGAAGGTGTGGTATGGGTTTGAAAGGAAGTTGCAGAGGATCTGTGGAGGAAGATCTAGAACCCTGGCAGCATGGGAGAGCTGGAAGATGAGGAAGCGATGACCGGCGCAGAGTTGCAAGGTGTTGACAAGAGGATTGGGATCGTATTTGGAGGGGGTCCATTGAACGCTGAGGTAGTGGTGGAAGAGAAAGTTGCTGCGGAGGAACAACGTGGTGAAGTTCCATTTACGAACAACAGGGGGGGTGGAAGTGACCGTGACGTTTATGAAGGAGTTGTTGAGCTCGACACTGTATATGCGGAGGTTCCAGTAGTGGTGGTGCTCGATGAGGGTGGAAAGAGAGAGGAGGGTTTAGCCATGTTATCATTACATTTAACAACGTTTAGTTAATGTTAATTTTACTCCCTCACTTTTTATTATTGAGTTATTTTAGTCTCTGACTTTTAAAACGAGTCAAATTAGTCTCTAATATTACAAAATGTGAGTCATTTTAGTCACTTAACCCAATTGTAGTTAATTTTCTATCAATTAAATGATGATTGATAACATTAAATGATACCTTGACATACTATATATCATCTAAAGTAGAATATATTTTAAAATGACTTATTTTGATATTTAAAATTATACAAAATAAGTCATTTAAATATTCATTATACATAATAAATTGACTCATTTTGTTCAATTTTAGATACCAAAATAAATTATTTTAAACTCTATTATACTTTAGATGACACATGGTATAATAATATGTAACTTAATGTTACATATCATCATCTAATTGATAAAATGTTAAATAAAAGTGAAACAAGGGACTAATTTGACTCACATTTTGTAATGTTAAGAACTGATTTAACTCATTTTAAAAATTAGAGACTAAAATAATTCATGAGTAAAAAATTGGGAAGTAAAATGAGCATTTATAAAATATGACAGGCATAGCATGTGTACGTAAGAATCCGTTCGACCAAAAAGGCCAGGTTCCAATTAGCACGAGCATATGCCTTATTTTCAGTGAGTAAACAGTGTCTCACGCACTCCTAAACCCACGTGGCCTCAACCAATTTGTCATATTTCCACCTAATAAGATGACGCCACCTCACACCCCAAAAGTTTGAACCAGAGAAACCCCTACGCACACACACGAGCAGCCTATCCAACACTGAACACACTTCACTTCGTTCACTCTCTGGGGCTGCAACACCAAGCACACAAGAAACAGAACAAAACAGCATCAGAATCCATGGCTGCCACAAGAGCAATAGCCATAGCCAGTAACCCCACGTGCTCTTTGCTCACAAAGAAGCCATTATCGCTGAACCAGAAGCACTTTGTGGGTGGTGGCAATCATGCCCTTTGCCTCAAAAGCCTCAAGCTTGCTTATTCCTCTTCTAGAAGGTCTTACACTTGCAGGGCCATTTACAACCCTGAAGTTTTGGTCAAGGAAGAAGGCCAACCCGATACTCTCGATTATAGAGTCTTCTTTGTTGACAAATCTGGCAAGAAGGTCATTTTCCTACCCCATTTTTCCTTTGTTTTATTTTTATTATTATTTTTATTCAATGGGCATCGAATCGTTTTACGTTTTTTTTTTGTGTTTTTGCCTTCTGGGTTTCGGTTTAAACTAGAAAAATGTGATCTTGGGCCTTGAAATTTTCTACCCTTTTTTTTTTATCATTCGGTTATGTATTTCCAGGAACACATACTGGTTCATTAGAAATGTAATTAAATTGTAAAGGGGAAAAGTACTTTTTTCAGAGTTTGATTGTAATGTTTGGGATGGTGGATGTGGCTTCTGTGTTAATGGAAACGACATTGAAAAGTAATCATTTTTATTTACTGAGTATTTGCTAGTTGTTTGATGGAAGCTATTTAGTTGATCAATAGCTTGTTAAGTTGCTGCGTGATAATTTTCACTTTTCAGTGTGATGTTTACTGATTTTGATATACTTCAGCGGCTGATTGAGATGTGTGTGTTCTTCCTTTCTTGCTATACTTTCCCTCTGCTTTTATCAAATAAATGAAGGGCAGGTGCCAAATGCCAAGTGAGCTGTTATTCTCTTCATGTTTCATCTTTACTCAGGAGCTGGATTAGCTTAATATTTTGAAGCTAGGAACTGTGGAATTACCTAACAAGACTTAGAAGTTAGCATACAATAAGATATTTGCTTTATTGTTAAGCGAAGGAAGTGTATGTTATATGAAGAAAAATGCTTCTCTGCAGAATTTTTCTGCCCGATTCTAACTGCTCAAATTAGGTGACATGTTAGTGGGGTGGCAGCTCAATTTTTTTCCACTGATTTCTGTATTTCTACTTTACTACCCTACAATATTGAGACATTATTATGGCCAATTATATTTTGGCAGTGGCAAATATTTTTGCTTTATATCATTGTTGTCGTATGAATGGGTTTCCTGCTATGTGGGCAACCCCTGATGACAATTGAGATCTGTACAGTTATACTTACTAAACGGAATATGTAAAATATGCAGGTTTCTCCCTGGCATGATATTCCGTTGCAGTTAGGTGATGGGGCCTTCAACTTTATTGTTGAAATACCGAAAGAATCTAGTGCGAAAATGGAGGTTGCTACTGATGAGGCTTTCACTCCCATAAAACAGGATACCAAAAAGGGGAAGCTTCGATATTATCCGTGAGATATGAATTCAATCTTCATACTGTAAAGTTTTTTGTTGTATTATTTTAAGTGCTGTGAACTTTAAACATTGATCTCTTTCAATGAGGAAACATTGGCAATGTAAATGCTGTATGGTAGTCTTCTTTACTGTTGTCTATTTATAACCATAAGTTTACATGGGAACTTCAAAACCCATTGCTGGCCTTTGACAGTTAATCTTCCTCCCATGGTGCCACTTTCATGTTATTGGATGTGTACCTATAAATAATTGTAGTTTATTGCGCAACTCATTCATCAAGCCTTTACATTCTTTTGTTTTATCTTTTGAAGCTTCTGCCTTGTCAATGTAGCCAGATAAATTTGGTCCCATATTTAGCCAATTCTGAAACACATAGTTTACATGCTCTCCAGCTATAACATACATTGGAACTATGGCTTACTTCCACAAACATGGGAAGATCCATCTTTTGCAAACTCTGAAGTTGAAGGAGCATTTGGAGATAATGATCCAGGCATGTAATTGCTAATGACTGTAGACTCCAATCTTTTCAATAATATTATCATAATTAGGATTGCAATAAAATGTTTCTAAAATTCTTGTAAATCCATAGTTGATGTCGTTGAGATTGGTGAAAGCCGGAGGAAAATAGGGGAGGTTCACAGGGTCAAACCCTTGGCTGCATTAGCCATGATTGATGAAGGAGAACTTGATTGGAAAATAGTTGCAATTTCATTAGATGATCCAAAGGCTTCACTTGTGAATGATGTTAATGATGTTGAGATGCATTTTCCAGTAAGATCTATTACCCAACTTGCTGATAATATATTTCCTAACTCATTTCTCTGCCAATTTGTGTTTGTTCAATTTTCTTGTTTACCCAATATTCATAGCAGCTTTCGTTATGACTGCAATACTCTCGGTAATGTGATATTTAATTGGTTTCATTATCAGTAACCTGTGTTTTGTATGATCTCTGTGTTCAGGGAACACTAACTGCAATTAGGGACTGGTTCAGAGACTACAAGATACCTGATGGAAAGCCTGCTAATAAATTTGGGCTTGGCAACCAGGCAGCAAATAAGGTATTTTTATTGCACAAGGAATCCTTTGAGGTTTTGAACTTTAAGACAGTTTGGCAGTTTGCATGTTCTTTTTAAATGATTTGGTGATCCTGTTAAGAACTGCTTTTCTGGAAGAAGGATGGATGTTTTTGGATTAATAGTGATCTTCTTTGTTTATGATTCCTATGTTACATTGGCAAAAAATCTCCATAGTATAAATTAGTAATGAGCAATTCAGAAGGGAGGCATTTATCTACTGCAGTGTTATGGTCAGAATGGCCTCATTTTGTCTCACATTTTGTCTCAGCTGATTGTGTCTTCACTCTTAAACTTCTATTTGTTGAACAGGATTATGCGCTTAAGGTCATCACAGAGACCAATGAATCCTGGAATAAACTTATCAAGAGATCCATTCCTGCAGGAGAGCTGTCACTAGTGTAAATGCATTGGCGGAGTGTCAGCAATGATGGCACCGCTTGCATGTTATACCGTTCTGTTTATTACAGCAAACTATTCTATCGAGCTTCATAGTTATATTTGTTTGACATCAATCTCCTTTTGGCGAGGCTTTAGTTCAATATATCCCTCTTGCTTACGTATTCTGCATTTTATTTGACATTATTTATTGTTATTTCATTCTAATGAGATAACTCCAGATGGCACTCCATGTAAGGTTAGGACTATAATCTTCTGGGACTAAAACTGAAGCATTCTATAGGCAATTGTTAGCCGAATCTTCCAGTGTAAAATTGACATTCTCGATTTTTAGTGATATTGCAATAAAATGTTATGAATGCTTGGGTTGAACATAAATCAATTAGGCATCAGTTTCTCATGGTAATAATTGAATATAAATCAATTAAAGGAGTGCTTGGCTTGATGACTAAGTCTGCAAGACCATCTTAAAATTTCTTAGCCATGTGTCTCCACAAACATGACTTAGACAAATGTTGTAACAAAAATGTTTTTGCTCAAACTGTGGTTGACAGTTTACTGACAAGGAACCAAACGCGCGATATCTAAAAAACTAGAACTATTTGATAACCCAAATGTTAAAACAGTTGCAGCTGATATTAGTTTAACCAGAAAAAGTTTAAGTAGCCTCATCTCAATATCATTGCCCCATGGAGCAGCTGGTGCAATCATAATATATTTATCTACAGTTCTTACTAGTGTTTGACTTGTATATCCACAAGAAGCCAACATTCGAAACTAGTACTGCCAATGACCAGACGCATATACATGTCATCTTGCTGTTGGACTTACCTGACATTGCCATAAAATCCATCTTCCCATCGAAATTAAGTTATCCTAATAGAACTTGTAAACACCGTATCCAGTATGGCTACTGTCAGTGTAAACTAAGCGTGGAAATATAATAAACAGTATCACACAGCAAAGATGGTAGAAGCCACAATTTCATAAGATAAGCCGTGGGATTTCACAAAGAAAGGGCGTGATATTGTCAAGAAAGTCTTTCTGCAAGCCTCAATTTAGCAAAGAAAGCCTTGTGGCTTGTGAGCTTCATAATTTTTCAACAGTACAAGTACCCTTAAGAGCTAGCTAGATAAAGATGCTTTCTCAAAGAAACAAAAAATAATCAATTCAGAAGAGTATGGATAAATATATACATTACGTCGTGTGCTGGTCTTCTCAAAGCAAGCGAATGAAAATATAGGACCATAATTTTAGTTGTATACACGTCATTCATTGCATAAAATAATAGTTTTGGTAGTAAGTAAGCGTATTATATTTCTTACCTGATCAACCATGCTTGTAGGATCAAGCAGCTAAGTCCAATTAGGATGGAAGCCAGTCAAGCCACAGCCTGATATAATGAGGTGGTAGAATAGTGAAGTCCCACATTGCCAATACAACGAAGCAACAGCTGTTGCTGCAGTATAAAAAATGAGGCTTGTCACTTTGCAAACTCATGGAGCCATGTGGTGAGCACAAAGCGAACTATTCTTTCGCCTTTTACTAAAGAATACCGTGTGCTCGCTACTTCTAATGGCATACACCAATTTTTTAAAGGTGACTTTCCACTGGAAGGTCCCTATAAATCAGTTAGAAATATTGTTATGAAGTTTAAGTTATTACATGTTGGGTTGTTTAGTTGTGACCCCTTTTGATATTTGCTATTGGATCAATTTCAGTTTGCTGGTACCGAAGTTATGTAGGTCCAGCAATCATTATTTAAATGATATTTGCGATAGGTTTAGTCGTTTCTCTTCATGGATCTTTAATTTCCAGTATTTTATACATATAATTTTTCCAAATAATAGATTGCTTATGTATTTTACATTTTACATTAATTGTCATTACTCATTACACTTGGTTCCAGTGAAGATTCACTACATATGAATATATAAAGTCAATTTTGATTGTTTGAGGTGCATACATGTGGTCAAGAAAAGCAAGAACATCCTAGAATTCTTGTTATTTCACCTCGCAGTGAATGTGTTAGAAACTTGTCAATTTACATAAAAAATCCAAGTTGAATTTTATCTTATCTCTTACTACTTGGATGGTTAATACATAGTCAACCTAGTCAAAGGCAATTTAAATTTAAATATGCCACTTAGCATGAAGTAAAATTCAAGTTGAATTTGTATTCTTCGCCAAATCAATTATTCAAAATGGAGCACACTAAAATGTCCAAGCAAGGACTTGCTGGAACCAAGAATCTACATGTTGAGTTTGTATTTTTCACTTGTTGAATGGTAGTGCGTGGTCAGAGGAAGTCAAGTAAGACTACACTAGAACTTGCCAAGTATAACAAGCTGAAACCGTATATTTGTTAGTTGGTACAAGTTAGATTTTTCTTTATGGTTGAGCATAAATCACCACCAATGTGCACTATAAATAGATGGTGGTGGTATTCATTTGTGTAATACACCAATGTTGGATTTTTTTTTTTTCTCACTTAAATAGGTGAAACTGATATCCTGTGCACAAACCGTCCAGGTGATGAGAAGTGCTAAATGCATTAGTGATAATAGTAGTGGATTGCTTTTGAAGGCTGTTCTAGAATCTTTAAAATAAAAGAGTTTATATATGACAAAATTAAAAGCATTCCTGTGTACTATATGAAGTGGTGAAAAAACTTGAAGCTCAGTTCCATCCAACATCAAAGCAGAAACATATGGAGCTTCAACAATTTATCACAAAATACAACAACACAAGTTTTCAAAGATTGCCAGAATAAAAGAAAATACAACAATGGAACCTCAAACACTGCCAGAATCTCAACTTTGCTTTAAGCATGGTAGTAATGGTGCAACTTGTAACAGACAGTATCAAGCAGCAAACATGATCCAAGCGACAATTTCATAATATAAACCGTGTGACTTCATAATGAAAGGGTATGATATTGCCAACAAGAAAGTCTTTCTGCAAGCGTCAATTTAACAAAGAAAGCCTTGTGATTTGTTAGCTTCATAATTTTGGAATATTATAAGTTCTCTTAAGAGCTAGCTAGATACAAGTTGATTACTCCAAGAAACATAGAAGGATTAATTCAGGTGAGTATGAAGAAATATACACATTACTATTGTACGACCATAATTGTAGTCGCATGCATGTTATTGAATAACAAAATTGTTTTGCTAGCTAAGATGCAGATTATATTTTCTTACCTGATAACATGAAGCACTAGGGGTGAGTTTGATAAAGCTTTTCAAGAGGAGTGTTGTGGCTTATGAAAAGCATAAGCCAACTTTTTGTGTTTGTTAAACCAAAAAGTTGAGGCGCTTTTGCTCAGCTTTTAAAAGGTATGAGTACTTTTGAGAGTATCTTATGAGTGTTTTTCAAAACTGTCTTCTGTAATTTGAAATTAAAAAGATTAATATGACTCTGCTCTAATTAATAACGATAAATATCAATATCTATTATTATTATTTTGAATATTTGGAGCATATTTACCAAACAATACTACCAACTTTTGCATTGTTTTACCAAACGTGCTGCTCTAGCTTTTTTAGAGACACAATAATATCAAATCAAATCTAAGTGAGAAAGAAAAGAGTGGAAGCCAGTCAAGCCACAACCATCACTGCAATAAAGTCCCACATTGCTAATACAATGAAGCACTGGTTGTTGTTGCAGTATAAAATACTAGGCTTGTCAGATTGGAAAGTCATGAAGCCATGTAATGAGCACATAGCGAACTATTCTTTCGCCTTTTACTAAAGAATACCGTGTGCTCGTTATCTTAGTGGCATACATCAATTTTTTGAAGGTGACTTTCCTTTGGAAGGTCCCTACTGATCAGTTAGAAGATTTTAATTATTATTGTCTAGGTGCTATCGCCAATTACAATTAGATTCCATTATGTTAATCTTGCTATGCTCGTCACATATAGTGGAATACATCTATTTTGTGAAGATGACTTTACTTTGGAAGCATTTTTACCGTGCACACTGGTAGCCATTACTAAGTGATGAAGGCCCAATAGTCATTCTTTAAATGATACTTTGGGATTTAGGATGGAGCACTCAATTTTTTCCTCCTCAATTGTGAATCTTCCCAATATTTTATTCATTCAACTTCTAAATACAAGAGAACCAACAATATAACCTTTTTGGTTTATTCTGCATTTTATTTTGTCATTATTCATTAGTGTTTCATTCTGAGCTCAAACCTGAGAGCATTTATTCGAGAATTATTAGTTACATCTGTGTAGGTAAAACTGATACCTTGTGCACAAACCGTGCAGGTGATGGGGAATGCCATATGCATCAGTGGGAATAGATGAAGTAGTGAATTGTTTTAGCTGTTCTATTGTTCTATAAAATAAAAGAGCTTATACATGACAAAAAGCATTCATGTGAAGCTTGAAGCTTGGTTCCTTCTAACAGAAACATATGAAGCTTCATTAATTTATGACTATAACGCAAGAGCACAAGTTTTCAGACATGATTATCAGCGTATACATAAAGGGTGTGGAAGAAAAAAAGCAGCATCAAGCTGTAAACATGATATTTGTCAAGAATCTTTCTTCAAACGTTTATTTCACAAGGAGGTCTGTCTATGGCCATTTTGCCAATTAGAGTACCTGCAGTTATAACAAGAAAAGGAGTTAAGCATCCTTACTTGTGAACTTCATTATGTAAATATTACACGATACTCCACTGATGAAACTTGAAAACTAGTTAGGTGTACACACACACACACACAAGCTTTTCGGAAACATAATCTAAACAGTTAAGTGTGGAGAAGGATAAGTTATTCTGTGTGCTAGACTGCTAGTCGTCTAAGTTAAACAAAATTTTAGGGCAGTAATTTCTGTAGCATGCCTGCTACTTATCTAGAACATCATTATAATCAGATAGGGGCATTGTGATTAATAGTGTGAAATGAAGAACTAACAAGTCCCACATTGCACAAATAAAAAGGAGCATTATCTAGCAGTACAGTATATAAAGCTTGGCTTAGAACCTTCAAGAAGTACGGAGCCATGTGGTGAGCACATAGCGAACTATTCTTTCGCCTTTTACTAAAGAGTACTGTGTGTTGGGCACAATGAGTGGCATAGCCAATTTTTGCAGGTGACTTTCCTTTCGAAGGTCCCTATGAATCAGTTAAAAATTGATAAATGGATAGTCATTTTTGTTCTAGGCAAAGGTGGGTGACCATTATTGGGTGATTAGATTGTTTCATAGGCTAAGGTGGCCATTATTGAGAAATTGAGCCCAATAGCTGTTCTTTAAATACTATGCACTTGGTCTCGTATAATCATGTATCTTCCTCAAATGATGGATCTTCAAATAATTCATAAAAGCAATATTTTTACATAGAGAGATACTCCTTTCATTTTTTATTAATATTCGTCGTGATAAAACGAGCCAATTTGGTACATTAAAAAGTTAATAAAAAGATTTCATGAATTGAATTTTAGTTAGACAAGTGATGCTTTTCATGAAAACGACCTATTATAGTTCTGCGTTTCTTTTTAAATTTGCAGAGTCCCCCCACCCACCCACCCTTCACTACACACACACAACACATAGAGGAGAATAGCTGTTTGCAATTTTCTTTTTTGAATAAAATAGATTCTTATACCCATAATAAATGTACAAAAAAGAAGGCTATTTACACTGCTGTGGTTATCACTGTGCGAAATAAATTGTTCTGGGACAGGCATGAAAAGAAACAACATATGCTCAACACTCTTGGGAATGAGGAGATGCTGATGTTTCTCCAGCCGTCTCTGGAAGCAATGGCATGGTGCTTAACCCTTCGACAGTTGATAATTGACGCTCACTATCTTCATTAAATCTGTCCACACTATGCAGAAATATTCCTGATGACAAAATATACATGAACCACAACAGATGTCTTTCAGAAAACTTCACAATATTTTTCTATGTACTAGATATTTATGATTGTGGCTATAAATATTCTATCATAGATATAAGGAAAGGTTGTAAACCTATTTTCTGTTTTATTTTATCTAGGGATTCAACATGATTCCTTATCGTAATTCATGTACAGCAATTCCATTTTTTTAATAGTAAACATCCACGCTGTGTGTTATAAGAGTAACTAAAACAAGAATTTTTTGTGGTAAATCAACAGCTTTCCATGATGACTTACCAATAAACCATATTCCAGCTGCTGGAAAGAGTATAGATGTAAGAATCAATGCAGTTGTTCTCCAGTTGTTAATGTTATCCTGCATTATCATCATGTACTAACAACTATCAGCAAAAAAATAGCCAGGTCACTAATTCCCCGGAGGTATGTTACTCAACAAACAGAAAAAACAACAGAACTACTTACCAAAATGTTACCAAATAAATAAATAAAAGAC
Source organism: Dalbergia cultrata (assembly GCA_031216105.1). Classification (NCBI taxonomy): domain Eukaryota; kingdom Viridiplantae; phylum Streptophyta; class Magnoliopsida; order Fabales; family Fabaceae; genus Dalbergia; species Dalbergia cultrata. Next base: position 62,644,844 of record CM062345.1, read on the forward strand.
TGACCTGGAGAATTCCAACAAGCGGTGACGAAGGTACATCTCCGAAGATGTGAATAGCAACAGTAGACATAGCCATAGATAACGGCCTCAAACTTGGTTTAACACAATGGAGACATACGTAATTCACAGGACCCTGAATTGAGTGTTGCGAATAAAAATATGAGAGTATAAGTTCTGAATTCTGATGTCTGACCAGGTTTACAGAACAAAATGGTTCATAAGGAGCAATAATTTAGACGATAAGCTCTAAAGGTCACATACCATGTCAGCTCATAGCTAAAAATACAGCATGAATAATTTTTCTAAGCTAGACATGATACACAAAACTCAATTAAACAATTAATTTTCAAGGATAAATTATTCAGTCAAATGTTGATGTAAACAACCAGAGATTTACTCCATGTTAATACATCAATGAAAAACAAAGGATGGAAAACGTTGACTCCTGGAAAAAAGCAGAACTGAAAAATCATTGATTCACAGCTTAAGATTCAGAAGAGAACTGACACGACCAACCACATGCGACACTTCGCTTTGAAAAAGGAAATTTACATCAATCTCCCAAATCTAGAGGTGGTTTTATTTAAAAACAAAACTTGGGAAAGTCAAGACCAAACACTTAGCTTATAGAGGAAAACTCAGAATTGCTGAAATGTTCGTAGATGATAACCATGTAATAGTGAAAGTGTGTTTAAATATAACAACCAAGGGAAGTACCTGAGTTGCAAAAACAAGTAGCTCGCCAATAGCAAAAAGAGCAAGGAAGCCATACATGCTTCTGAATAAGAAGGCACCAAAACAAAATGCTGCACCAATAAATGTTGTGACTGAGAGAAGCTGCAAAAGAATTTAGAGTGCTTAGCAGGACAGAGCAATGGAACATAAACAATATGCAAGGAAACCCCTAGGAGTGACTATTTATATTGAGATCACAAAATTAGTCAGCAGATGTGGTTTACCAGTTCCATTGACTACCCCATTACAGCTATTTAATCAATGTATGATGCAGGCTGCTAAAACAAGTTTAACCTATAACATACAAGTTAATAATTTCAAAACTTCAACAAGAAAACTTATTGTTCTTTGACATGCCTCATCTTACGAGGCTGGTCTGTACCTTGGGTGAAGCAATTTAAATAAAGCAGCCTTGACTTCAAAATCTATTTACTTTCAAGTCCATGTGCCTGATCAGAAAGATCATTTGTACCCCAATAATTGAGAAACAAGCTGTCTAGCAAGGATGCATAATCCATGTGGGATCAGATACTTTGATCCAAAAAAATTTCCTTGCAACTCAGCTGGTACATCTACTCCTAGTCTACAGCCATATTCTGGTATAAAGAATTTTTAATATATGGGAAGCATAAGCCCTGCCCAGTCAAACCCAATTCATATCATGTTCATAGAAGATTCCAGTTTATTAGAAGGAACACTCAAAACAGTTGCTTCTGACTCCGAATAGGTGAACTAGCAGTTCAAAGGTCAGTAGGCAACAAACGTATTAGCTCAACAGATAAAAGTAGTGGCACTAGGCAACACATAATAAACAGGTATAAAAGTAATGCCAGAAGCCCAGAACACTTCTCTGAATTTGAATACCAACCTTAAATGCATTTGATAAGGTGTTAGTCATGAAATCCAGAACAAAGCCTCCAGCTAATGTGCCAACTATTCCACATACAATTGTAATTCCTCCAAATATCAAATCAGCATCAGTCTGCCAAAGTAAACTGACTTTAATGTTATGAAATAATAGCATGCTATGTTTTACATGGATAGCACCTTAAATACCAGGCGCAATATATCATAATTATGCAACAAACAACATAGACAAGAAAGAAGGGATAACTATGTGATATATATTATAGCATTAGCACAAGGGATCACCGGATGAAACCAAACCTCACCATGTGATATATATTATAGCCAGCTTTGGGCCCCCAATATGAGTAAGCACCTAAGACAAAGTTGTACGCTATGTAACCTACAAGTAATATTCAAGTAATGGAATCAAATAAAGAGACACCATAAATCTATATGACTGCTAAAATTAGAAATTTAGAATACATATGATATAAAAATAAGAAGTTCACAGGGAAGCTGGCGATCCATACAGCAACTTCTGACACGAATTTACTGACAAAATATGGTAAATATTATGAAAGCAGTTTATGCATACAGTGCATCGGTGGGATGAAGAAGTACCTAGAACGTTGACAACATAAACCTTATCAAGCAATAGTGCTTTCATATCGTTCAAAAATCTTGAGAACTGATCACCTATTTTGGTTGCACATTTTGACCTAAAATAAGACAAGAATCAAACAAATAGAGTTCAGAATAAACTAACAACTAAATAATGGATGTCAAACAGTAAAAGATACAGTGAATAAATAATGGGAAATATGAATATTTTAGAAGGCAAGTGTTCTCTGCATCAAGAAAACTTTTTCTCACTTGGAATGGTCATTTGAGCTTTTATCACTGAACTCTGCCTTTAAGGATAATGACTCATCTTTTCCATTTGACGCCCCGGTAACTTTGCAACACATCAGTGAATTTCGTTAAGGAAAATAAGAGATATCAAGAATCAGCGGCCATTAATCAGCCAACAAAACAAGAACCTAAATTTTCAGTGAATTGCATATTGGGTGAGAATTGAGTAGTACTCTATACTGCTACTTGTCCCAAAGGATATCCTTTCCAACAAGATCAAAGGGAAATTTTGAAATTGGCACTTAAAAAGTAGACATTTTTATGCCTTCTGAGAAACATAGTAGTTTTGGTCAGTACACATTCAATATCTTCCTTTAAAAATCAAAACTTCTAATCTGCCTCACTTGCTTTGAATAAAGAAGGCAAAAACTGCAAAAGAAAATGAGAAGAGATGCAAGCCTAGTTGTAGACAGAACACTAATATGCAAGCCTACCCAACAATCAAGGTTTTAAGCAATATAAATCAAAGTCTTCTCTTTTCTCATGGAGTGGAGAACTACAATGATACAAGAGAGGTATGGAACATGACAATAAATATTCCTCATAAAAAACAGCATAACAGTACAATAAATTGGGAAGGGATTAAACCAAAAAATGCTCCAAGTAGCAAATGAGTCCCATCATAAATCTGGTAATAAGACAACACTGAAGGTCTCATGGATGAAGCCCACAATGAAGGAAGAATGAAACCAGTCCCACAAGAGATGAGTTGGTAGGAATCTTTGGCTAAAATTTCTTGATTTACTTCATATAGAATTTTTATTAGCATAGAATTTTATCCAGGCAATTGGTGTGGATAGGAAATTTTTTTTTGTCTATAATGAGCACTAGAAATTGTTCTTAATCTTAAGAATTAGGGATTAATTATGCATTGCTAATTTTTACATTGTCGTCCAATTACATGTTTAGTTGTGGTTGAGTCAAACATTGTTTCTTATGAAGCAATACATGATTGAATGTTTGTACAAAACTTTTCACACTGATAATATATCAAAATTAAATTCTAAGAATTAATTAAGATAGGGCAATGGTACTTGAAAAAATGGTGATACATTTTGTTAAGATAACACCTAATTTAGTGTACCTGAAACTCCTGACACAACTGTCTCAGGCACAAGTGCCTTTTTAAAATCATCAGGAACAAAACCTGTATCCACAAGTAGCTTAGAGATGGAAAACAATTACAGTTTCACAACAAATCAATGCAAGACAAGTATGCACCTTTCAAATTCAAAGGCTTTATCAGAAATCCTGCAATAGCAAATGGAAGCATCAATACAGACTCTATCCAGAATGCATAACGCCACCCAAAATAACTTCCAACCTGTTTACAAACAAAGAAAGGATAAAATCAACAAGAGCATGAATTAGTACAGTATTTAATGACGGTATGAAAACCAGATAACAACTTACCAAACCACCGTAGACATAGCCAAATGCATATCCTGATGGTATACACATGTAAAATATTGCAAGCCATGCTGTTTTCTGAAACATATCAGTATGAACAGAGGTTTTCATCAGAGAGAAAAATCAAAGCAAGCAAATATAATGACAAATAACATTCGATCTACCAAAACATCACAGAGGATGTCATCCAGTTTTGAGATTATATATATAAAGCATTGAATTGTTGAAAGAGAAGCAAACTTAGCCCAACTGGTGCTGATTAAGTGATTACTGTGAGCATAAAAGACAATAATTATTCTTTAAATTTAAAGCAGGAGATACATCCAAGGGAACGAAAAATAACCTGAGCAACTGGGGCATTGTCGTCAATGAAAGGTGCTGCTAGACTTATAAATGAAGCCTCACCAACACCAACCAGCCTACAGAGAATAACAAAAGCATACAGACAAAAGCAAACCAATTTTTATTTTTTGTACTATTATTTAACTACCAAACACCAAAATCACACAACCTGAAAAATAAGGAAATCCGGCCACTTACATGCGACAGATTGAAATGGACCAGAAATTAAAAGAAAGCCCACAACATAAGGTTGCAATAGTCCAAACTGACAATCCAACTCCTATAAGTCTAAATGGATTTACACTGCAAAACAGAAAAAATGTCTAAGAATAATATATAAGGTAATGATAGCAGTTACAAGTCATAACAAAATTGTATGTGCTACAAACACGTACAAGGCAGAAAGGGTCAGAAATTTTCATTATTCAGTTATGATGCCTGTCAAGCATGAGAACTTAAATTTAATGGACAAAAGATCAAATAAAATGAGGAGCCAACTTTTGTGATAATTTATGTTGTAAAACAATTTAGATATGTGAAGTCATCAGTATATACATATGAAAGTCATAGCCAAGAAGATTGCCTCAACTGAACATTAAAAATGATATTGCTTTGGTTGCACAACAAGAAGGAAAACTTGAAATTCAATATCATCGACCAGTTGAGGTTTGAAAGCCTGTTCAGCTTTTCGAAGTTTCATTCATATATTTAAGCTAAATAAAGTACTATGTAAGGTAAAGTTTCAACTATTGCAACACAAACAGTTATTACCTCTTCGCTAGAGAGGCAAATATTGGAGAAGCCACAAGAAGTCCAACCATAAAAGCAGATGACAAAATTCCATCTTCAAAATTGTTCAAGTTAAAATCCCCCCTACACTCAAGGAGAAAACCATAATGTCAAAAATTACTAAATTGCTGAAGCTTTACTTTCTACATAATACAGTTTTAAGGTCATGGCATGGAACATAAGGATACTTCGTACAGGCAGCAGCAGCAGTTATCTTGAAGATTGTTAATTTAATTCTACCGCTTTGTGGTGATGCTTCTCATGCCATTTTGACAAGCATGCATAACATGGGACAAACAAGGTTTTAAACCAAGAAAGAGCCCCAATCTTTTTCTCCCCTCATCACAATAATTTACAGCTATCTTGCATGATTCCTTTTTCAATTGACAGTGTTCCGTTTCTTACTGTAAATTGCACCAAACATTTTATAGCCATTATAACATCAACTATTCTTGATTTCATGTTCTGAAAGAGGAAGATGCTACCAAAAAAGCAAAAAAAAAAAAAATGCTTCTTGCTTCTATTAAAAAAAATTAAATATGTAAGTTTGATAGAGTGGTTTCCTTAATTCAATTAGCCATGCATTAATTATTCAAAATCTTTAAGAAGCACATAAAACATGTTGCTGTGGAGTATAACCAAAAATACCAGAGAGGTGTAAGAGAAGCGATCCTAAGTATTGCTTAGTAGCTTACTGTATTCCTGTGCCAGAAGTGCAGGTACCTCCTTCGGCGCAAGTTCCCCTGCTTCCATTAACACCATTGCTTGCTATTGCTCCACGGTCCAAATAGTTTAACATGTTAATCGCACAAAATATAGCAAGTAGCCTACAACACAAACTCACAAAGCAAAAGAGATTGAAAAACAACAACCAGAAGAACATAAATTTGCTTCACCAAAATTCAAAAAGACCCTGAATTAGTTATAAGTGCCTCCCTACACCTAAACAAAAACAGAAAAAAAAAATAAAAAAGACAGAAGATTTCCTTCCTTTACTTGCACCCGTTTTCCAGCACAGATCCAGGAACCAAACCAAACCAGGGGAAAGGAAACAGAGAAGGTATACATTACCTTTTTGGTGTAAACCATGAAGTTGTGGGGATCATCGTAGAGATTGCGGACATGTCTGGCTCCAAGGAAGAAGGCATTGACTTTGGTTTGGCCTCTACAGAGAGAGAAGGCATAAACTGAGTTGAAGGCTTTGGCTTTTCTTGAGGGAAAGGGTCATCATGTTGTGGCATCATAGTTGACACCAACCCTTTTAACTAAAACTGAAGTTAAAATTTTGTTGAATGGTAGTTAGTTAAGTTCACTGAATTTTAAGGTAGCTGGTCTTGCTCTTCCCTCACCTTAAGCTATGTCAATGTCAGCTTTTTCTATCTACTACTTTTCACCAAACGGTGAATTTTTTTTATTATTATCATTTATACATGTATTCTTTCTTTTTCTTTTCTTAAAGTTTTCATCTTTAGGAATTTGCATTTTTTAATAGTAGACAAAGCACATCCTGCATCTTTCATACGGTTTGATATCTCTTTCGACTTTTATCGATAATTTATATACTGATATATGGATTATGCCACTTTGTGATTCGGATTCCAGTCCCATCCACTGTGGTTTTCTCTGTTTATTTTAGTCCGGTTTTGTTTTCCTAAATTGAAAGTTTGAAAGTGATACAAATTAAGCAAAAATAGTAAATTGTCAACTTTTTTGTTTTCTTCTTAGTATTTCATTTTCATAGTCATTTTACTTGATCTCCAATTTTACGGACGAAGCATTTGAGATTATTATCCTTTCCAACAAATACGCTTTTTTAGATTCGAACTTTTATCCATATCGTTAAAAGAGATCAAGTGGTTCACCACTCATCTAACAGTTTATTAGTCGTGATTTTTAATGTTTACTCGTCAAGAAATCAAGAAATTTAAAAAAAGATAAAAAGAAAAACTTTAGGTTATAAATTTTTAAACTAACTTGACAATCCTCCATTTTTTACTCTTGAATCAAGCACACCCTTAATACTGTGTAGAGATTTATGAGTTCTTAATATTATCAACAATGTGTTATTTGTACAATGCATGCTTCAAAATAGTAATGACTTAATGCCTTTCTAGTATGCAATTGCATTAAAACTCAAGAGGAAAAACCGTACCGTTTTAGTGGTCCTATCTGGGGCTTAACTAGGATTACCTCCCATAATGGCTTTATGCCATTGCAATGCCCATTACATCATCAAAATTGTCGTGCGCATCAGCCGCATGGGACCAGTCAAGAGTATTAGAACGGAGAGAAGACAATTGCTAGTTGAACCGAAAGGCTTCCCCTTTCTTTTTTATAATTATTTATGTGAAATTGCTATACGTTGTGTGGTCTTTTAAAGAATAGAGAAAAGAGCATCTCAGCTCTTCAAAGATGCTGTCCTAACAACTACAACCTCTCCTTAGTTGAGATATTTCCTATATATCCACAGATGGTTAACGTCTTCAACAAAATACTGGAAATCCTTCAAAAGAGAAAAATTAATGGGAAGAATCTACAATTGTCAGTGTTCCTCAGAGGCAGGATGGCAAAGGACTGATGGGTTCACCAGATTCTTCTATCCCGCACCATCTTGAGGTCCAACCAATGAACTTTCTTCAGTACCTTGTTTCCTATCAAAATTCTCAGCTTGATTGTGTTTATGATCTTGTTCTACTTTTGTGCAATTTCTTTGGGCTGAAGCATGATGTGCCTGGTTTGATTCAGACAATGCATATTCTGATGAAGTTGTTGCCGTAGGTACATGCGCTTCAATGGAGTCACCAACTCTCACCTTATGATATAAACACATCATTAGTATAGCAATAACTTCCATATAAATGACAGATTTAGAAGAGCGAAAATGATGCGATGATATAAAATAGTTGGCACGAAATCTAGTTTTTATAACAAAACATTAATTCCCTTGATCCGTGTAAAAGATAAATGAGATTCATGGAGCCCCATAAGATGTAGAAGTTATCTTACTAGAGGTTATATAATAAAAGACAAACAATTGAAATAGAGAGACACGGGAAAAAATAATTTTCAAAGACAAACAGCAGAATAATCTATGACTAAATTCTAATAAGGTTTGAGGAAGGAAACTACCATGCCTACTACTAAACCAAATTTCTCCGCTTGTAAATTAGACATTCTATTAAATGCTGGTATATCCACATTTCATCTTGAATAGTGTTAGGATTGCATTAGTTAGTTAAGGGAGTTTGTTTGTTAGTTGCCTATGAATAAAGGAAAGTAGGAATTAGTTAGTGTCTTTTGTCATTTGATTCGTAAGTCTTGGACTTCTGAGAGAGTTGAGGAGCACCAACTCTTCCTCATATATGTTGAACTACCTGCAGTGGTTTCATGATGTCTAATTCATGGTTTTCAGAGTGGCTGACTGCTTCTTGAGCCTGCAGCTCCATGGAATCTCTAATGAGCTGACTCAAAAATGCCACATCCTCAGACATCACGCCAAAGCCTTTCAGAAGCTTAGAACCTAGCTGCAAGCTTGTCTGCATGAATAAATATAATATTTAGCTGCAGTTTCCACGTAGTTATTGAGAAATGGTTATTGCAACTCCAACCATCCGGGAAATAGACAAGCAAAGGAAAAGAACATCAACAGCACCTCCGCATTTTCCAAAATGGCATCTGTTGCACCTGCTTTCTTCAGATCTAAAAGATGCTCGAGATCTTTAGCTCGGGCATAGATTGGGATCTGTTGAATTTCATCATAGAGTAAGCAATTGAACTAGATAAACAAGAACAGAAAACAAGAAAATTAGAAATGCATTAAAATCAAATGTTTATGAACTTTATCAGCCAACCTCCCCCTTATTGCTGAACCTAACCACATACATCCTCTCTGTTTTTTCTTGTCTGTTTGCAAACTGGGGGTATGGTGTATGGAAGAGGTTTTGAATTAGACATATATTACTCTCGAAGCTTTCTATAGGCATTCATTTTAGAACCAAAATAAAACAAAGCTATTCATGCCATAGTTTCTGTTCATTCAAGAAAAAAAAAAAACCTTATTTTCTCCATCTTAAGCATAAACAAGAGTGGGATAAGCATGCAAGTGAAAGGGGTGGGCAGGAGATTATTACTGCAGGGAAAGTAAATCGCAGCCTCTGAACAGCCTCAACTGTCTTCTTGCCAGTATACATAACCATGATAGCTTTTGGAGAAGAGATACCAGCAGATTGAAGAACAGCTGGACGTGATCCATCCCCATAGTGAATTGGAAAGCCAGCTTTTGTAGCAGCCTGCCCAGAAATTTAATAGTGAAAAAAACATAGTAAAGTGAAGTTGATAAAACAAAAGAGAAGATGAAGGGAAAAAAAAAAGGAAGAATGAAGAGGAACTTTTGTTCTCTTAACACAACAAAGAATACTCAAATACACTGACCTTTACCACTGTGGGGTCAAGATCGAAAGCCACATAAGGCCATCCTACAGCATCACTATCTCCTCCTGAAGCCAATGGATTGGACAGGAAACTGGCAAGGACCTCCATATCACAAGCATAAGATTAAAATTTAGACTATGGACCATATAAATGAGAGGTCTTAAAATGAATTGATTGATATACCTGGCCCATTTGTCCAAACCCAATTATAACCACAGGTTCATTAGTACTGAAGTTAGCCATCTCAGAAGCTTTCTGCAAAATAGCTTGGTAGTCAGCAAATGTAAACTTGCACTTGAGGAAAAAAAAAAAATCATATAGTAAAAGACTGCTACATATATTGCTTGTAGAAAACAGGTGCATTGTGTTCTATCTGTATGATAATGTACTCTCAAACATTTTGTTAATCAAAATACGTGCAATGGATGAAATTTACACGTGTTAATATGTGCACACAACTTCCAAAATTATAAATCTAACAAATAAGACATACAATCTCCGCATCAAAGTTGTCATCAATGAAAGCAGCAGCCCTTCTTCCTGCTTCGTTAAGAAATGGAGTCAACGCCATTGACAATACAACAACAATTATGAGTAACTTGTTGAGCCCAAGTGGAAGCACCCCAAGCCTGCTTACAAGAAGGCATAAATTTTATTTCGTTAAAATCAAAGCCAATATCCTTACTCAAATAGCATCAATACATTTGGTTTAAAAATTCTCACCTATTTGCCAAGGAGAAAACCACAAATCCAAACTCGCCTCCTTGTGATAGGAGTAATCCTATTCTTACACTTTCTTGTAAAGTAAGCCCAACTCGAGGACCAATTGCAGTTATGATCAATGTCTTGATAGCAATTAAACCTGCCAAGAGTGAAAATACAGTTGGCCACTCTCGCAAAAGGAGCTGCCATAAAAAAATAAATAAATAAATATCAACAGGAAAAAAGACCTCTATGCCTAATTTAACAGGGTATGGTGGTACCATTTGACAAATTCATCCAAAAGCTAGTTAGTAAAGATGCATGTTCTATTGTGGAGCATACCAACTGCCTAACAAAAATGTTGTTTAAAAAACTGAAGTAACCTAGTTCAAATGTACAAAATCATATATACCTGCATGTCAATGGAAGTCCCCGTAGTTAGAAAGAATAACCCAATGAGCAAGCCTCTAAATGGTCTGATGTCAGCTTCAATCTGGGTCCTGAAATTTGTCTCTGCTAAAAGTGCCCCAGCTAAAAAAGCCCCAAGCTGCATTATGACATTGCATACAATTGTCATGCCGATATTCAATTTAATGACTTCCCCATTATCCCACACAACCCAAAATTAAAACTATGCAGAGGAAAATAGTGAACCGTATCACTAAAGCCTAAATTCTGAGTGACAAGCGAAGTCCCGGCAACAGTCAGCAAGCAAAGTGCAACAAAAGCCTCTGAGCTCCTTGAATCTGCAACAACCTGAATTCCAACAACAGTTTACTTCCTAAAATATGAATATGACTATGGAGACTTCTTAATCTTTTTTGCATAGAATGAATGAATATATATATATATATATACACTGACCTCAAAAACTCTTCTAAGAATGTACTTTCCCCCAAGAGATAGCAAACCCAATCCTCCTAATGCCTTCAAACTTTCTTGAGCTAGCATTGGCCAAATGCTTTGCTCAACCATATTCTAGAAAAAGAAATTAGAAAGCTCTGGGTCAATAATCAATAAATGACTTGATGCATCTGATATGCAAAATAACCAATTTAATTTAATAAAAGAAATGTAATAGTAAAGTGAAATATCATAACTGTTAGCCTCAAAACTAAAGTAAAATGGATTCAAAAGGTAATTTTGGATAATGATGGAGTCAGATGACACTGCCTCAATCACAAGATTTTGATAATAAAAATATGGCAGTTTTACCATTTAAATGCAGCAAGGAAAAAGTAACAAAATTAGCACACTGTCACAAACTGAAACACACACAAACAGACATACATGAATTTAAATAAACGTCTGCCAGATAGGTATAAAATTTTTCAGGGGAAATTTAACAATTTTAAAGGAATAAATAATTGAGGGACATGTGAACCATAATTTAGAGCAATTAGCAGTACTAAAACCTGAAACTGTTAACTCCATCAGTGTAACAGAAAGGCAATGAATTAAATTAAGAAAAAAAATATAAAATTATAAAAAATTTACCTTTGCACACATATATGTTTTAAATATTATTTGTAGTTTCCATCTTTACCTGGCTCTCTAGAATTGGAAGGATGACTAGAAGAGGGACAACAGCAATGTCCTGCAAATATCAAGCAGAAAAGGAGACAGCATTAATTATATTACAGCAGTTACTTACTGATAGCATACTTCTCAAGCAGAACTACTAGGGTATATCAGCAGATCAGGTAAACAGAAACAAAATGGTTTCCAACAACTAGTTTTCTGGTGATAACCAATTGCATATAGAATGAAAATGATGTAACCAAACAAGAGTGTAAGACAAAAACCTGCAATAGAAGTACTCCTAGAGTTGCTGAACCAAATCTTGTAGGAAGCTCACGCTTCTCTGCAAGAAGCTACATATATGTGCTTGATAAGTACATTGGGCATATTAGATGTAACAACAGTTTGTACGTGCATGAGGTGCTAAAATCACCAAAACAGACTTAAAACTTTTATTTTCTCCATATTCATTCAATGAGTACTGTACATGATGAAGAGATTTCTTACCATACAAAAAATGAAAAATGATGTGGTAGGGAAGAGCTACAGGAGCATAATGACATAGTATTGACTACTAAAACTATTTTATCTTCAGAAGAATCAAAATGATTCAAAATGGATGACAAGAGAAGGAATGAGGAATGTTTTCCATTGGCAACAGAAATTTTTTTTAATCCTTTGATTTATTTTATAAGAACGAAGAACTTTACTAGTTATTGTCAATTAGTCAATTAGTCACACCTACAAAATAAATATATGAAATATATATACAATTACTATAGATAACATTAATATCATGTGGTCTGTACAAAAAAAAGTGGCAACATAATTAACCCTTCTTATTTCAGTGGACAGTCAGGATCACAAATACCTGCAGAACAAATGCAGAAGATGACAGAGAGAGAGCAGCAGCAATCACCACAGCTTCATCAATACTTCTAATATTCACCTACAATCATCAGTGTATATCAAAATAAAAAATAAAATCATGGAAACTCTTCTAGTTGCCTTGATATTATGAGTATACATTTTATATGAAAAAAACACTAACATATGTAAGTCATCTTATGTATAGCCCTATGTACATCAACACAAATCATGTGAGAGCAACAATAACAACAACAGAGCCTTCTCATACTACATGGGTTTGGCTACATTAATCATACAACTTCAATATTCATCAAAATTCAAAAGAAGCACAAAAGCTTCAGAAGTTACCAGTCATTTTAGGAATAATAGTTAGGAAGACAAAAGCATTCAGCCTTATTTCGTTTTTCGTATGAATATATAGTATGTGTGTTTTTATCCTAAGGTCTGCACAGGAGTGAAGCATGTGTAGCAGTATTATCTTGAATTCCTGTTTGCATCTTGTATAAACTTACGAACACATACCATGAGCCATCTAAAGACACTTCCTGCCTTGTCAGGTAGCTAAAGTAGATTTAATAACTTAGGTAGCATATGGTTGATGAGGTGACTTAAGTGATGGATGCTAGTTTGCAAAACCATCAAATCAGTTACATCACAGATGGATTAATTGTTAAATACTAATGCATGAAATTTATCACTTCAGGATGTGTGTGTCTGTATCCACAATGATCATAATTTATAAAAGCAAAAGGTACAAAGTATGAACATGTAAGAAAAACAATTCTTGGATACGGAAATCTCACCAGATCAGGCCTTGAGTGGAAAAGGAATTCCAAAATTTTTGTTCCAATAGCCCCATTTGGAGGAAGTTCAAAAGCAGCAAAAGCTAAAGTAGATAATACAACCTTCAAAAGTGTGTCGAGGATAATTAAAATGAGGACAAGAAAGGCCAAAATATAAGGTTGCAAATGTTATGGAATAAAAGGCCTCATCAACAATGAATCTAAAATCTTAAACATGGATGAGGCTGGCAATGAGTGATTTGAATGAAATGACTTAGATTTTTTTTCTTTTTTGATTGCCCATTATAAGTACCAAAGAACCATACCTGAGTCAATCCCATCCCAAAGGCATACTTTGCAAGAGCTTTTAGACGGGCAAGTGAAAGCTCTAAGCCCATCTCAAACAGCTGAAGAGAAAAAAACATTACGTCAGAGTAATTGTCCAACTTCTGTATAAGGAATTTTACATAGAAATTATCACACATGACAAGAATATAGACTCTCTATTCATACTAATATTTCTCAAACATTCTTATAAGCATGCCTTCAGTCACCTCAGGAAAGAAAATCACCAAAGAATGACTAAAATGTCCAACTAAACTCTCTCTTATAAGTTATAACTCATGTGGACATGGAGCAGCTCAGCACTTAATGATAAAAATTGAATATTGATTTCATTGTGGACGTACCCTTAACTTGAGCATATTAATAACACAAGTTTGAGCAATAGTACCTCAGGTAACTGATATTTATCTTACCAAGAAAAGGATCCCCCACTCAGACAAAACTTTAACATCTGTAAGGTTTCTGATTAAACCAAACTGGTTAAGTACAACCCCAGCAAAGAAGAAACCAAGCATCTGAAAACAACAACCATTAAATTTATTTCAGTTATAAATATAAGGAAGTAAACTGGAATAAACCTTAGTGTACTTCCTAGGCCTTATATCCCTGTGACCTTCAACATGCACATTTATAAATATGAAATAAATTTATAGGGGTTTTTACCATTCAAATAAATGCAAAGTGGGACCTAATGTTTGAACTTCAAACATAAAATTCAATTAACTCCAAGCCTAGATGTTCAACAATGCATTGAACCGTAATCTCAAATTGATAGGATATAAGAAACCACATTTCAGGGTTTGTTTGGTCAGCAAAACATCACTAATAAGTAACAAGAACCAATTCATACACAAAATCCAGAACAACTTTTGAAAAATAGCTTAAAGCATCTAATTATTTATGGCAGTTTAGATCACTTGAATTAATCAGGTATAAAAGTTCCCATAAATCATAGCAGTAGTACCTCCGATCTGCAGTTATTCACCTTATCATTAAAAACATTTTCCACCACTGAACTTGTTAAACTTATACAAGGATAGCCTTTGCTAATACAGCAGGTATGTGAGAATGACTATGATGACAGAAATTTGTGATCATCATTTATCACAATGTCAATGGCACAAATTGTTAAGAAAAATATATAAATAAAAACAAAACACCAAGAAATTCTTACAGGGCTGACTTTAATTAACTTGAATGTGGGCACAATCAAGACAGTCACGGCCAAGAAAGTAAGAGTATCCAATCCTAAATCATTGATGACATCAACAGCACCAGCAACATCATAAGACACACTTGTCCGCAACTGGTCCAAGTGTAATGACCTACACTTAGGGAAATAGAATCCTTTCCTACTAGAAAATGATGGAACAATGAGCGATTTGCTTTCCCATAAATTTTCTGACACAGAAGCTCTATGAATTATCCTGCAACTAACTCCATTTGATAGTTGCGGCACTTGCTTGTTATCTGAATAAAGCATGAAAACAGAAACTCTATAGATTCGTGACATAGCATAAGAACTACCGGGACTCTTTGTTTTGGTAAGGTCATATCCCTGCAAAGAGATTTTTCAGGCAAATGTCAGAACAAGCAACAACTATCTGAATATGGATTACATAAAACAACATAACTATAATTGTATAATGTAGTTTGACACTGTTAATAATTGCTGGGCTGTTCCACACTCTTTTGTTTTTGTCCAAATTACTAGTATCTGAAATCTAATATATTCTAACTAATCTAACTCAAGTTGGGTCGACACACTATAGTGCTAAACCACTCTGCACACATTTTGATATTTTCCATCAACAATACTTGAACAGCAAAATTGTCCAACCACTTAAACCAACCAAAAGTTCATTCACTCACTATAATTTAAATGTGCATTAGATTAAGCAACATCATCAACATTTAAGCACCTTCAATTTCTTCATTTTCTTGAAGGGACATGGTACGATGAAGGAACAACAATGATTTCAGGCAAAGAACAAACGAAATAAAGAGAAGAAAAATCCATGAAGACGTTACCTTAAAGCTTTTGCTATAAGCTAGTGACTCCAACATAGTGGTAGTTCTCACTTCTCAGGAAGCAATAATAAAGCTCATTTGCCACGTGGTTGTTGGACTTATAGATAAGACACCCAGATGGAATTTGAACAGTTGTTAAGCCCTGTACTGTCCCTACCTCATAAAGGGACAACAAGAAGAAATTTTGGGAGGAACCCAAAAGTGAGGATGGTGAGTGCACACGTTAAAGAGGTGAAAGGTGGAGACTTTGCAGAAAACGAAAGCTTCTCAGGCAGAAAATTTAGCTGAAATCTGAAGGTGAAGTAGAACGCTTTTGGCAGAACACGAAATTGGCGTTTAACGTGTTTATTGGTGGCATGACACAAATTGGCGACAATGATGGGATTTTTGGATTCAAAGTGCTGTGTAATGTCTGACGTGGCGATTGAATCTTATGAGCACGTGACTGTGTGCAAAAATAAAAGAGGCATGTTGCCCCAAAGTAAAATACAAACATATTGAAATTAGAAAGAATCAAAGTGTGGACTAGATGATTTACCTATTCATAAAATAAGAGTATGTGAAATGTAAATTAAAATGTTCCATATTAAGGGGAAAAAAAAATGAAATATGGACCATACAGATTAAAGAATCCGTGGATTTAATGTTTTTAATATTTTTTGGTAGAAATCTGTACCCAAAAAACTGGTTGGAATATTATATTAAATCCTCTATTTTGATTCCTTAATAAATTCATTGAAATAGATCTTTTAAATATTTAAGGCTTGCCGGCCTCAACATATATTACAACTATGATTTTTCAACAAATAAATCAAATCAAAGGTTATAATTTTTGGATTTAATTTATACACATAACCAATATAAATTTTTTTACATAAATATTTTATTATGTATTAACATATTAATAAAAAATTAAATTCAATCCAATCATCTATTATCTTGAAAATCTTACAAATAACAACTTCTGATTAGATAATAATGTAAACAATATATTAAAATTAAGCTCATAATTTTTTACTATTTATCTAACAATAATTAATTGTGAGAAGTTGAGAAGCCTATGCAACATTAAATAATTCTGGCCTGCAATATACAATATTAAGTCCCTCAAATGCTTGTTCTAGCATAGCAAGTTATGTCAGAATCTTGTATAATTAAGCTTTCCATTGATTAATTATTTGTTTGCTTCAATGATAACCAGACCGTTACATCAAATGGATTATAAGAATGGTATAGTAGGTTACGAACTTTGCACCTTAAACAACGCAATCAATAAAGTGAGGATCGAAGCTTCTATAGCATGGCCAAACATTAAAGAATTCTTAGCTCTAATTCAGGGTTTGGTTTGGCTTGGCCTCCACAATACTTTCACTCTTACAGATCACATACAATGCAAGCCCTGACATTCCGGCACCAGCCAGTTAAATGTCGATGCTGGTCACAGGATCGAGTATGCTTCCTCCTATCCATAGCATAAGTCGTTTAATATTATGTACGAGAATTAAAGTGATAATTGAATTTTATTGATCCTTTAAAAAAATAAAATAAAAAATTTACTATTTCAAATGTACTACTGTAGTTTAAATATTAAATTTACAAATAAGGCCTCGTGTGTCATCAACGGATTTGGATCACGTAAAGTAGTTCCACATGTAGCCATTCAAGTCATTGTACTGCAATTTATAATATAAAATTACTTTTATGCAAACCATTTAGAGGACAGGATAATCTGCTATTTTAAAAGTAACTCCAAACTCTCAATATATTTTAATCATTCTTTACACATAAATTCTAGTGGCCCCAAAACTTTCTCAACATATATAAATTCGAGTGGCCTCTCATAGCTTCCCAGATTATATATACCAGGAACAATCCAAGCACGGATGAACATAATAATAATCCAGCACAAAAGAAGAGGGGAGCAGAGAAAGAAACGCACAGGTATATTACTCAACATCAATCTTTACTTCAGCAACATAATTATTTAGCCATCACTCTATGAACCTCGTTCATAAATCAAGTACAGTGCATATAATTATTTATGGATCTTAAATATCTTAACTTGCCATAATATCCACACAAGTGACTTAACTCAGTTAGAATTGGCGGGCACAAATTTGAGTGAAATGCTATGGACACAATGGCGTTCATTAGCGGGTGTTGGAAATCCTTCACCTTTAAATACGTGGCCAAGATGTCCCCCACAACTAGCATACGTTATTTCGGTCCTCATCCCATCAGGGTCCGGCTGATATATAATAATACCATTACAAATAAAAAAAATGTCATCAAATTCGTATAAATTGAACGTCACTTGCTAATGAAGCTAGCATATTAAGATAATCACAAACTAATTAAGAAAAAGTGAACTCACATTGCGATTTATGGGCCCGGGAAGACCCTCATAGAAGGCTGGCCATCCACAACCAGAATTGAATTTTGTTGTGGACCTGTAGAGAGGAGTCCCATGACCAGCACAGTTGTAAACTCCCTCACCAAAGAACTTGTCATATTCTCTTGTTCCAGGGAACCTGAAGAGTGAATAACCAACACACAATCATTTTCATTTCACAGACTGATAAATTGACAAACAGAAATTCCTATCTTGAAATATTACAAGAGTATACAGTTATACCAATGCTTAACTCAGGTTGACAAACTAAATATTTAGCTGTTGATTTTTTTAACTATTAGAACCATGTCACCAAATTAAAAAACACAAATCACTGAACCAGATTATAAATTACTTGTCCCAAATTTATAGAATTACCAACTACACTCAATTAATTCTTTCGCACCCTTTTGACAATACACAACAAAGAGAAGAACAAATCAAAATCTAATATTTGAAAGCAACAAACAAGGGGAAGCAATTTGAAAGCTTTAATTCATTTCATGCATACAGCTAGAAGAAAACGTGCATAGGGAGAGTAAGCCTGAGAATCCGAAACTGCTTGGGGGGAGAGAATTGCACGCCATTCTTCCTCTGATTTCTTGAGGGACCCGAGTGCAGTCATGGCCACAACCCCGCAACCATGGAAACCATGCTTATTGGCCTTGTGAAGAAGAAAGGGCGAACCAGTAAATGGAGTGGCAGAAACGATGATGGGGTTGCATGGAGAAAGGGTGAAGAAAAGGGAGGTGGGATGAGAATGAAAGGGGCGAAGAAGAGGAGCTGAGTGAATAGGATTGGTTTGGGAGAAACAGAGAGGTGTAACTCTCAGAAAACTGAATTGCGTTCATGAGTGAGTGTTTTTGGGTATGTGTGCGCGACCGGGTCTTTCGATCCTTCCTGAACATAGGTTGGTTTTTTCCGCTTTAGCTAAATCTAGGAAAATGTTTTTGAAGCCGAGTATATTCGCGTTGTGTAAATAACATTTAGAGAATATTTACCTAACATTTCTTGAAATTTAATATAATTACATTCAATATCTTTCTATTTTATAAAATTATCATTAATTTTTTATAAGGTTCACTAAAATTACACTGACCTCTCCTATATATATTAGTTCATTAATTTAAATGATAAAAAAATAATATGTGGTATATATATATATAATTATTAATGATAAAATTGTAATATTTTAACATTCAACTGATGTATTAAATATTATCAAAATAGTATAATTTTTATTAATAATTATGTATGTGTTCTATATTATCTTTCTTTATCATTTAAATTAATGAACTAGTATTTGTAGTGAAGGCCAGTAATAGTTTTATAAAATAGAGGGGTGTCGCGTGTAATTACACTAAACTTCAAGGGAGGTGCTTGTAAATTACTATAATATTTAATAAAATAGAGGGGTGCTGAGTGTAATTACACTAAACTTCAAAGAAGATACGTGTAAACTACTCTAATATTTAATGTTAACCTGAGTATATCTGGATATTAATGTATTGTAAGCACTAATAGAAGTGACATGCCTATATTATATGTTTGTAGAAATGATATATTAAGGTGTGTTCGAATAGAGTAAAAGTGGAGATAAAATTTTAAAAAATAAGTGTTTATTTAAGAAAATTTCATTCTTATTTTTACTTTTCAATCAAACATGTTCTAAATGTTAAACTTCAATGTATAAATAAATGTCATATATTGTCACATAAGTTATGATAGTTAAATTTCACATTCATTATTTAAAAAATTATTTAAATAAGAGATTTTGATTGGATGACATTGCACATTAAAATTAAACTCAATTTTTATACTTCCATATCTTTCCCAACATTTTTGTAGGAAAATGATAATTGTTTTAAAATGTACTTCTCCTCTTTCAATTTATTCGTGAATTTTGTTTTAAAAAAAAAAAAAGAGTCTCAAGAAAAGTAATAAAGTTGTCTTGATAGTGGTACAAAATTTTATACGTGCACAAAATTATCCCGATATCCTACCACTTCCACCACTGGGACTAATACATTACATTATTAATATTCTATTTTCACCACCAATATAATTAATTAGATTAAAGATATTATTAGAAGAGAAAATTAGTACTACCTTGATATTAGAAATGGATGGATTTAAGAAGGATGAATTGTGGATGAATTTAAGAAAAATATATATATGTTTAAATCTTTACTATGTTATTTGATTCTTATTTCATTATTCTCAATTTTTATTCCTTTCTCACTTTAAGTTAACTTTATTTTGAAAACATATTTCTCTTATGGCCCCCAAAAAAAAACACACACACACACAAACAGCCTGTTTGGCAAGTGTTTTCAAAAATAGTTTTTGATTTTTAAAAGTTAAAAAAACAAAAAAGCTTGCTTGTTTTGTATGTTTCCCAAATCACGTTTTAAAAACAAAAACCACAACTCTCATTTTAAAAATGAAAAAGGCAAAATAGTTTCAGATTGAGTAAAGTATCATTTTCATCCCTGAAATTATACGCATGAGTCACTTTCGTCCCTGAAATTTAGAAATTAACTCTTTAGTTCCTGAAATTGCATTCCGTAGTTCACATTAGTCCCTGGTTAAACTACCGTCAATCAACCGTCACATTTTGATGACGTGGCACATTAAGTGACATGTGTCATGATAACGTGCATGCCACGTGGTATAATGACTACAGAATGCTGACATGGCATGCCATGTGGCTGACACGTGGCATGCTAATGTGGTATGGCATGATGGGTACGGAATGCTGAGGTGACATGACACGTGGTATGCTAATGTGCCATCAAATCAAAATAGGTTCAGATTAGTCCCTGAAATTTTCTAAAATATTCAAAAAAGTCCTAAATCCCAAATTTCTCCTATTTTGGTTAATAAATTCTAAATTCTCGATGATTCTTAAACCCACTTATTTTTCTCTCATTTTCAAACCTTATTTAAATAATCCAAATTTTTAAATATCTTAAATATAATTAAGTGCTTTATTAGTCCAAATTTGATATCTTCTATGTTTAGCTAACATAATAAATTTATTAACTATTACATTATGTTTCTTGAAATAAAATGGGTTTATCAAAGGTTTCTTTGAATTATTCTAAATTGGTGTTATTGTATTTGCTCTATTCGTATCAACATTCCGAAAAGGTAGTTATTCCCTATGACCCACTATCGTTGAGGTCAAATAAGAGACCCAATTATTTACTTGAGCTCGATTAAAGCTCTTATATTTGAGATGATTTGTGAGTATATTTGACATGGGGGTAGAGTTTCTTTTCATTGTCACGCTAGATTCTTTGGATACTAAATTCCTTCCCAAATTGCAACTAAAATATTCTAATAAGGCCCTTGATAAACTCCATCCACGCTTGATAATATAATGTTTCCCTTGAATCCTATTTTTAATATTTTAATACCCATTTTATTTCAAGAAATATAATGTAATAGCTAATAAATTGATTATATTAGCTAAACATAGAAGATCTCAAATTTGGACTAATCAAGCTCTTAATTATATTTAGGATATTTGAAAATTTGGATTATTTAAATAAGGTTTGAAAATGAGAGAAAAATAAGTGCGTTTAAGAATCATCGAGGATTTAGAATTTATGAACCAAAAGAGGAGAAATTTGGGATTTAGGACTTTTTTGACACATTTTAGAAAATTTCAGGGACTATTTTGATACATTAAAATTTTCAAGGACTAATCTGAACCTATTTTGATCTGATGCCACGTTAACATGCTACCTGTCATGCCACGTCAGCATTCCGTACCAATCATGCCACGTGGCATGACACGTGTTAGTCAACATGTCATGCCACATCAAACATGCCACGTTTCAGTCCACGTGGCATGCCACGTCAGCATTCCATAGTCATTATGCCATGTTGCATGCCACATCATCATGACACGTGTCACTTAGCGTGCTACGTCATCAAAATATGACAGTTGACTGACGGTAGTTTAACCAGGGACTAACGTGAACTACGAAATACAATTTCAGGGACTAAAGAGTTAATTTCCAAATTTCAGGGATGAAAGTGACTTACGCGTGCAATTTTAGGGACGAAAGTGATACTTTACTCGTTTCAGATTATTTTTCTGTTTTGTTGTTTTCAAATCAATGAAAAACACAGTGTCATTTTTGTAAATTACTAAAGTTATTGTTCTTTCCTTTATTTGACTCCTTCGGTGAGTTTTCTCTGTTATTTTTCTTCAAAGCCTTCCCATCTTTTTCCAAACGAGTAGCCTATTAGCACCCAAGACCTTTAACCAAGAGTCTTCAAGCAAGTAGCTTTGACACGGCCTTCTTCGGCGTGACCTAGTCCTAGCCTTCAGCGCTAGCAGAGAGACCCGCAAATCCCAGAGAGATGCACCATATCTAGCTAGAGACAAAATCAACAATAAAATAAAGGAATAACTAGGAAGGAGAGAATGGGAAGCATCTATAACAAAAAGATGGTGGTTTGGGGATTTGAGTTTCAATGTATTTGGGGCTTCACAGAGAGAGAGAGAAAGAGAGTTGTGTTCATGTTGAAGCAAGAAGGAAGGAGCAAAGAGTGCAATGGAAAGGGAGAAAGGGCCGGCCACCACACGTGGTGGACTAGTACAGCCGCGATCCGCACATGGCAGTCGCGGAAGAGCACGAGGAAAAGGGAAAAGTTGCGGCAGTTGGGCTGATCCACCGTGGCACGGTGGCGCTAAGAAGAAGGGTGTCTGTGAGAGAGGCGCGCAATGGAGAAGGTTGCTTCATGGTGGTTTGCAAAAAGGAGGGAGAGAAGATTACGACAATGGCTGCGATAGCTCACCGGTGTAGATAGGTCGGGCACTAGGGGGAAAGGCGGAAGTGGCGAAGCATGCGGGATTGTGGGTGGTAGTGGCGATGATGGTGTTTCAAATCCGAAAGGAGGGACGCCGACCCGTCGCAGAGCTTCGCAGTGGTGTGGTGGACCACAACCAATGCGATAGCGGAGAGGGAGAAAGGTAGTGCATGACGTGACGCAAGGCAGAGGTGGGGAAGGTTGCGGTGGTGATGGTGAGGCTCACGACGACGCGGGAAAGGCTGAATGTGGAGGAACCACAATGCGAGTGAGGGAGCACGGCGATAGTGGTTCACAGCTTTCTTCTGTTTCTGCTTCCTTTTTTTTTTTTTTTTTCCTTTGTGACAAAGTGTAGATCTGCATTTGATTATGGTCTGAGGATTATGAAATTGGTGTTATATCTGTATTTGTTCTTTGGGTTGTGATTAGTTTAGAATATGACAATGTTTGGTTTCATTTTGTTTGGTTTTGGCTTCTGGTTCCTAATTAGATTGGTATGATCTTGATGTGAGTTATGGGTAATTGTGGGTGTTTGTGATGGTTAATGGGCTATGACTATGTTAGACTAAAGGATGAATGGTTATTGTGCATGGTGATGGTGAGAGTGTGAGGGTAAAACTATTTTTATAATAGAATGTTATATTAAGACTTTATTTATTAAGTATGCATGGAAATATTATCTATAAAATATAATAATTAAAATTTATCATTTATAGTAGTGCAATTTGTCAAATAGGTTTTTGTTTTATTAGTTTTAAAAGTTATTTTTAAAAAAAATTATCTAAACAGGTTTTCTGTTTTTTATCATTATAAAACTGTTTTTGAAGTTAAATTGTTAAACAATTTTTTTCTGTTTTTTTGTTTTTAAAAATTGAACTTAAATTTATTTTCTAAAACAATTTTAAAAAAATTAAGAACAAAAAAATTTCCAAACAACACCAAAGTTACTTTTTTCTACTAGGAAAAATAAAAATTGACGAAAAAACTTAAACTAAAACATCACACATATTTCTAAACTCAACAAACACTTTATTGGCAATCCAAAATGGAAAAACTCAATTTTAAACATAAGTTGTGAATATCAATTAAATGAGATAGTCTTTATACACATAGAGTTAGCTTAAGTTTGGTTTGTGAGCTCATGAACTCAACTTATTGCAATATTAATGAATTGAGTTAAAAATAACTCATGAATTGACTTAACTCCCTTCTAACCTTAACAACTATATGTTAGATAAGACAAATTTTTGCTGTGTGTAAGGGGTTAGGATTATAATCAAATGGAGGTGGGAATAGCAGATTAGGATCAATTCTCTACCTTTTTATTCACATAAATTAGGATCCACTCACATTGATTTTGAACATCATGATATGTCACGAAAAACCTAGATGTGTATATTCTAATTGGACCAAAATTTTGTTTACGAGTTTCACTTTTTAAAAATATGGGTTTTTCCAACGAGTTGATTAAGGATAATCATTCAAAATTTAAAAATAATGACTTGTTAATATTTTTAATGCGCCAACTATTTTGAAAATTCTGAAAATTTATTTTTCAATAAAAATCACTATTTTAAGAATACTTGTTCGAAAACTCATAAAATATTTATGGTTATTTCTCCTTTAACACGACATAATTATGTTTAAAATCAACATGAGAAGATTGTAATTTCCCAGGATCTTCTCTCATCACATGATGCTTAGTGTTTAAAGTTCAGATAGAAATGTAGGAGAAAAGAAATTGTGATTTTCATCATAACTAAATGAATAATGAATTACATTGACAACACAGTATATACAGTGGAGGAGAGCTAACGTCACATGTAACTAATTTTAAAACTAACCTAACTAAACAACTGTAGGCCTAACAGATTCCTAACACCCCCTGCTTCAGTTGGCAAAGGCACAACCTACCATGCGGACCTGAAGATTTTCACCTACAAGGCAAGTTACAAAGCAAGAAGAACATTACACTGTTGCTCGCACTTCTTGAACTTGGTGCTGAATTATCTTTGCCTGGCACTCGAACCAAAAAAAGATGCACCTTTGGCACAAGTGCTTTTGAGAGGGGATTGAAGGCGATGGCGAGTGCCAGAGCCAGAAGTCGGAAAGGAGCTAAATTAGTTAATATAGAATATGATAAAATAAATTATCATATACAAAGTTTAAAATGGATTATTATATAGTATTTTTTATATAGATTATTATTAATAAATTAAAATTTATTTTATTTATTTTCTTTTTTTCTTAATAAAATAGTTAATAATTTTTTTTAAACATCTCTTCGGTTCAACATAAAAAAAATGCATATCAATGTATTATTTAATATCAAAATAGAATATTGATCATAAATAACTAATTAGTAAGTGAAAATTTCACTAAGTGGATAAAATAAGTTAATATAGAAAAATCTTAAAACATATATTATAGAAAAATTTATATATTTTATACTTTTATATTGTATGTGTTATATAGAAATAACTTAAATTTTTAGAGAAATTATAATATAAAATATATATATAATTATATAAATAAGCAAAATTTGGGGGACCGTGCCCCCTCCCTTTACCTCTAGCGTTGACCTTTGATAGTCGCAAATGCTTCTTGTTGCCATAGGAGAAAATTTTCATCCATAAGCTTGTACGATAGTCGAACAAAGAAGTTTTCTGGTTGAAAGATCAAAGAAAAAGCAGTGGAGTATGCAGAAGAGGAAGAGGATTAAGAGTAATGGAGGCCCTATAATACCTTGTTAAAATTCAGATAGAAGTATAGAAGAACTGAAACTGTTTTCATTATGAGTGAAAGATTGATGAATTACACTAAGAACAAAGTATATGTAGCATAGAAGAGCTACTGCACATTTAACTAATATGAAAGTAACCCAACTAAAGCCAGCCGGCAAAGCTATAAGCCTAACGGATTCCTGATGAGGGCTTAACCCTTAACTTTGACAGCAAAAGCCCCAATATCCACTTTACTACTGTTACATGTAATGATCAATGATAGAGTGAGACGAATAAGCACCACTAATACGTCCAATAATAATAAATTTGTGATGTTAGTATATTTTTTTAGACAAATTCTGTGGTGAACATAGATAAATGAGTGTCACCAAATCTTAACTATTCATAAATAAATAAGTGGTTGAGATTAAAAGTTTTACATTATATAAAAAATAATTATATAATTGTTTGTTTTTATATTTTGAATTTCTTAAAACATAATTTTATACGGATTATCTATTTTACCCTTTACATTTTCCACCCACTATTTTGCTTTAACCCCACCGCCTCCCTCGGCCTTCTCTAAGTGCCATTGTCGCCGCCCCCTGTGCTAGTGTTTTTGCCTCCACCTTCCTTCCCACCTGCCAGGCTGCCGCATCCCTCCACAGTCTACTTTTACTTTCACGACAAGAATCCATTAACCATTATGTGCTATTTATTGTGACTTTTGTTGGCAAGAAGAAGCATGACCATGGGACTTTGAAAGACGTGTGGACTATAGCATAATGTTGCTTTCATTTCTCAAAGAGAAGGACTCTGAGAAGACCCATCTCTAGATTTTCAAATCCAACTACCTCATTTTTCCTAGGCTAAATTTCTGTAAATTCCATCTCTTTTTCATTCTATATCCACAAAAAAAGTAATCAAACTTTTGGGGATTGTTATTTCTGATTCTAGATTATGGTTTGAGTTGCTCCTGGATTCTCATTATTCAGATAAATTTTGGGACAAGGGAGGTTGACATTTGTTGGGGGTGCTAACAAGAGACATGCATCTATGAAAAAATTTGTACTTGCTCTTCTTGCTGGCCTTTTTGCTTGGACACCATGTATATCTCCCTTATATTCTTTTAAAGTTTCCTTGTACCATCCTCATAATCTGAGGAATGGGTAATTTTCAAGTTAAGGGTTGGTGCTGGAAGGATATGTATTGTAGCCGGGTTGGTAGTGGAGGAAGAAAGAGACTTGAAAAAGAAAGTAACGAGGACAAAATGATTATTTCAGCATTGTTTTAAAATACAATATTATCAGTGACCAAGTTGGTCACCAACTATTCAATGACCACCGTAGAATTCGCCATGTCTTTTATAGCGAAAGTAACATTAATCTTGTTCTCCATCCGCTGATCCGCATGATCAGGCATCTTATGAACTTGACGCCTCCCAAACACAACCGTGCGCAACGCATCAACTACTACAAGTCTACGACAACAATATCCCGGGTCCAAGGGTACAAAAGCAAATTGGCAAAACAAGAGGGCAACCTAGCTCAAAAACAGAAATTTTGGGTCTTGGCACGTGTGGTTGGCCACCACCATTTTCCATTTGGTAGCAAAAAACCTCGCACGCTTCCGTCCCTTGCTTCTTTGTCTCGTCTTTTCATTCCCCCTCACTCATCGTGGACACACACATACACATACTATCTCTCCACACTCTTCCTCAGGTAATGTCCAGTTTTCATTTTCCCTCTCCATTATTTTTTGGCTACTTTATTTCAACTATTCAGAGGTTTTTCCATAAAATCGTTGAAAAATAACTGAACTACGTATATTTTTTGTTGAGATTTTTTTTATTTATTTATGTTTTTCCTTTGTCTCCGTCTTCCTTGAGCTGTGAATCGTTATGAATTCACAGTTCCAATCTAGTGATTTGATTGATATTTTTTTTTCCTTTTTGGATGCTTCCAGTTGAGTGAAATTTTGAATTGAATGTTTTTCGGATGATTTTTTTTTATAAGTATTTATTGGCAATCAGGGATTGTGATCGAAAAGAGAGAGAATCCATTAACCATTATGTGCTATTTATTGTGACTTTTGTTAACTGCCGGATTTTTTTAGTATATTTAGGTATGTTTGTGAGTTTGGATTTTAAAAGAGAAAAAAAGAGAGAGAAAGATTTGTAGTGTAAAATTATATTTGATGTCTTTTAACATTGAAATCTGCCTTTACCATTTGGATACTCTTTTTTTATTGACCCATTTGGATGCTTTCCCATGGTAAAGTTGATACTTCATTAATGTATTCGTGTATCGAGTTTTCTTACTAAGTGATAGATTTGAAAAATATTCTATAATGCATGCTTTAAAAATTTAGTTATTGTAAACGTTGTAAACTACATTCACTTTTTTTTATTCTTTCTTATGTTAAAGATTGATTGTATTCTGTGCATTTAGAAATTCTAGCTCTAATGTCTTTGTTAAAAAAAGAGGAAAAAAAAAAAAAGGTTGTCTAGTAATTGGAGCAGTCATTTTAAGGGAACAGCCTGCTGAGTGCTGGCAATGTATTTTCGTTGTATCTCAAAACTCAAAACTTGAGATATATTCATCACTATTACTAATACTTTAAAGTCATAGCATATAAGGTGCAGTAATCACTAATAAGACATAACTATAACAAAAACTCAATAATAATGATGATAACATTGTTACTGGAGGCTGGATAAGCTGAGATATGTAGATGGGCTTGGCTAGAAAAGCTCGAAACAGCCATAGACAGAGCAACAAATTGTGAAGCAAGCAACCTTTGTGATGAGAGAGCTGTAAAATGGGTGCCAAACAAAATAGCCATTGTGAGGAGGAGAAATTCCTAGGATATATATTCTTTGTAGAACAGGTGCGATAGGTTACTCTGCTTTAGGAAAGGGAAGGAGCTGCTTTAAACACAAAACAAGGGTCAATAGATTGAAGAAGATGAGTTGATGTGAGGGTAAAATAGAGACTTCCTATGTCTAAGTGAGGGTGAGATAGAAAATTCAATTGTTTAGGTGAGGGTAAAATAGAAATTTCCCAAATTTAAGTGAGGGTAAAACAGAAAATTCTTTAGTTTGAGCGAGGAAAGAGGGAATTTCACTTAGAAAAAGGGTTTCAACCTTTGGAAAAACATCTTGACTGTGATGCTGCCATTTTAGCAGCAATTTGCACTGCAACGAGCATGACTGGAAAACATGATGCAAACTGAGAGCAGCCAAGCCGCTATTTGTCATGATTGACTACTATGGTTAAAAATCTAAACAACTCTTCAAGACACAAAGATCTTCAATTTTGGAATGACTAATTAAAAGTGCTTTTAGTGCTAGACTATGCTTTGGTGCTTGAGCGGCTAAATTCTATTTAAACTAATTAACTTGCAAGTATATTCCGAGTTTTCCCAAGTTTACTATGATCCAAGTTTTCAACCGAGTTAACTTGATTTAGGGACTTAAAAGTTTGTGTGTTAACTCGAGTTTAACAAACCTGATTACCATCACTAGTCACTAGTTAATTGAAGATTTCATATAAATCATTAGAGGTTTTTGAATTCTTTGATTAACCTTGGATAAGGATTACTTAATAAATCATTCTCACTTAATAAATCACATGCTTGTTTGGTTCCCCTTGTAAGTAAGAACTAAAAAAGCTTATATAAAGAACAAATGTAAAATAATAATAATATACTTTTGCATCAAACTACATGCGGTGTTTCTCATGTTAAGTATTCAATACATTGTTGTTTATAGTCATCTTTGTTCAGGTATTTTAAATCCAAATGGAGAATCCTCTGGGTGCTGGGTGGACGTCAACCAGAACCATTGTTTGAGTACCCTTTCTAAATTTTGTGAATATATATACACACACGCGCTTGTGTGTCTAGTTTGATATTGTGATCTGAAACTTAGCTGAGCTGAAACTCTATGTTAATGGAGTTGAGCCTTGTGTAATTTCTCAATAACAAATAGGGCTTTCAAAATCTTTGATAAAGATTAGCTAGGTTGAAATCTGTCTTACTAAGTTGAGCTTAAAGCTATCTCATAAAGAAACAGTCTTTTCTTGGCAATTTAGTTCTTACTAAATCCTTGTAACCCCTAACCATAGTTTTATCAGTGGTTTTTTGTCGATAACCTTAGACTAATCAATCAAATATTGATTAATACTTAATGAATCGAACACTACTTGAAAACAGCTATTCTGCTTAGAAATGAGATGTTCCAAATGTTCCTGGAAATTCTTGCTCCCATTGTACCATTTGTGTCTATATGAATTAGGATCTCAATTCATGGATCTCTCAATTTGAGAAGTCAAAATAAGAGGATCGAACCATTTCTTTTGACTCTTTGCTGAATTTGATAACTATTGATTGATCGTGTATCTCATTATAGTTCCATGATTCATAGTATCATTTCCTATTTGATACCTTTGAATTCCATATTTAAAGTTGTGATCGAATCAATTTAATACATTTCTTATGTACCTATAGGTGTTATATTGAATTTGAATCAAATTTGGACCAATCTATATTGATTGACGGCCTCCAGTATGTTGTTGCTAGCAAATACCACTATTTTTTGTTTTGGATCTTCCAAATCATTCCCACAAGAGGTCCGAACCCTTTTTTTATGATCCTTTGATAAATAGATTCATTTTCTTCATAAAAAGGAGTAGGTAGGACCAATAAAGATTTATTTTTCAATTTAGCCCTAGAGTTGAATATCTCATTCAAGAATTGTTTTTGATCCAATCCAAAGAAATCAATAGAAAAGGAAAATCCTTTATGATACAATCCAGCTCAATATTGATAGAGTGAATAGATCTGTCATTTTTTGAAATCTCTCTTTTGATTCAAAATCGTGGTGTAACGTGTATCCCTCCTGTTCCGATCATAGAATAGATGAAATAAACCAAAAAATGGATTTTTGTACAAGAATGAAGTCTTATTGGAACTGTCAAGTTCATCCTTTGGAACCATATGCCATCTCGGATCCGATGAAATAAGATGAATTAATACAATATTTAGTAAATACATAATTATCTTGAATATATTAACCATTTTTTATTCTCCAATCGCTCGGAAAGAGCTTCAACAATTTCTGATCTCTAGTAAACCTCTTAGTAGGATTCAAACCTAGATGCAGTTCTAACCATTTGGGAGAAAAAAAGAATGATTGGATTTTGTAGGATTCCCAAGAAATTCTTCAATTTCTTCCGGAAGCAGATGATTATTCATTTGCTTCTCACTTTCCATGAATAGTCGGCACATTGAGGAATATCCAAAAAGGAATTTGGGGAATCGCTCCAATTCTAACTTTGTTCGCTCCGTTTAAAGAAATGAAGGATCCTATCAAAG
This sequence comes from Dalbergia cultrata, assembly GCA_031216105.1. Classification (NCBI taxonomy): domain Eukaryota; kingdom Viridiplantae; phylum Streptophyta; class Magnoliopsida; order Fabales; family Fabaceae; genus Dalbergia; species Dalbergia cultrata. The sequence continues at coordinate 62,675,881 of CM062345.1, forward strand.
AATCGATCTTTCTTTTAGTTGCTGAATCTCTCTTTGATTGATCAATTTGTGATATTCTGAATCCTCATTCCTAATGGAATCAAAATGATCCCTAGATTGATCAGAATCTCCTTTCAATTGGCTAGTATTTGTTGCTTGAATGAAACTAGATCTCATGAAATCATATTGAATATTTGATGATACATTTCGTACCTTGCTAAAAAACCAATCCTTATTTACTAGTCACACGTTGTCTAACCAAATCCAATTCTCTCTTGATATATTCCTCAAAAAATCCGATTCGTGCGGATTCTTCCCCCAACTAACTAAGAGATCTTGGCTGAATTGACACATATGAAATTGAGCACAATTATGCAAAGAAGTAGCCCGCTTGTTTTTGTTTCTCAAGAAGAGATGGGAAACATGCTCCTTGTTGTTTGAAGAAACCCTCCACTTCATTTGGTTTTTTTTTCACAAAAGCAAACATGAGATAATAAATCCAGTCTTTCACTAAGATTTCAAATAGCTGTCCTGAATTCAAGTTGATTATATTTCGCTTCTTCCTTCGAGAAAGACAATAAAAAAATTACCAATCATGGTCCCTGCGGATCAGATCATCCATATAATTTACAAAAAGAAACTCCAGATATTTGATATCTTACTCTTTGATTGAGATCTTAATTCTAGCAACAGTTTCATTAGATATCTTACAACTAGAATCGCTCTTTTTTCCGATCCAATTCCTCCACCACCATGAACCCTAGTTAGATTCATCCATGATACACTCTTTTGTTATTGGGAGAGCCCAAGTACTCTCTTTCGGATCTAGGAAAGAGCTCTCAAGAATCTTTTTCCTTTTGAAAGATACAGGAGCAAAACAAACAACCTATTGATATTGGAAGAATCTTGAGTCGTCCAATGTATCATTTGTGGGTTCACTGGAATTCATAGGCATAGGAAGAAGCCTTGTCAAATAGAGATATTTTCTTTCGACCACTTCTTGATTGTTAACACGATATATAAGAACCACTACTACAAAGAGTACCACATCCTTGATCATGAAATATCAATTGCTTGTTGAACCATGTGACTTGCATGAAAGTAGGATACTCCAAATTCGTGAGTCCAAGAGTTTTATAAGAATCTCCTGATGCAAAAAATATGAATAAAAGATCCTGCTAAATTGAATTGGGTCCATGAATATAAGAAATAGCAAGAGTTCTTTATCTCTCTCAATTCAAAAATCCAGGATTTGAGTTGATGTCCTTTCATTGAATCGTCCTAAATTGCATTGATTTATCTGAAAGATTTCACTTCAATTGGAATTTGGTTATTCACCATGTACAAGGATCTCCGCTAAGCATCCGTAGCTGAATGGTTAAAGCTTCCAACTCATAATTGGGGAATTCGTAGGTTCAATTCCTATTGGTTGCATGCCAATGGGACCCTCCCTTAAATAAGTCTATCGGATTTTTGTTCAAGAATGAAATCTTATTCGAACTGTCCAATTCATCCTTCGGAACCATATCCTATCTCGAATTTGATGAAATAGGATGAATTGAGACAATATTTTGTAAATACATAATTATCTTGAATATATTGACCATTTCTTTATTTTCCGATCACCTGGAAAGAGCAAAAGAAATATCTTATTCTTTCTTCAACAATTTTTTATCTCTAGTGGACCTCTCAGTAGAATTTGAACCCAGATGTAGTTCTGACCATCTATCAAAGAAAAAAGAACGATTGGCTTTGTATCAATGGAATTTCATCATCTATACATAACGAATTGGTGTGATATATTCAAATCATAACATATGAACAGTAGAAGCTAGTATTCTTATTGAGACTAGAACTCATAGGGAAGAAAATATATTTATGAATGGAATGAAAAATGCAGTATTTATAATAAGAATCATTATAAATATCATATTTTAGCAGTTTGCTTGTGTGGTGCTTCTTGTGCTACATTACATGCTTAGCTTTTGTGCAAGAAAAACAGTTTGTTGTGCTTTTCCAAACAAGAGTAACTGTTCTTTTTATATTTTGTAGGAGTGTGTAATCTGAATGTGATGATGGAACTGAGTAGCATCAAAGATGCATTTGACCGTGTAGCTAAGAAGCAAAAGCTATCCTCTTCCAAGTCTCAAGAAGTTGTTGACCAGGTCGGGCGTGAAATTGAGCAGGCATTGGCGACAATCCAGGCACCACACGACCCCTCAACTCCTGTTGACCAAAAGTCCATTCTTACAGATCTCAAGTCTAAGCTTAATGCTATTTGGGCAATTCAACAGTTAGAAGCATCACAGAAGGAACTGAACACAAGTCTTTCCAAGTACCAAAAACTCCTTGAAAAATCGTTAAACCCTGACATATCAAAGGCATACAGGAATGTTGACTTTGATACTCACATTGTGAATCAGATCATTGCTAGCCACTTCTACCATCAAGATTTATTTGATCTTGGTGATAGCATCATAAATGAGGCTGGAGAGCCCGATGCAACCACACTGAGATCTCAATTCTTGGAAATGCATCAAATTCTTGAAGCTATGAGGGTTAGAAACCTTCAGCCTGCTCTCACATGGGTCTCTGCCAATCGGAAGAAACTTGCCGAGATTGGTTCCAATCTTGAGCTTAAGATTCACACATTGCAGTTTGTAGAGGTCTTGCAAAATGGAACCCGAGATGATGCCTTAAAATATGCCCGAACCTATCTTGCTCCTTTTGTTTCCCTCTACATGGATGAGTTCCCAAAGCTTATGGGTTGCCTCTTGTATGCAGGAAGGCTTGAGAGCTCCCCTTATTTTGATTTGTTGTCTCCAATTCGATGGGATATGACAACTGAAGACTTTGCTCGTCAGTTCTGTACTCTGATAGGACAGTCCTATGAGAGCCCACTTAGTGTGGCAGTTGCAGCTGGAGTTGAGGGTTTGCCTACACTCTTAAAGCTGGCTAATGTAATGGCGGCAAAGAAGCAAGAGTGGCAGGCAATGAAACAGTTGCCAGTGCCTGTTGAATTGGGTAAAGAATTTCAGTTCCATTCAATATTTGTTTGCCCTGTGAGTAGGGATCAAGGGAGTGAAGAGAATCCTCCACTGTTGCTGCCATGTCTGCACGTCCTTTGCAAGCAGTCAATTCTGAAGTTATCAAAAAACAGCACCCGAACATTCAAGTGTCCATATTGTCCGGCAGAAGCTACAGTTGCACACTGCAGACAGCTGTATTTCTGACGGTGTTTATGAATTTCTTGCTTGCTTATATTTCATGGGTGCAGTACAGCATTTAACAGCTTTCCGGTTTGTACATAAATATTCTTACTAAATTGTCTTTTTACACTCGACAAGACCAATTGAGTGAATAAAAAATTGAACAAGCTCTGGTTGCACTTCCCTCCTCCCTCCACCCGAGTTAGATTTGCCTGTTCTAATGTTCTACATTCACAGGTATGAAAAGTTGTGCAGGTGCACCCATGATCTCATCTATGATATGATGGGGGTACAGTTGTGTTGCTATTATGACTGCACTAGCTAAGTTGTATTACACATATGTTGACCGCTGTGATGTCCTAGATCCTTCAGTTTTACTGCAGGACTTGAACCTTACTGCAAGAAAGACCATGTGCTCATTTGAAATAAGCTCTTGACAGCAGTCGTGCTAGTTAGCATGGAATAAATTCAAATCATTGGTCAATGCAGTGGTTTCTTTTGTTTTTGTGTTTGTATATCTTCCGTAGAGCATGAGCTTTTCTGCCCAGAAAAGACTAGATGGATATGACTTTATCGTGTTGTGGCTTAACATATTTGTTCGATAACAATCTGTAAATTAAGTAGTGTTACATGCATAATTGCACATCAGTGTCCGGTCACACCATTCCTAGCTAGGTTTCTCTTTTCAAGCTTTTGTCATTTGAGATTTTTGGTACCCCAACTTGTAATCGTAGGTAGCAGATCCTTCAGTATAAGGAGTTGTCACCTTAGAAAGGCTGTTGCCATTAGTGGCCCATTTATTATAGAAAAATATTACTTGTACTCGAAATTTATATGGGACATTGTATTAATTGTATTGAGACATTCTCATCTACCAATTTTAAAAGGGAAAAGAAGAAAGAGAACATCACAGGTCACAAACTCAGAACAAGTATTTCTTTTGAGGCAAATCAATAAATCATCCTCATTTTTCCCTTTTCAGCTAATTTTGTAGTAAAAGAACATCAAAAAGTACAAATAACCAACAAACATGAACTTTGAACCACCCCCAACTAATTCAACCGACTCTAGCTTGTGTTCTCTATGAAAAACCAGTCATCCCCTTGAGTCCCGGAAACAAAACAGAGGGAGGAATATTAGAAGAATTTATAGTGGGGTCCTCTTTCCCTTGGCGAAGATACTCCTCAAGCATCTCTTTGGTGGACCTTAGGGACAAGGGGTGAAAGTGTGCACCCCACTCAGCAACAAACCCTTTAACCAACACCCATCTCTCTTCTTCGTACATGTTGCTCCATGTGAGTTGGGCCTCGTGTTCTTTAAGGCCCATGTAATCGCAGAGCTCCGCGAAGAGGATCTCTCGGCTCTTCCTCATGGCCTCCTCGGCTTGCAGCTTGTGGGTGTTGATCCTGGTGGCCCTGGATGCTAGCTCTGAGGCCAGTGCTGCGTCGCTGATGCCACTGTTGTTGTTGGCGCACGAGAGCCTTCGGGTGTTGGACAGTCTTGGTGTGAAGAGGCTGGTGATGGGGGAGTTGGAGGAGGATAGCGTGGAGAGAAGGTGAATCCTGAGAGCCATTTGATTTGATTTCAGGTTGTTGGGAATTTGAGATTCAGAACACTTTTTGGGGGTTCTTTTTGGAGTGATCGAAGCCGAGAGAGGGTGCGTATCTTATTTGTAGATTTACCAAGGTTTATGGAAACTGTCTATCTAGTATCTACAGTACTATCCATTGCGGAATCAAATGAGCGCATTTTTCGTAACATCACTTCTATTTATTTATTTTTCTTTCTCCTTTTGGTTTTGTAGATTTTTTTGTAAATAAGTATTCTTTTTCTTTGCTAAAATGCGAATCCAGCGTTTGAATCTCTAATTTGATCTTTTATTATTTTAATTTTGATCTTTAAATTTATTTTTTAAATGGAATCTTTAATTTGGTTTTTTATATATACTAGATATCTCTGAATTCATAGATTAAGTTATACGTTATATTTCTTAACAGTTTATTTTAATCGTTAGAATTTTATAATTTTAAAATTATCACATATAAATGAATTTTATTTTATTTGGTGCATGTTTAGATTTAGTTCTTTTAAAGGCATGATCATTTCAGACACCAAGGGTGAATTAATAGAGATTTGGTTAATTTATATGAGATTATAGATTTAAACTTTATTATTGTTGATGTAAAAAGAGGGAGGGGCATGCTTATTTTTCAATTTTTTTAAAGAATCTAAATTATATTTTTCATAAACTATTAATTTAAATATATGTACCAAAAAAAAAATCTAAATATACACTTCTAACAGTGATATGTGATTGGAGACAAAATCTACGTGAACTTTTATGGTCATTGTTTTTAGCTATGAATAACCCGGCTTCATTAGAAGCTAATACTTACTTCCATATCTACTTCCATATATTGTTTTATGAGTAAATCTTAAGTTTACTTTACCGACAACAATGTTGATTCAAAAAAGGGTTAAAGTTTGTTTTGGTGAGTGCGATGAAATAATAAAGTACTAATTTATTTCTATGAAATAATAATTCAGAAAGTTAAAGCTGTTTTGTCTTTTTTTTTTTACCCTTTTAATATGTGAGAAAGGGATCTAAGGCCCACCAAAACCAAGCAGCAACAGAGTCACACGGCAGTAACTGCTTCTAATGGTAGGTAACAAGCAACTTCTCCAACAACCATTATTACACTAGAGTGAGATGCAATTCAAATCAAATCAAATTCAATCCTATTCTTATTTGGCTAATTAAGACCAAAATCCTACAATCAACCGGGAGCTCCTCTCACTCTCAGTCCCAAACCCCAAAAATTTCAAATTAGAAGAATAGCGGCATGAGCAGCATGATCACGTTCACATTCACAGTCACAGTTACAGCTAGGTGCTCCTCCACCATTTCTCCTCCTCCTGCTGCTTCTTCGCTACGCTTTCCCTCCATTTCCCGCGCATTTTCCTTCTTCCTCTCTCGTCGTTCCGCTCTCTGCTTCTCCGGTGCGGTACCTCCTCTCATCCCTAAGTAACCTTACGCTCTTTCTTTCTATTTGCTTTTCTATCATTTTCCACTGCCTGATCCTCTTCGATTCCATTGTTATGTTTGCCTTTTCCGCTTTCTTCATTTGATCTTTATTTTATGCTCGAGTTTCATCCGCGCCACACGATCTCTCGCTTTTGCTTTTGGTTTTCGATCCGATGCCGATGCAGATTTCGGTTTCCGCGTGTTTTCTCTTTAAGCTCGTTTAGGTTACGCCTTGGTTGAAATTTCCGTAAACGTGTTTTTTTTGCAGTTGTGCGCAAAGACAGACAAACTTTTCTGAATACTGCGATGTGGAGCTGGATTGATCTGCGATCTGATCTGTTATATGAATTTCACCGTGTGATTTGTTGTGAGAATGAAGATCCACCGAATCCGTTCGATTAGTTAGGAAGAAGAGTTTTGGATAATTGATCCGTTTGCTTAAACTGTAATAATGTAGTGATAATAATAGTATTGCATGCTGAACTATTAATAGTTCTCGTTAAGATGTGCTTCCTTGTTTGAAACTCAATTTAAGAATCACTTATCGTTGTTTGACTGATGGCGGTTTATTTTCTACCTTTGCAATGATTTTGTCTATTGCTGGAAACTCTGATGCTATGGTACTTTATTTGGTGCTTGAATGTTTACTAGGTTTGTCGGAGAATATAGATTTTGCTGCTGATCCATGTTTGTTTCCAATGCATCGTTGCAAAACCATTCACCTGGTTGGTATTGAACTCACTTTTCAGTCAACACACTGTATGTCGTGTGGACTTGAAGCTGCTATTGCTATGCATTTCATTTGAAGGACATGCAAGATTGCATTCTTTCTTGCTCCTTTCTCTGCAAATCAAGGCGTTGCCAACTTATTAAACCATACATCCAGGTCAGGCACGGACAGGGGATCCACAATGTAGAGGGAGATAAGAATTACCAAGCATACCTGAATCCTGCATATTTTGATGCACATCTTACTCCATTAGGGTGGCAACAGGTAAAGCACAACTATCCAACTCGTTTCGCAGTTTATTGTCTGAAATGTTTTCCATAGAGGAAAGCTTGCGTTGATATTGTAGTTTAGAGATGGATGGTTTAGTCTTGTGAGTGTATGATAATCTTTTGCTGCTGACAGGTTGACAATTTGCATAAGCATTGTCATGCTTCTGGGCTTATGAACAGAATTGACCTAGTCATAGCATCTCCATTATTGAGGTATCAACATCTGTGTGAATAATTAGTGACACAAATGCAGCATTGGCATCAAACTTGAACATTTTATTTTATAGTATACAAATTTAGTATGCATTTTTCAGCATATTTTTTGTCATGTATTTCTTATTATGACAGAATGCAACATTGTTTGATCCATGTAGCCAATCTCACCTAGTTGGAAAAGCTTTTGTTGTTGTTGTGTTTCTTCTGTTGAAAATGTATGGGATCCTAAGGCTGCTTGAGATGTACCTTTCCTGTGTAAATTTCTTTTTAGTAGAATTGAGACAGAAGACAGCCTTTGACTTGTATGATACAACTTATGGTTTTAGGACTCTACAAACAGCTGTTGGGGTGTTTGGAGGTGAGGGCTATACAGTTGGAACAGATGTACTGCCCCTTATGGTAGCAAATGCGGGAAACAGTAGTCATGCTGCAATTTCAAGTCTGAATTGCCCCCCAATTGTTGCTGTTGAACTTTGTCGTGAACATTTGGTACGTCATTTTATAATCAGAACTTCTTTTTCTCCATTGGCACAAGATATTCTTCTAAGAGAGTTTTTACATCATGTTGTTACATGTCTTGAGTGAAGAATTTCAATCTCCTTCTCAGCATGGGTGAGTTTTATCTTGGTAAAAAATCTTTTAACTATCAAGATAATGCTGCAAATCAGTCACAAAATGGATACCTTACAATTAAAAGGGGCCAAGAAGAATTCAGAATGTTGTTACTTCACAATCAGTAGGCATTATCCTGAATTCATGTTATGTGGTGAGAATGAAGAATGGAACAAGAACGAGCTTTTAAATACAGATTTCTTTGTCCATATGACTTAGACCAATTTCCTCTTTATTTATATATATAATTTAAATTCTTGCTTAAATATTTATATTGGGTTATGGGTGGATTTCAAAAATCATTAGGGTATGATAAAAATATTAAAAACACTCCAGGCAGGGTCATATGATGTTCAGTGTTAAACACAGTGAACAAAGACTGTCAATAATCTCCAGGCTGATTGTGTGTATGTATGTGTGTATTGATATAAAAACATTATGTTTTATCTCAACATGCATTTGAGGCCTGAACAGCAATTATTGATCGGTGATCTAACAATTTTACAGGTCATTGAATAATTGATGTATTAAAACATTGAATATGAAATCACAAAGTAAATTTAAGTTTCAGATGGGTTGGTTCTTCACTTTTTAAGCACAATTTTAACATATTTTTATATAAGCTTCCTTAAGCTTGCCATTAACATTGGTTTATTTACCCTTACAGACTTCTCTATGTGTTTTCTCATGCAGGGAGTTCATCCCTGTGACAAAAGAAGAAGCATCAGCGAGTATCAATTTCTATTTCCTGCAATTGATTTTTCATTGGCAAGTACTATGTTTTATCACTTTATGGTTTATGCACGCTTGTGGTTTATGATTTCATAGAAGATGGCTGACATTTCTCTTTAGCAGTATAAAAATCTGGCAAATTGTAATTTGTTCTGTGTTATGTCAATTATCCTTTTATTCTCTTTTCAGATAGATAGTGACAAGGATATTTGGTGGAAGGCCAATGTTAGAGAGACAAAGGAAAAACTTGCTGTTAGAGGGATGAAGTTCATGAGCTGGTATGATTTTGTTATGTTGATGATTCTTTTAACTTTTAAAAACAGCCATGCGTAGTAGATGTCCTGAGTGATGACTCTACAAATTTTGGAAAACCTAATTTGGCCTTATCTTCCTATTACAAAGAGCCATACATAGCAGCACTATATTAGCTTGTTAAAATATTGAAGTCCAATCTTGCTATGCGGCAATACTAAATTTAAGCTTCTCAAAGCACCGTCGCTGGAAACCCTTTGTGAATTTTCTAGTCAAAAGTAAGTTTATTTGTTTGATAGCCTTGTGATATTTCCAGCAAGTCATTCATTGGACTACAATTTCTACAAACTGTGTCAATTTGTTAAAAATAAATAGATAACTACTTGCTGATCGCTCTTTTATGCTTATTAGCACTGGTATATTGGTATTCCATATATATCAGTTTAGATATCTAGTGGTTATCAGCAGTTCAAGGCTTATGTATTTCTCTGTGAAGAAAAACAAAATAATCATTGTCTTTCGTGTTACTTCCCATTACTTTCATCATGTAAACATGTAAGTTACTGGAAATTGCAATATAATGCGATGTGTCATTTCTCAGGGTCTGTTTTTATTCTTCATCGCAGGTTGTGGACAAGAACAGAGAAAGAGATAGCAATTGTGACGCATAGAGCATTTTTGTTTCATACTCTAAGTGCATTTGGAAATGGTTGCCACCCCGTGATGAAGAAAGAAATATCCAAGCCGTAAGCTCACAGATGCCTCACGTTTAATTATATTTCAGTCACATCTTTTTTAGCAGCTGAGTTGAACATGCATATTTTTTCAGAAAATATCTTGTTTTCGTCATGGGATACACAGTACTGTTTATTGCTTATTAGTTTTGTCAGCGTTAGTTGTCATGAAAGTGTTATTCCCTTTGTTTCATGCCTTTGAATGCAGTTTTATGTGGCGTTTTAGATTTTAAACTTCAGATTCAGTTCTTGCGGCTGGTGCTGTAATATGTTAAGCAGCCTTTATATTGCAGTTTGCAGCTGATTGACTAGTTCACGTATCCTTGCAGCTTTGCTAACTGCGAACTTCGATCCATGGTCATTGTTAATAGGTGAATTTATGAAACAACTAAAGAGGAACCTTCCATCAAAACAAAGATCTGTATGATATACGATTTATCTTTATCCTCTTGTATGACGGGTGGATGCATCAACCACTAATTTTCCAGGTAAGATATCTTAGGGGAGGACCTCCATAATGATTGCACGAATGAGAAGCTGAGAACTGGGGTATATTTCATTGCGACTCTTGGGAAATCTTACGCGATTATATCAAATTTCACATAGCATGCCGCTCGTCTTGAAGCTTGTATAATTATGATTGTGCGCAGGAAATATTGTAATTGGAATATATGTCAAACAAGGCATCTCTGTGTGGGAAATCAGATTCCTGGAGTGCGGTAACATTTATAAATCCTAATTGTTACCATCTACAGTGACGTGATATACATGTTTATTAAAGGTTTATAACTTTTTCACATTGACAGGAGACCAAGTTTGAACACATATTAACACTCCTTACATTAGTTACCATATAGAAATGAGTTTTTTAATGTGAAAATTTCACAAGACTCGTGTAAATTTTTACTAGTGATTAAATTTCCTCAGAGGACCCAAACTTGGCTCCATTTTTTGATCAATAGTAAAAATTTACACAGGACATGATTAAATCATGTGAAATTTTTGAAAATTTTCGGAGGAGAGAATCCATTCCCGTTACAAAATACAAGTAGTTTGAACAGTATGGACTATCAAATATCAAGTAAGATTTTTATTTCAGTGGACAACACAAATGTATAATCTTTCAAAGCAATGCTGTACATTCTGTCACAATCTTAATTTTGAAGTTAAAGAAGCTCCCTATCTGCATCTTGACGAACTGAGCAAAATACGGTCGTCCATGATATTCTTTCTTATTTCAAAAATAATATCTGGTTGTCTTTAAATTATTATAATTCTTGTCTCCAGAAATTATTTCCTACGAACTTGTCAACACAAATACATCCTTCCAGAAATGAGAACCCTCCGAACATGAAATACAGGATTTTCTGAATCTCCAGATTTCCAAATAACACACGGGGAAGGCTTCAGCAAAAATATTGTAGCTTCAGTTTGCCCTCAGAACATCGTAGTATGATACTGGCTTTTTCTTTGACTCACCGCAGAGTTTCTGAATAAATTATATAGAAAGTTTACTAAACATTATACATAGATAACTAATTAATGTCTTACGAAAGACGGGGGATATTAGCTTTCCTTCCTCTGTTACGAATGAAAATATACGTACCTCCACTTCAGATGCTATACGCAGAATTGTTGCTTCAGCCCATGGTCGACCTATTACCTGCAAACCTATTGGAAGTCCTTCTTTATCGTAACCGACCTATGCATGAAACATGTTGGTTAAAGGAAACAACAGTAGAAGAGAGCATAGTCTCCTGGCAATGATAGGGTCATTTAACTCAAAGCACCCTTCTGACCAAAGCAATTAAGACACTCCCCTTACACTATTAATTTCACTCTTACTTACCGGGACAGTAATGGCAGGGAGCCCAAGAAGATTTGCCGCAATAATGAACCGCATAAGATAAGCTGAGAAACAAGTTTCAAGTTACTAACAGAAATGGCGAGAGGCAATATATTAAATATATGCTGGGAGCTATGGTAATCATGCCATTTTATTGAAGATTCTCGTGATCGGTCAAGAAAGATATTAAAGTGACACAATACATGTTAATCCAAAAATTTCCACGATTTTTGCGTTGAGGTAAGGTTTGAAAGTGATAGCATCTTTTTGCGTTGAGCTAAATATTTTACACCCACAGTATCACTTGAAATTCTGCCAATCATGATAATTGTGTTCTCTGTGCAAAATGCAATACTGCTAGTGGCAAGGTCTAAACAATCAATTTCCAAAGTCCACTGAATTTTATTAATCTATTTTACTAATCTGACTTAAATCAACCAAACCATAGTTAGTCACTTCTCGTTGATGTAGAAATCTAAAGATAATTGTAAACTTGTCCGTAATAACAAACCTTATAGGTTATGCTCAGTGGATAAGTAATAATACTAAGTGATGCAATGTTAATGATAAAGTTGTGCTGCAAAATTATTCTGTAAGAAAAATATCCTGTACTCTTGAAGCTGCAACTTAAAGGCTTAAGTCACTCACCTGTTGTCTGCATATCTGTCTCACCACTTTTAAGAGCACTAGGAGGGATTTTGGGTGCTGTCATGCTGTTACAGATGAAAGCAATTCAGCTGCAGATTATCGAAACTAATTATTCAAAAATAAAAAATCCAAAATTACGGCTGGGTTTTGCAAATATGTTGTTCCTTATGGATGACACCCGTTCTACAGTCCGAACTTCCCCAACCTTATCCGCAAATATGGTTACAAAAGTTGCTGCTATTACTTGACCAAGACATATTCTATGGCCTTATAAGATCAGTTTTTCATTTAATCTTTTTCTTTCTTGATTCGTTGAAGCATGAGTGTAAATATCAATAACAATAATCCAGAGTGTAAGGACTAATTTCTAATCATATCAAATTATCACAAAAGAAAGCATATCCAGATATCAATTGAACCGAAATTTGTCAGCGTAAGAGTCCATTGTATACATACCCAGTTGTTGGAGTCACTATGACGTCCACTTTCTTGAAAATCTCCATGTGGTAATACATAAGCCTTCGCCTGAGAAATATGAAATGAAATTTAGAACACAATCATTTAATTTTTGTGCAGTTCATAATAGATAGAAGACTCTAGTGGTAATTATTCCTAACGGCTGTACCATATGATTTTCCAAGGTCGTAAGTAAAAGATGTTAAACTAAAAGGGACCAAATGTAAGTCTGGTACGACTGTTATAAACTAGTTTGTCTCACCTAATACATTGGGCTGCAACATAATCTGCTGCCGTAAATGATCGGAAAAGTGCCAAACTTGTACGTGTATCATATGTCAATTTTACACCTTTCCTAAAAAGAAAAACAGGAAACCATCATAAATTTCTCTTGCAATTTGCCAGAATAGCCACTAATGTTAAATACTTTCAATTCAAGATAAGATGGATGCCATTTTACTAATAACATATATCGCCTCGTTTCAATTAGACTACAAAATTAAAGTATGAAACTACTGGCATTAAGTACTGAAACGTACCCGTCTTCACAGTCAGCACTCAATGAACATAAGCATTCAGAGCCAATGGAAACAAGATGGGCAGTTCGCATCTCATGAATCTCTGGTATGACAACCTCTATCACCTTAAAATATAAAAGAATTGTAAACCAAGCATTGGTTGAATCTGTAACGATAAAGTACTGAAAAAAAAAGGGAAAAGCAATCATGAAGTGCCCGATAGTATGATGAACTTACTTCACAACCTTGGGCCTTGGACAACAGGTTCAGAGCATCCTCACATTTGTCAGAGACTTCAGTCGAATGAACATCATTAAACCACTTCACGAGAATAAATATATTATTTAGAAAAAGTATATCATAGTAGACTGCACATAAAATCTTTGTATGAAGGATCGGGTGATTACCGGGGTGTACTTTCCTATTCTTAATGATCCCAAAATGTTCGAATCATCTAAGAATGACAGAGTTGGCAAACAAGGTGATGGCTACACGAAACAGAGGAATATAATCACAACTTACTAAAATAAAATAGTAAGGTTTTGTATAGATAATATAGAATAAGCAGAGTTGGTTAGTAGTTTGTCCTTGTCATTTACCCGTGACATTACACTAGATAGCTTAATGTACTTCTAATTTGTAAAGAGTTGGATTACGTAGGGCGGTTATATGTAAGCAGACTTAATTTTGCACATGGCTGGGCTATGTACTATACCCTAATAATTGAAGTCTACTACCGTCTTGAATTGTGTGTCTTCAGAGATTGCAAAATATCATATATTCATTTACCCATACCCCTAGAATCAACACTCGGCTGCGTACCCTTTTTAGTTTGTCAATTTTAATGTTTGGTTTCCGTGTTCCTGTCCCCCAAACCTTATTTTTTATGCTGTTTATTTTTAAAATGAACACATATTCTGAACCCAAAAAAAAAAAAAAAACTTTGTAAATGATGTCTAGTCTGCAGAAGCTACCTTAACGTGCTTTATACTGAATATTTTTGTCTTAAATAAAATTGTTTTCTTAATAAAAGGAAACAACAAAGACACAGAACACAAGTATGTACAAAGAGCTCCAAAAGACAGATTTAAAAATCTAAAATCACAAGGAGTTTGAAATTTCCACAAAGAAAAACTTCGAGGCTCCAAACAACCTAACCATTCTTGGACTCTTACAAAATGAACATTCTAAGAAAGCACATTAGCGCAATCATTTCTTTCGTAAGTCCCCCATAAGCTCAATCAGTGATATGTGAGAATGTTATCTGTTTTATTCCTCTTCCCCAATTTTAGTTTGATGGTATAGTAGCTACCCACCACAATTAACTCGAGCTATTTACATTTAAAGTTTGGCCCCATTTTCAGACATGCAAAACTACCACGTTATCTACCATACAATATTTTAATTTTTAAATCTCAAGAGATTTCTTTACTTATTACGAAGAGTATTAACTGAAGGATTAAAGCTTACCGGTCTCAAACTGATTCTATTTGCAGGTGATGCACCCAATATTGCCGCATACCTGAGTTATTAGAACAAGAAATACTTGTTACATGTTTTCATGAAGCAAGCCAGTCCCTCTGAGCAACCCAAGGTACTAGAGAGCACTAATGAAAGCTTTAGTGAAAAAGGAAGACCCAAAGAGAAAGAAAAATATGAATTGCATACACTAGCATGACATCCTCCACTGACGAAGCAATGGGTCCAATAATTTCCACCGTCCCAGAATCACACAATGACCTGCAAATAAGAAAAATGTTGTTCTCACAAAACGCCGGTACACAACAAATAATATTGTCACAGATATGTTACCCCTTGGAATTTGCTAAACCATAAACTGTTTTCTAATTGAGTGTGACAAGAAAATGCATCCCACGGTTTTATTACAAAACAGTAAACTTTCACTAACCCTCTAAGTAGACCCAACAGTCACCAAAACACTCGATAACTATTTTTCACCAATACCAAACAATAAAAGGGAAGAACGTGAAACTAAAAGGAAACTTGAGAACTGTGTCCCATCATAATGCCTGCCAAGAAAACAGCACTGTCCAAAAAGGAAAATAAAATTAAAAAGAAAAAAGGGAACCAAAAAAAAAGTAAAACAAGCTCTACCACCACTAAGAAAACCAGACTGTTTCCACTATAACAAGGGGCAATGTCCTACTAAGCTCAACAATCGGCACCCTTCAGTCATTATTAGATTTCAGTCTTCTAGATGACCCGGTAAAAGTGATGGTATTTTGAATCTTAAAGATGAAAAAGAGAAGTATTTTGCATCCTAAGAAATTTAATTGAGTACTTGCCATCAGAGCTAAGTGATTTTTGATCCATATAATTAAGGTTGAATGCAACAAGCTTTCATCCATTAGGCACCAATGAATTTCTTCACCATCTTGTCAACTAAATTTTCAACCAATTCTTTCTTGTTTCTTTACCAAACTTCTCCAACTCTCATCTTTGACGTGATTGTTAAGAAATAACACTTGCCGATAAAAAATTTTAGTTATTTCATTTCATAACCACAATAGACAATAGGCAAATCAGACCCTAAAGGATATAGAATAGGATCAGAAAAATTCTTTTTCTACTATGCAAGGACCCCTTTCTTGAGTAACAAATAGTACACATAGTGATCTGGTGAATCATGTAGTGTGAGAAATTACCCCTCCATGCTTGTCCGCGCATAATTTGTCTTCAGTCCCACCACACCGCAAAGGGAAGAAGGAATACGGACTGAACCTGCCTTTTTCCAGAATTTTTAAAAATAAGAATCAGTACATAGAAAAGTAGGGAAAAAAAATTAGTTTGACACATTATATTTGCACAACCTCCACCATCAGTGCCCAGCGCAGCAGAACACAGTCCAGAGGCAACAATTGCAGCAGGACCTGAAGAAGATCCACCAGTATACCTATCAGGCGCATGAGGATTTCTTGTAGTTCTGCAACTCAAGAATATTAGGTTGAATTGTCAATGCTGGTAGACTTCCATAGAAAACATAAGAAAATTGAAAGCATACCAAGTCCAAAACACTGTTCAAGGTATACAAGATTCAGAGCAATAAAAACATTGTGAACCGTTTTCTGTAATTTAAGTCATGTCCCTATAACGTCCTGTACCTTTCAATAATGGTTTCTAAGCTTTTAAGAATTGGATCAATTAAACACATTGGAAATGAAAATAAGAGCACATTTGTTAACATCTTTACTTGATTAATTTGTCTCCTAATTTGAAAGAGTGAAGAGTAAGCTACTTTTGTCAGGTAAGGCATGCATGGATTGCTTTTCTTCTTTATCCATGCCAAATCTCATTTTTTATGTTGATAGTGACATCAACAATTAATCAACAATCCCTAAATAAGCTTACCCAAAATTCGGATTATTTCCTGTTGTACCCATTCCAAACTCATGCATGTTTGCCTTTCCAATGAATATGACACCACAACGACGCAGCCTTGAAACACTGGCAGCATCCTTCTTTACAGTGCGTACCTCATGCATCCATGTACTTGCACCTGTCCTCACCGAACTATAATTTAGAACTTTTTTCAAAAAAATTACTCGCCTGAAGTAAGATACTAAGACTTACCCTTAGACGGATGGGGATAGCAGTCTATGTCATCTTTGATTGCCATGAAAATTCCATCCAATATTGACAATGGGTTTCCTATATAAGCAAAGTCCAAGAGTGCTGCTCAGGTAATTGTCCATTCTGTTCCCACCTTCTCAACATATCTGCGTATAAAAGACTTACACTATCTATCCAAGCATTTGAAATTATACAGGATTACCTGCTTCAAACCTCAGAGTAGATGCTGCTGCCTGCTTCCGGACTTCTGCAGCATCAAATGATATCAACAGTGGTGCCGGAGGCTTAATTCTGCCATTCTCCTCTATAACCGAGATGATGCGCTCAGCAACCTATACACTCAAAGTGAAATTGTAAATTTAGTTCAGAATAAAGACAATTATATAATCAGAGTTCCAATTAACCGAATGATCTACTCACCACAGAGGGGGTTACTTTTCCAGATCGGTAAGCATGAGCATAGTCACGTATTTTCCAGTACTGAAAGGGTGCAGATGAATTTTCCCAGAATTTAGCAGGATCATAATGAGGAAGACACTTCAAGGCAGACTCAACCCGGTCTTCAGGTCTCCCATCTTCATCAAGGACAATGACATCAGGTTCCGTTTCTGCATTTATGTTACAGATATCAGGGCATGGTTATATAATAGAGTATACTTCTTCAAATGCAATGCAAATTATTTGACAGTGACACAACTTCTAGTTTCCATTATCTCTCTCAAAAGCAATTTCATTTCTCCCATCCCATTCTAATTAGCTCAGAGAATCACTAGCAATCAAACTTCAAATTTAGGTAAATCTTACACATAACACCTGCAATGCAAAAAGATACATTAATGCGGTATAAAGCTATACAAACAAAAGAAAAGACCAATCTGCCTCTCCATCATAACCACCGATTAGAATTATTGGCATGAAGCAATTCATAAACATGGAGATGAAAACACCTTGGGGTGGATATTCAGGTTTAAACATGGGCTCCTCAGGTATCACAGTGTTCCGCAATAACTGTTCATAGCAAAGAAACAAACGAACAAGAGACAGAATATTTAGTCAGTTCAATTCGTCACTGTCACGCACACTCTCTACTCAAGTATTATTCATTACAGTTTCATTATTTGAACATTATCATTTCAACCCCCAAACCAAAACGTAATGAACTGCGTATAAGTATGAATTTCAATTATACAAATGTCAAATCAACATATACATCCATTATTCGATAAAATAATATTCAACAATTACACAGCTAAAATTCACATTAATTTCCATTATATTTACCGCACGCGATTTAAGTGTCTACAAGTTATGTTCATAAAAACACATCTCCATTCATAAACCACAAATATGACAACATAAGTGATGTGAAGCCTTCAACGCATAAACTCATCACATCAAATTACAAAAATGAAGGAACATTAAGCCACAATTTCAGCAACCAAAAACACACACACAGACCTCATCAATTTTATTGTCCTTCTTCAAATACGTCATGATCGAAGGACCTATCAGCGGAACTTCAAGTATCCTCACAAAGAAGCGAAACATAAAGCCAGTCAAATGCGGAGCTGCAAACAAATTTAAAAAGTATAAAACAAAATTCAAATAGAATCAAATATTACAGTAGAAACTAGAAAATCCAATCGAGATTAAGATAAACTTCCATTAGAGAATAAGCAAATCAGCTAGCGAACGAAGACCTTTGATAACTTGATGTTCATACTTGACGGAGGACAAGTCAACGTCCTTCGCCGGCAACATTACACGCTTTTTCCCCATCCTCACGATCAAACGCCACCACGCAAAGCCTTCTCCGGTTCCTATACTATTTTCAAAATTCAAATTCAATACAAAAACGATATACAACACCACGCGCGCGAATAATCGAAACAAGAAAAAAAAACAATTAGGTGACGAAATTCATCGAGCGATGCAGAATGGAATGAATGAAGCAGAAGCGAAAACGAAGATTGCGGAGCACACGAACCTGGAAGAAGGAAGGAGTGCGTGAATTCCAAGAAGAGAGTGTGGTCGTTACGAGCGAGGAGCGAAGAAGAAAGACAGTGTAGTAAAAGCATGTGGTGACAGGTGCGGAGGATCAAATAGTACTACTACAAAACGGTGCGTTCGGAAGTGACTTCCACGCTCCTCCTCTCGTCATTATCAGTATGTGAATTAATTGCGCTCTTCTATATGCTCTAATTGCAGATAGAGTTACGTTATTTTCATATATGAAAATGTGTGTGCTCACGTTTCATTCAAATTCAAATAATACTCTAATCTTATTCATTTAATAATAAATAATGTATGAGTCGACATAATATTTTATATTTTATAAGTATAAATAATATTTTTCTGCTAACCATCTTCCATTCGCATTAGTATTTAATAACTTCACGCATCGCGACTCCCTGTTACCCTGTAGGTACATTTTGATTGCGCGGCTTGGGCCGGTGAGACTTGCTCAACTACCTCGTTGTCTCCAATCCTACCTCCCCCCTCCCTGTCACTCTCTCAGTTTCCAAGTCTTTATCTTATCATCATATCAAAATATCCTTTCTCTGACTAACTTGGCTGTATTAACTCGTTTTCTAATCTCAGGTGTCATATATTCAATGAGAAAATCGTGTTATCTTGAATATGATCATTACTCTTATTTACTTCACTCATTCGTAGTATTCAAGAATAATGGAGTATATTTGAGTGCTAAAATAACATTTATGATTATTTATATAACTATGGTTACTATTATACCTAGTATTTAAAGGGTCATAAACAGAATTTCTTTCACACGACCAGATAATAGTGTATCAAAATTAAAATTTATGATCAATGTTATTTTAATTTTTATTTATCAATACTTTAATTATGTAACATTTAGTTATGCGAGTGACACTAACATTTTCAAATAGGGCTTAAAATGTCAAAGGTTATTGGTTGGTTTGCATACCTCCACTTATATTTCTCCCATCATTGTATTATTTTTATTTTCAAACAAGTGTAACTTTTAAAAATAATTTGATTTTAAATTTTATGTATTGTTTTTACATTTCAACCAATAAATTTTTAAGAAAGTATCAACTTATATCAGCTAATAACTCATTATGATAACTATCGATTATCATTTAGTATTTTCTTGAATTTCTATTAGCCAATATTATAGAATTATTTTACATTATCAATGCATAAAAATTGAATTTAATTAATTTTTGTAATAATTGTAAGTCACTTGAGAAAATCTGAAAGTATTAGTTCATATTTTCATATTTGACCTTATTAAATAGGAAATATGAATGAGTGAGAGGATAAAATACACTTTATTCTTTTTAAAATTAAAGTTTGTTTAATATTTTTCTAAGTAATACTAGTATTTGACCATGGAAGTAGTATATTTCTCTAAACACGGAAATACATTCGAAAGCATAATCTAAATATAATGTAGAGTTTAATTTTAATTAAATTACAGTATAATTTCTTTTTACATAGCATTTAACTCTATATTGTTATGTTTATAAAATACGTTTGGGTTTCATCCTATTACCTTAAAAAAAAATGCATATAAAAAATGATTAAATAATAATAATGTGAAAAATCTACGCCAACAATACATCAAAATTAAATGCTATAAGACAACGTAACATTCTAAATTCTTTAATTATACAAGCCGTAGGAAACAAGGCTCTACACAGTTCTACACATACGTACAATAATGCAAAATTGCACAATTTGACTTTGACTTCATTGTGGGCGAAGAATTCAGCATGGTTGGGGCTTGGGGGAAAATAATTTAGCTGTTATGCCCCACCTCCATTTTATAAATGGGGAGCCCAATCGAAACTAAGATCAGACTAGGGGATTAGTTTTCGGCTTGATTAGTTTTCTGCTTTAGCAAATGTAACAATGTGTATTTTGCACCTTATATTGTCCTGCAATTCAATTTTTGAACACAAATACAAATGATAACGCGTGGATAGATATGAAAGGAAATGGTATATAATAACTGTTATGCCCCACCTCCATTTTATAGATGGAGAGCCCAATCGAAAACTAAGATCAGACTAGGGGATTAGTTTTCGGCTTTAGCAAATGTAACAATATGTATTTTGCACCTTATATTGTCCTGCAATTTCAATTTTTGAACACAAATGCAAATGATATCGCGTGGATAGATATGAAAGGAAATGGTATATAGGTTAGGGTGCAAAATGATCGATGAAGAAAAAGGCGCATCAATTGTGCTTCCACCCTAGTCGTTTGTTTTTTGGTTTTTTAAGAAAAGAATTAGGTTGAAAGAAAATTTGCTCTAGTCCAAGGTCAAGATATGTTTTTGAACTCATTAAATATTTATAAAGATATTTACATATTATCCACCATCAAGAGTAATTTGATAATTGAATTCAAATTATAATAATGTATGAACAAAAGTTGATTAGGTGAGCTAACTCCTATTAACTCTAATAGTTTGTTTGGAAATGAAGAGAAATTAAATGAAAAGAAAATAAAAAGAAATAAAGTGAAGGAAATAAATACTTCTTTTTTTAAAGAAGAGAAAATGAAAATATAGAAAATGAGAACTAAATTAAAATGATATATATACACTAATTGAAATAAAAAATAATAAAATATTAT
This sequence comes from Dalbergia cultrata, assembly GCA_031216105.1. Lineage (NCBI taxonomy): Eukaryota > Viridiplantae > Streptophyta > Magnoliopsida > Fabales > Fabaceae > Dalbergia > Dalbergia cultrata. The sequence goes on from CM062345.1 coordinate 62,697,327, forward strand.
TTTCATTTAATTTATAATTATTAAATAAATACATATTTTTAACAATACTAATAATTTAAAAAATTATATTTAAAAATTTTGAACTATAGAATTTATTTTGAAATTTTGTTTGGATCAAAATGCAAGTTGTGTGAATTTTTAAATTTTATTTTTTAAAAACATTTTAAAAGTGTAAATTATCGTTGACTCATTTCTTCCCTTGCATGTTTCTTTTATGCTAAGAAAGGATAATTGTCGAGGTGAGTCTTCTCTTCATTTTCACCCCGTCCAAATTACTAAAAACAACATAATCTTCTTATGTTCTCTCTTTCACTTTTCCATCCTCCATGGACAGATTTGAGGGAGGTGGTGTGGCCCCCAACCTTCTCACAAATTATATATGTATAAATAAAATTAATAATTATATTAATATTAATATTATACAAATACTATATAATATAATTGTGAAAAGATATTATGTTGAAGTTTTTATTATTTCTTATGACTCTTTTTAATATATGTGGTCAATGATACAATATTATTAATTTAATAGAAATTATGGTGGGCCAAAATTAAAGAGTGAGACGCAAGCTGAGTTATTAAATGCTTTGAAATGTTATAAAATAATAGCACGTTTTTATCATAAAAGAATTAGTACTTCCCCCTAGTTCAAGTTAGACTCAAAATAATAGAAATGTTTTATTTAGTCACTAAAGCTTCCAAGATCACAAGTTGTAGCAGTAACAATTTGAGAATTCTCTACATGCAATACCAGTAAAGGGTAAAAAAAAAAAACATTTTTCTGACCACAACGGTTAAAAATAGTTGTCTTCACTCACCTTTTCTTGATTTCATAATTTTTCCCTACCTCAGTAGTTGCATTCTTGTCCCATCCTCCTCCCATTTTCATATGAAAAAAATAGACAGCTTGTCTATGATACTAAAGTTATAGTTGGGGAGTGGATATTGTCACTCCTCAATAAATATATGTACATGTAACATTCCTAAAACGTTCTCCCTATTAGTTCACACACCTTACTTCATCTATCTCTAGCCTCAGCTTTCTTTCCTGTTTCCAAACCTTTTTAATTTTCAATTTATTTTATCTTATTTTATGTTTAGGGTCTTTTTTTTATTTTAACTTCAGTACCTCTAATTCATCGAAACTCATGTTTTTCATATTAGTATTATTTGTTTAGGCTGTATGGTGATCACTATCGTAACACTTTCAGAGAATACATTGCCATGTTGGTTGTGATCAAGCCTTGCAGGGGAAGAGGCATCGATAAATTTCTTATTATGAAGAAAAATATGTGCTCATTTTCTGTTTTTATGATGCAGTTATTAGGAACTCTGGAAAATTGTTAGTGATACTGCTGTGCTGCTAGTGTTCAGCTTTTTGCTTTTATTTTATTATTTTGTCAGCTACATAAGCTCTTAATCAAACTTCTCCCTGTCTTTATTCTTATACTTTTTTTGACGTTGCAGTAGCACATATTATTCTTGTAGACTTCCAATGATTATATATATATATATATACAATATTAGAATATTTGAATGTAAGATTTTTGCACAAGTATGATGTGAATAAAAAAGTGTATTTTTAATTTAATCAAATTTGATAAGTTATTTATATTTTATTTTATTATACTTTTTAATTAAATTTAATCATTATATGCAAGTGTTTGTTTTTGCGTAATGTTTGAAGTTTAAATATAGTTAATTAATTAGTACAATTATTAAATATAAATTTAAAATATTAAAGTAGCAATATATTACAAATATCAAAATAAGTTTTTAGTCAAATGTATTGACAAATGTAACAAATAAAGACAAGAAATAAATAATGGCAATAGACAACTGAGAACCACACAAAATTTAATTTAGTTTAAAAAAAAGTTACATATAAATCAAGTTCTTTTTATCAAGGATATTTTAGAAATGTTACAAATAACTGTGTTTAATAGGGAGTGGCTATATAGTTGATAGAGTAAAGTGTCACTTTAGTTTGTAAAATTATAAGCGTGATCACTTTACCCCTTGAAATTTTGAAATTAATTCTTTAGTCCCTAAAATTTCATTTCATGGGTTATTTTAGTCCTTGGTTAAACAAAAATTACTCAACTGTCACTTTTTGTTAACGTGGCATGCCACATGTCAATGATTTATCATGTTGATCTCACGTGACGTGCCACGTGGCACCAAATCAAAATACATTTAGATTAGTCCCTGAAATTTTCACATGTGTTAAAACAATCATTAAAATTTTCTAAACTGTGTCAAAAAAATCCCGAATTCCATAATTCCTCCTATTTTATTTCAAGAAAATCTAAGTTCTCAATATTCTTTAAACCGACTGTTACAACATACCTAAAAGGTGTCATAACAAGATAACAACAAAAATTTATTGCTAAAAAGAAATAAATTTAAAAAATGGAGTCGTCACCAATTTTAATTCTGGTCAAAATTGGAAAACCTTTTATTTGATTAAAACTGATCTTTAAAAAAAAGATTTGAGTCCGGGAGTCTAATTATGATGAGGGAAGGGTGAAAACTTAATCCCACTGCACCCCTAATACATCCGCATAAATATGGTTACCTTAGAGCTTATTATGCAAATTTATTTATAACTTAATAATATTTATTTATCCCAAAAACATGTAACAATTATATACAAATAAATAACTGAGTAAATGAGAAAAGAAAAAAATAAAAAAAGAGAACAAAATTTGAAGAAAAATTAATTTTGACTTGATAGTTGTGGGCTACACCAACGTATCCTCTGGTGCAATGAATAATTCAAAACCATGTCGTTATTGTAGAAAATTAGTGTGTGTTAAAGGATTTTAATTAAGAAACAAAAATAAAAATGTGTTGATTGATTTTATGAAAAGAATTTTAATTGACAAACTATTTTTTTAAAAAAAGAAATAAAGGAAATAAAATAAAACTAAAATAAAAAGAAAGGTAAAACAAAAAAAAGAAGACCACACCTACTTGATCACTGTAATGTGGGAATAAGGAAGAAATAAAACCATGAGGAAAAAGTGGCACAGTGGTAGCTCTAAGGATGATTACTGTGATAGCGGTGGCTTTGTGGAGATGGTGATTGCAGTAGTTCTGAAGGCTATGCAAAGTTGATAATGATTGTGACTATGATAAAAAATAAGATCTAAGATGAGGATGATGATAGTAATCAGGTTTATTGATGATGATGACTTATGATTAATGATGAAAGGGTTGTGGTTTGGTGAGAGGGTTGTGATAATAATAATGGTGATGAGCTATGGTTCGGTTCTTTCACGAAGGAGGCTATGATAATGGTGATAGATTCAATGGAAGAGAATAGTGAATTAGTGGCTGTTATGTGAGGAATATAATCAAAGGTGGAAATTTGATGATGGTGATAGAGGCAAGTAAGAGAATGGTGAATGAATGACTGTTATGTGAGAAATAGAATTAAAGATGGAAATTTGATAGTGGTGATGGAGGTTAAGCAAGGGAATAGTGAATGAATGGTGATTATGTGAGAAATAGAATCAAATATGGAAATTTGATGGTGGTGATGGAGGCCAAGCAAGGGAATGGTGAATGAATAGGTATCTCCTTTTTTTTTATGGTTAATTATTATATAGAGAGCAAAGTAGAGAGATTTTAGGGTTAGTTAGGGTTAAGTCAGTTAGGATTTTAATTGATTTATTTTGTTGAGCTAGTTAAGATTTTGGTTTTATATTTTCTTTTGTCAGCTGAAATTAAATTTAAATTCAAATGTATACAAAACAAAAAATAATAATAATAACAATAAATTGAAAACAAAAATATGGTGTTCACACCACTTATTCTTTCTTATTTTCATACCCTACTTAACCAAAGATATATCTTACATAGAATAACAATGAGAAAAGAATGTATCACCAATAGTAAGGTTTCAAATTAACCCTTGATGAACTTCGTCTACGCTTGATAATATAATGTTTCCTTGCATCCTATTTTCCATATTTTAAAACCAAATTTGTTCTAAAAAATATAAGATAATAGCTAATAAATTAATTTTATTAACTAAGTATGGAGGGTCTTAAATTAGGGCTAATCAAGCTCTTAATTGTGTTTAAAATATTTAAAAAGTGGGCTATCTAAATAGGGTGTGAAAATGAAAAAGAAATAAGTAAATTCAAGAATTATTGATGATTTAGATTTTAGGAACCAAAAGAGTATAAATTTGGGGTTTTGGACTTTTTTTATATATATTTTAGAAAACTTCAAGGAATATTTTGAAAATTTCAGGGACTAATTTGAACCTATTTTGATTTGGTGTCACGTAAGTATGCCACGTGACATGTGGCATGTCATGTGTTACTTAACATATCACGTTAGCAAAAAGTAATGGTTGACTAATATATGTTTAGTTAGAGACTAAAGTGGTCTATAAAATGAAATTACAGGGACTACAGAGTTAATTTTGAAATTTCAAGGATTAAAGTGATACTTTACTCATAGTTGATGATATAAAATGACTTGCATTTATCTTTCTGTACAAATAGAAATATTTAAGGGTAATTACATTAATCTCCCTTGAGATATTTTAATATCACACTTACCCCTTCTAATTTTCAACATTTCAATTACCTCATTTATTTCTAAATGACTTTTTAAAATTTCAAAATTACCTTTTATTGAAAAAAATCCTCAATATTATCTTCTTCCTCAGACCCAACAACCACTTATCTTCACCAGATTACCACAAAACAAATTGAAAAAAAAAATGAAAGATGTTGTCGAAGCTGTTGAAATTCTTCAAGAATTGGAATTCAATTCTTTGCTTTGAAACAAAATTTTATCCAAAAATTATGTGGGAATCAAAATTTAATTCCACTATCACCCCCCAAAATAAATCAGACCTCTTTAGGTTTGAATTGATGATGGAATTGACTCTTGCAAATTGAAATTATCAAATTAGCCTTACTACTGTATAATGGTTTCTTCCTCCCTTCTACAGCAGCCATCGCGAGAAAATCCCCAAACAAAAAACCCTCTTCTCTATGCAACTTGAAGCTGCTATCCTTCCACCGCGCCGTCCTGCCACCGCCACATCATCAATTGGAGATACTGAAGCTCTGGACTTACTGTGTTCCTTCCTTTTTCTTTTTTTTTTTGGTTTATGGTTTATGTGGGCATGGACTTGCTGCGCAATTCTTTTTTTGGCTCTAGACTTGCTATGTCCACATCATCAATGCTGGGTACTGAATTAAAGGATTGAGGGTGTTGTATGAATAATTGAAGTTGATAGTGGAATATTAAGTTTTATAGATAAAGGATCAAATGGTAAAAATAAACAAATCAATTCATTTTTAGATAGATTCCAAACTAAGAAATTCAATTCAATTCTGTTATTTACTAACTCATTCCAAACATAATAATTGAATTCAATTCAATTCCATTACTTAAAAATTTTCCAAACACCCTGTTAAGAGGAGGTTCTGAAAGATTTTGTTGAAGTTACTATGATTAATTAGAGGGTTAGCAGGAGGAAAAAGAAGGGATTAGGATTAGTGGTAGTGATATTGATTTGAAAGATAAAAAGGATATATAAGTCATTTTAAATTTATAAAGGATGTCATTATAATAACTAAAAAATAATTAAGGGAGGTAAGTGTAATATTGAAAAATAGAAGGAGATAAATATAATATTAGATGACTTTAAAAGAGGTTTCTATAATTATCTCAAATATTTATATGTAGCCTATTCTTATCAGAATATCTAATGTAATGTGTTACTCAAAATTAAATAACTAGACTATCAATGTTCACGTAAAAAAAATAATAAAAAAGTAAATAACTAGACTATTATTATCACAATATCAGACGTCTTTCTCCTCCATGTGGCCTTACAATTTTGAAAGCTCTCTCTTACACACTACATATAGAGACGCTTAGAGGGTTTCCTGTTACTCAGTCGATCTATAGTCAAAACACATCGCTCTCGTATCCCTACCCACTCTCTCAATCAATAACTGGGACCCTCCTCACACTCTCTAAACACGCCATAGTTTTTTAACTTTTTATTCAATAGTGCACCTATTTTAGGGAACAATATAGTATTGTAGAAGAGAAACTATATCTAAACCAAAAAAATAAAATAAAAAAAAGAATTCACAAGGTCATTGTAGATCATTAAACCGTTTGAGACAAAAGTAGCAGAGAAAAATAAGAATAAGTAAATGGTAATGATATTAAGTTTGCGAAACATCTGTATTTGGAGGTGGCAGCCCTAATAATAATGGCATGTGAGTATCGCCCATTATCCCAACCGTTTTCTAGGTCTAGATGGCATTCAAAGAACAAGTCTACATAATTTTGCGGGTATCGTTCTCATATAATTTTCATTAAATAAATTATTCATAATTAAGTAGGTAAATATTTATATTGATCATTATTTCTGTATCTCAAAGTTCTTAATTAATTATAAATTTTTTTTAATAACATAGAATTGACATTGTTGAATGAGAGTCAAGACACGAAATGAAATGTTTTGGGTGACAGTGTTTTTTCATGTTAAAATTTCTAATTTAAACTAAACCTGGAAAAAAAAACACAAAACTCACCCCCGAAAATGTTTAATGAACCTTTATACTATCATTTAATTATTTTTCTTTTTCAATAAAGAATTCCACTGCAATCACAAAACTCCAAACACCCTCAGCCTCCATCGCAGTGCATATTATTAGTACTTACCTCGACCTCATCAAACATCAAATTAACGAGTGCAATAAAATATCTCCAAAAAGGAAAAAACGCATCTCAAAATAAAAATAAAACAACAAAAAAAATGGAAAAGACCAAAAAGTCTCCTCTAATCCTGGCATCTCTCTTTCTACAAATCCATTCCCACAGGGGAACACTCAACACGGAGTAGCTAGCGCCCAACCAAACCATCATCACACACACACACACTCCAAAACTCACCCGAAAAGACAAAGAACAACGAAACATGGAGAACTATTCATACCCATCATACCCAGATTCAGGGGACTCATCCCCTCGCTCCAGGGAGATCGAGTTCGAGAACCCGCCACCATGGGACGACCCTCAGCAACCGCCGCCGAACTATAAGGCCAAGTTTATGTGCAGCTACGGCGGCAAGATCCAGCCCCGCTCCCACGACAACCAACTCTCCTACGTCGGCGGCGAGACCAAGATCCTCGCCGTCGATCTCAACGTCAAGTTCCCCGCCATGCTCTCCAAGCTCTCTGCCCTCTGCGGTGCCTCCGACCCAAACGACGTGTCGTTCAAGTACCAGCTCCCCGGCGAGGACCTCGACGCCCTCATCTCCGTCACCAACGACGACGACCTAGACCACATGATGCACGAGTACGATCGCCTCTTCCGCGCTTCCGCTAGACCCGCCCGCATGCGACTCTTCCTCTTCCAAACCTCCGCCAACGCAAGCAGCACCACCAACGCGAACATCACCAACAGTAACAATAACAGTAACAATCTTTCAACGGAAAGCTTCGTTGACCCGACGCGACCCGAACCGGTTAAACCGAACTCCAACGTCGATTTTCTCTTCGGTCTCGAGAAGAGTGCTGCGCCTGTCGTTCCTCCTCCTCCGCAGCAGCCTGTGGCCGTGAAGTTCCATGATCCGGCCCCTGAGCCTGTTGCGCCGCCGCCGCCGCTGCCGGAGTACCAGCAGCGTGTCGTTGCGAATCCCTCCGATCGGGTTGTTGGATCCGATCCGAACTTGAACCACCCGCTCGAGGTTCAGAGGCAGTTGCAGCGGTTGCAAATCGCGGAGGCCGAACAAGCAGCGTATCGGAGGAAAAGCGAGGAAGGCCTCGTTGGGAATTACGCCGTAGCCGGCGGCGGCGGCGATTACTACTCTCAGAAGCTCCAGCCGGCCTCGAATTTCCAGGCGAGCGCGGCGCACCAGGCGGGATATTGGCCGGAGAAACATGTCTCCGGCGAGGTTTATCAGCCGGCGGTGTCGTCAGCGGCCGGAGGAGGTGAATCGCAGGTTTACGTGATTCCGCATCATGGCGCGTTCTATCACGCTCCGATGGTGCGTCCGGCGGCTCCACCTCAGGCGACTCAGGGATACTACGCTGTGCACCGAATGGCTTCCGATGGTTACCGCGACGCGCCGGTGTACGGCGGCGTGCCGCAGAATAAGGCGCCGTTTTCGTCGGCGGCTCCCACAAGCTTGCCACCGGCGCAGCCGGTTAAAGGTCCCACGTATACGGAAGGGTTTGGCGTGGTTAGGCCTGTTGGTGCACCGGATAATACAGGGGCTGCGTACGCACAGGTAGCGTATGATAGTGGAAGTGGGAGACAGGTTTACTATACTGCGCCGGGTGGTGGTGTGGTGCACGCGCCGACGTACCAAGGGGTTGCTCAGACTGTCTCAGGTGATATAAGACCCGGTGGAGTGTCGTTGGGTCAAGATGGTAAAGTCATAAGCAAGGTTTCTCAAGGTTCAGTGTGATTTAAATGATGATTAAGATTATGGTTATGTTAATTTTGAAATATAACGCTAAATATTCTGATTCTCTTCTCATGTATCCTAATCGTCTTTATATGATAGCTATATATGTTGTCCACAATGTTGACGCTGGAAATTCTATGGCAACATGCTTTGTCCTATTTCCATGTTTCTAATTAGTGTCTTTTTATTTCTTTTTTTCTCTTTTGAATTACTCGAGTTTCACGTAAAGAAAGTTATATATATATACACTTGAATTTGGATTGCCAAGTTTTAACTCTCTTTTGGATTGAATTATTGAGAAAAAAAAAAATCTATGGAGGGACCAAAGATCGTGATAATTCTGCAATTAATTAGACTGTAACTTTTTTTTTCTTTTCTTTTTTCGGCTGTCGTTTATTACCTTTGAAATTAAATTTAGAAATGATTAGATTCTGGAAATTTGAAGCTTGAATGTAATGGTTCTAGAGATTGCCTTTTCTTTTCTGTAAAATATTGTTACGATCATCTACATTGATTTTTCATAACATCAACTGGTTAAGGTAAGCTGAAAATGCTTTGACATATTTAAACAATTTTTTTTTTTTTTCAGATGATATAGGTTGAATTGAAATCGAAGTTGATGTAAGACTAAACTAGATTGTCTATCGTTCTTTTCAAATTGCCAGAAAGAGAGGGCGTCTATATCTGTATTCTGTAAATTAAGAATTTTGTCTTGATCTCTTTCCTCCTATTGAACACCATGTGTGCATCAAAAGGTGCACAAAGGAACAAAAGTGTAGCAATCACACCTCTAATGACTTGCATGTGCTGGAGATATTATGGCCAAATAAGATAATTTTGGATACACCCTTTTGGTTCCCCCACATAGTACCAGCATTTGACGAGTGTGCAGAGTTTAGTTTTTTTTTTTTTTGGGGTGTGTGTGGAGAGATTAGTTAAATGCTCCCATCCGAAATCATATTTATTTCATTACGATATAAAAACAAATTAAAGATGCAACCATGACAAGTGGGATTTGATCTGTACCAAGTGTGCGTGTTCTCGAGAATCCAACGCCCATGATTGCCCCACCCATATACTTACTTTGAATTCAAGTTAGAAGGGTGAGTCTCTTTCACCCCAATTTTCCTTGATGTTTCATCATGGATTGGCTCCACGCTAGTACATGTCAATGTTTTGATGACACACTTTGAGGCGGCGTGGCGCCAATTTGTGTGGGAAAAGTGTTGGTATTTTGACTCTTACATATTTTATTTATGCAGCCGCTAATTCAGATGCTTAACCAAATCATTACTTAATTTACTGCATTTCAGCAGTAACAACATTTTTCTTCTGTCTAATTAACGCAGTTGAAGAAATTCACATAAAGGGCAAGAAGTCGCCGCATGCACTAGATTTACTTTTTGTCTTTTGTATCGATTTTTCTTCCTGAAACCCATAGAAAAATAAAAAGACAAAATTATTTTGATAGAACATAACGTACGCTTTATTTTCGCATATTGTAAGTTAAATGTATTTAGACAGAATCCATGGTTTGTCAACAAATTAAAGCTATATTTCATAACTGGCCCTTGTATTAAATACTAGTTATTTACAAGAAAAAAAACTTTAATTGAAATCCAAATAACAACTTTACTAACTTTTATGTAAAACGGTGTATATATTTGGCTTATGTGGGAAACTTTTATGTGAGAAACTTAATGTATAAACGACGTTGAAAGATAGAAAATGTTAGTTACCTAGCAATAATTAATGTGACGTTGTGATATGCTTATTCTCTTTGCTAGAATTTTAAATCAAACATAACTATTTACATTTGACTTGTCCTTGCAAGTTTTTTTTTTTTTTTTCCAAATGATCGATAATAAACTTAAAGAAATATGCCAGCCAAATTATAAAAATAAGGTTAACTTCTGGTGATTAGATGGAAATAGGAAAAAACGATGAAAATTTAAAAATAAAATCTATTTTGCAACTTCTTAGATCATCATAGAGCAAGTTATATGAAAAATTAAATGTACTCAGATTCCAATAAATATGCCGAATGGGTGACCATATCCTTCGGATTTCGTAATAACAAAAACGAAAAGTGTAGCAGTATATCAGCATATAATTTTATGATAGAATGATGTTATTTGCAAATTATATTTCAATACTACATACAATATTTTTTTTCACAAACATGGCCACAATACCTTTTTTAACTTTGATACGCACGTACTCGTCATCCTCACCTATTCGCATATTAACATATTACAATTATGTGCATCACATTTTCCGTATACCATCTTGGGAGCCGTTCTGAAAATAACGTGAAGACTCTAACCCCAGGACAAGGGATAAGTAGACCCCTTTAGAATTTTATTTTATTTACCGTGACTTTAGTGCACAGATTAGTTGAAAATGTCATGAAAACCAAAGACTCATGACCCAACAGCCAGTAGAGACCTAAATTATGACCCCACATTATTGCTCAGCTAGGACTACTGATTTGAATGATTTCCAAACGCGTTTCAATTTAACATTAAGCTTTGACAGAGATGCCAATTGAGGCAGAAGGTTCCAGAGGGTTTGGTAGGAGAAAATTTAGGTCCTATACTCATACAGTTATGAAAGCGACTACTTTTTTGGTTAGACCCATGGATGATTTATACGTATAGGCTCAAGCGTTCAACACCATCTGCCCTTTATCTGAATTAGGTAGGACTAGGAACACCGTGCTTCCTATAAGAGCAACTATAGGTTGCCTTTTTGTTTGTGAGAAATGCAGAAGTCAAAGTGATTAGATATAAAGCTAGGGAAAAAATTTCAAGCAGTTAATTGGATATTTTTTAATACAAATATAAATAATTGGGAACGGCCTACATGACAATAAAAAATAAATTCACAAACAATAGCTTCAATGAATAATATATTTAGAGGAGTAATTCCTAGAGTTTAATTCTTATAATGAATCAATATATATTGCACAAATTTGTATACCCAAAATTTTACTTAACGTTTAAATTGCCATTTGATTCAAGGTATATTTAGTATTTTTCAGGAATAACTACTTGAAAATAATATATTTTCATATTTATGATAAATTTTGTAAAATCATTTTCAAGTGTCAATTATTTCCTTAGGGAATGTTTATTTTGGGACATATTTAATTATTTCTGAGAATAAGTAGTTTGAAATGATGTGTTCCTACATTTGTTACAAGTTTTACAAAATCTTTGTCACATATTAATTATTCCATAAAAAAATATTTTTCTGTAATTTAGTGAAATTTCATTCCTAAGTTGAAGGATGGGAAAAAAAATTCCATGACTTAGAAATCACAATTACTAAATCATCCCTCAATTATTTGATTTTTTCTCTTTTTATGATTATGTTAAGGGTATTTTGGAAATTATGACATATATTCTTAGGAATATAGATTATAAAACTAACAAGTTTTTAATTTATTCCCGAAAATCTTAATAAATAATCTCATAAATATTTAATGTTAAACAAATAATTTTACAAAAATACCTGAAAATAGTATTTCCAGGAATATCATTCCTCGGAATACAATTTCTGTTAACCCAATTTCAAACCTTAAAACAAACACCCCATTAAAAAAGTTTTTCCTATGATTTAGTGAGATCTCATTCCCACGATGATAGGTGGGAATAAAAAGTTCTCATGATATGAGAATGATAATTGTTTTGTACAAATGCAAAAATATCAGTCAATTATTTGACTTTTCAGTTACAATTTTCATTTACCCGTGCCCATATATTCATTATGCTCTCAATTTAAAAAAATTTCTTAATTTTTATAGAGTAAACACTCAAATTGGTCCCTAATAATTTTCTTGATGGACAAATTGACCCTTAACAATTGTAAAAACCCAAATTAGTCTTTCACAATTGTAAAGTAGGACACTATAGGTCCCTGATCGACCTGTCATCTGATCTCCGGCTACACTTACCGAGCTCCACGTAGGCACTATAGGTTGTCGAGGCACTGGTAGGACTAGGCAGAGCTCGGATAACAGGCTGATCAGGGACCTATAGTGTCCTATTATACAATTGTGAGGGACCAATTTGGGTGTTTACAATTGTTAGGGATCAATTTGCCCATTAAGAAAATTGTTAGGAACCAATTTGGGTGTTTACTCATTTTTATATTAATCAAGGTGAACAAATTTTTAAAAAATAGTTGTTAATTTTATATTTTTAGAAAGTGTAATTTTTCGTTTTGGATGATAATAATAAATGTGTTAGGCTTATTTTAAAAATTATGACATATATTTCCAGGAATATATATTTTGAAACAAATAAGTATTAAATTTATTTATGAGAATCTCAACAAATAATCCCAGAAATATTTAATGCTACGTAAATAATTTATTTTAAATACCCAAAAATAATATTTCTAGGAATATAATTTCAGTAAATATGATTTTAAAAAATATAATTTCAAACCTTGAAACAAATATTCCTAATTTGGAAAAGAGAGACAACATGCTGATTGGAAAAAATCGTATGAACATTTATGTACTCTTTTTTTTCATGAGATATACATCTTTAGAGAATCAAATCTTTTATCCCTTTGCCCCACTCCTTGTCCCCTAAAAACATTAAAAAAAAGATTATATACTTTACATTCCAAAAATGCATTTTGAAATTTTCACTTAGGAAATGATTGGTACAAGATATATCTTGATGCCTTTCTAAAAGTATATCAAAGGAGTCTTGGATTCCTCAGTAAAATTTTAAATAATAGGCGAATAGATTTGGAGCGATTCCTATATTCATCAGAAAAAATGGAAATTTTGACTACACTCAATTTTCATAAACTAAATCAAATATAGCCTAAGTCTTAAATTATATATATATATATAATAATTAATTAATTAATTAATTAATTAAATTGAAAAGATGAATTAGTTGAGGACGCAATATCCCACTTTCAAAAGAAAATATGGGATATAGTTGAAGCTAAGGTTTCAGACGTTGTGCCTGCAAAACTCGAGGCCTAAGACCAAACCAAATTCTAGTAGCAAAGTCAAGCAAGAAAAGTTTAATGGATAATAACTCCATAATCTCACCAATAACTCTCCTTAACCAGGTCAATATAAGAGACAAGGAACTGGTCGATCGTTCCTAAGTAAATTATAATAATTAGACCATAACAGGCTTCTGTTGAATTTTGCTTAATAGATGAAGCTTAACTAATTATTTCAGGAGCTGCTTGCAGGATTTTTGCTTTGTGCTTATCCTGGACTCAATATTGAATGCTTTTACGCCATGCCCTTTCGAAGCACTTTGCTCAAAAAGTAATGGTTTCAATAACTAGCACGGGACCACAGGCTCTTTAAGAATAACCAAACCTGACCCGGAGCACTGGGAAGGCTTAAAGTTCCTCTGCGTCTCGAGTTAGAAATTTAAGCCACTTTTCAACCTTTCAAGACTGAGCGATGATGATTCAATGCGTTATCTTGCCTTGATAGTCACACCAGAGCCGAACCAAACTGCTATCTTGCCATGTGACGAATCAGAATTAGATGGTTCATTTCATAGTATTAAGATTAAAATGCTTTGTGCATTAATCATTATAAATCATATCTAAATTAATCTAGTTAATATTGTTTTGTTAATCAGTTATTAATCTATGGCACACCACCTCTTTTTTATGTAAGCTAGCCAGCGTACATAGCTCAGGTGAACTAAGTTGACGCAAAAATCCCTCTAACAAATGTTTTACTCAAGTATAATTTAAGCCATTGGCCAATACTTTAAAGCTGTAATCCATTACAAGAACAATTCTAACTTCTAGGAGGTTAAAAAAAAAAACTTTGTTAAAGAAAATAGTATATTTTTAAACACCTAAAGTATAAACATCAAAATGGTATATTAATATAAGAGAACAATAAAAGTATGGAAATATGAGTCTACTAAAGTAAAATTGATATATTATATATATTTACACAAGAGTACCAACCTAAAATAGTGTTGCATTGAGCTTCACCCTGACTCGGACTCATCTTTTTGCGATTCCCATTGGACCCCATCATATTTTACAAGAAGAAAAGGTTATATAGACGCGTAAGACCGAAGTTTGCTCTGTTAATGGGTTTAAGAAGATAATGTCGTAATAATTGAGGTTTAGATGTTGTACGGACAACACTTGAGTAGAAAATGTCAATTATGTATGCAGTGGTCCGTTAATTGGGCAGATCTTTGCATTTTAACATGGGCTTACAGAGAAGGGGAAAGTAAATTGGTAATAACAATAGGACAAAGAAGGATGATTCATCTTTCAAAATACTACAATCGTGGTGTGTCCCATTTTGATGTGATCAATGATTTGATATTTTGTTTAACATTTTCCACCGATAAGATTGTCATTTTTTTTTAATTCTATAGCTATTTACTTTTATTTAAATTTCACTGGCATTAGAAGGGGTTTTATTCAATCTTAAATTAAAAAAAAAATATTATTTACAAACATTCTCTTTTGTAAGATTAATTTCCTAAGCACCCTTGTTTTTTATATATATAAGGAAATTAGTTGACAAAAAACCAATTTACATTAAACCCGAACTGGTTTATGTGTATTTTTTGTTCAATGTAAATTGGTTACGTGTCAATTGATTTCCTTGTAAAATAAGAATATTTAGGAAATTAATCTCACAAAAGGAGATTCAGGAAATTAATCTCATAAAAGGAATATTCATAAATAATATTTTTTAAAAAATTTAAAATGAAAAAAAAAACCTCAAGTAGAAGATTAGGTATATCTATGTTTAAAGGTTAATCACCACATCTAAATCATTTTTGATGAAATGGTTGTTATGGGAATACCGAAAAAAGGAAAAGAATGGTTGTTGAGGATATGTATAACTTTCATTTTTCTACCTGTTTCTTTTTGTCAATCTTCTTTTTTGGTCGAGTTGGTCAATCATTATTTTTTGGTCTGAAGATGGTCAATCATTTTGACAGCGTCTGAAATCACCAAGAGGCCCAAAGCCCTCAAATTTAAAAAAAAAGGACAAGAAAAAATCACCAACTAAAACGAAAACTCCAAGCCTCAGACAAATCTAAGGCCGAAATTAGCAAGCCCAATTACTCACTCCCATATAAGGCAAACCATAAAAGCATGAAGCTAAGACCCAAAATAAATAAATAAAATAAAAGCATCCAACTCATCGAATACAGGTGCTTATAGCTAAAAGCCTAAGAAGGGCGAAAAAAGGTGGTACAGCTGAATTTCATCTCAACCCCTCAAACAACCCCACACGATCTTCAACCACTAGGCAGCTCTCTAGACCCCGAAAATTCTGACAGAACAAGCTGCAGCAACAATTTGTGACTATGATGTTGTTGGACAATTCTATCTCAGTACAGAACATTTTTAGTCAAATTACAGGGTTGTTTGGAAGTGTTTTGTAGTTATAATTTTTAAAACCGTTTTAAAAAATAAGTTTAATATCATTTTTTGAAAATAAGAAAATTTATTTGGATAATTCTTTTAAAAAACAAATTTTAAAATGGATGAAACAAAAAATTATTTGACAAATGCATTACTACAAATGACAACTTGGTGTTAATTTACAAAGATCATAACAACAAACATCAACACTGCCATCCAAAACAAAGATCAATAAAAAAACAACATTGAGATATCCATAACAAAGATCAACAAAGTGAGATCAATTTACAACCACAACAATGAAAGGCTTTAGGGGAACCAGAGAGAGAAAGAGAGAAGCACAGAAAGAGAAAGCGGCAAATTTGGGCGGCAGTGAAGATGGCAAAGGCGGCGATGGCGTGAGGCGGTGCTCTAGCTCACAATTCTCATAGCGGGCAAAGGAGGCGACGATGCGATACTGATAGTGGAGATGCTTTGTGGCGGATCTAGGTAGCGGCGAAGGCGGCCAAGGCGTGCAGCAATTCGCGTGCACTAGGGAAAGGGAGCAGGTCGCGGTTCACGTGCTGGCAAAGGGGACGTGCGTCGACAAAAGGAGTAGGTTGCGGTTCATGTGCGCTAGCAAAGGGGAGTAGGTTGCAGTTCGCGTGCTGGCCAAGGGGAGCAAGTTGTCGGTGAAAAGGAGGAGGTCGCGAATGAAGGGGAGCAGTTCGTGTTTTCATTATGTTTTAAAACAAGAAAACACAAAAACATGTCGAATCTGTTTTTGGTTTTCAGTTTTTAAAACTCAATACTTGTTTTTTAATTTTTAGAACTAACATTTACAAAATAACTTACCAAACAAGCTTTTTTGGTCTTTTGTTTTTAAAACTCAAAAACTGTTTTCCAAAATAGTTACCAAACAAGTTGTACATTATTTGAAGTGCACAACAGCTTCAGGTTTCATGTTGTTTTTGAAGGGCTAAGGTATTCAATTAGTTTTAGAACCTAATCCATTTAAGGTAAAGAATGATTAAGTTCCATTTTAAACTCGACGTATTCGTGCATGTCTCCGTGTAGCATTAGTTTTTATCTTGTTTTATAGTCTGTAGTTTAGATTACTACCACACGAAGGAAAATTCTCACATACAGATGAGAAGTTATATGTTGGCTGCAAATCCTAGTTTAGCAAATCAAAAGATGGCAAATGGACAATGTAGAGTCCACTCAATAGTAAGTGTGAGATGTGATATAAAGTTAATCATATGTAAGAATAGTGATTAGTTCTTAAATGAAAACTTAAATTAAATATATTATTATTTTTAGTTTTAGAAAAACTTTGTCCTTCTAATCTCCCCACCGTCAGTGTTGTGTGACTGAGGCTATGGTTTTGCATAGTCTCCGCCTCAAAAGGTGTCCAATTGGAGCCATGGTCTTCCACCCTCTCTGCCGTAGGGGTTGTTCGATTGTGGCGATGATCTTCTACTCTTTTCATCGCAGCTAGGGATGTCCGATCGTGGCCATGGTCTTGCACGGTCTTTGCCTACCTTAGACATTCAATAGGAAGGGCAAAACATATGCAAGGTCAAACTGCACCTTTCAACAATAAAAATTCAAACAAAAATAATGAACACCCTAAATAACCAACTGACAATAAAAACAACACCACAACCATCAATATTCATCATCATCATCATCATTGGCACCTCACCCTCTTCGGCCAACACTCCCCAGCACCACCACCATCGTGCCCTCTTTTTCACTCCCTTATACTGCTGCACACCAAATCCCACCTCCACCTCCACGGATATGCGAAAAAAAATGTGCAGTAGGAATTGTAACAAGTGAGAAGGTTGGACTTGGGGATTGGGGACACTTGCATTTTTACATAAATGAACTTAGAAGACAAAAAGTTCACATGCCACACAGGATAGTTGGTGGAGGAGAAAAAGATGCATACTTTATGGAGGTGGAGCTACCAGTGACAGTGTCGACTAGTTTGGACCGCAGCGTCTGGCAAGGAAGGGTTGTGGGAGGAGAAAGATAAAATACAGAAAATGTTTATAGTGCACCATACGAAGTTAGACTATCAATACACCACTATGTGTTGTCCACTAGATCACTTGGCATGTGGTACACTTGATTTTCCCAGGTATACCACAACATTGGCCTAATGTTAATTAGTTAGGAGGAGAACCTTAGTTACGATTATAACACACCTTTACCTTCACTTACAATGCTTCCACTTGTATTTGTCTAATTGGATCACGCCACACCTTCAGTCTGTAGATAAAACTTGTCTGTACATGCAAGCAAGCACCCCACATGAAAAAGGACACTTCAAAAGAAGGATTGGTTTAAGTTGATGGTGGAACTTGACTTATTTGTTAGCAAAGAACACAAGATGCTCTTCACTTTCTTTTGGGTTCTTAATTATAGTAGCCAACGGCTGCCTAACAGAATTCATGGGCCATTAGGGCTAACCGTTTTCTCATAGTGGTAAACAATAAAACATCGATTCTTTACGCCGTGAGAATTTATTTTCTCATCATGGAAAGTATTGGGATGATGAGGAATTGGTCTGAAAGCTATCCAACTTTGATGTTGCACGATTTTACAATTTAGGGACAATTTTTCCAAGCACCGTGCCAAGTGTTGTGTGTCGTGCACTTGAAGCACTTTAGAATCACTCACTTAGAGACTATCCATGCACCGCACTTCCATAAACTTTTGATTATGCACTACCACCACCTTTCTCCTCAACCAGTGGTGGTAGCTGGTAGGTGATGATCCGCATGTAGGGCTCCCAGGTTGCAGTGTCACGACTACTCAGTAGAAGGGAGGAGCATTTCTGTCGAGTCATTGGGACGTGGCAACGGTGTTGGCTGGCCTCGATGTCGCTAATGGTGTCCTTGGGCGCTATTGTCATGGTGGAGCCGAGAAGGCAGTAGGATGAGCGCTGTTGCTGTTGCTAGAGATTCTATCGCTACCCTTGCCATTCCGGTGTACCACCAACGAGCACCGTTGATGGTCTTCGCGAGGATGAAGAAGCGTTTTCCATGGCTGCCTCATCTGTAGCGCCAAGAGGTAGAAGCAGGCATCGAGATCTGCCACTTCAGGACCTCTGATCTCTGTGGCGAGGGGCGAACGACAACTCCGGCATCAAAATGGAGAAGCTTTGGTAGCCGTGGGAGGATGTGCGACGGGAAGGGGTAAGAGAGGGAGGGGTGTATGGTGATTCACAACTTATTGAGACTATGCATTTTGCGACACTTGCTACTGCATTTAATCACATTTCAAAATGTGGTTAAAATTTAGTGTGTGGCAGAGTATGTCAGATGCCACCACAGTTTAGGTATGTTGTTTCTTGTAGAGCATGTACGATTACATTCGAATGGTTACCATTGCACAATATCAACACCAAAATTTAAATAAAACTTACAATAACGACTTTCTATATGAAAATGTCATAATTGTATAATTATAACCTTAAATACTATGTAAATAATAGATATTATAAATAACTAAACAAGCTAAAAATTTCACGTTTTAAAGCATTTTTTTTACTTACTTTTTTATTATTCATATTGAAAATGATTTCAACCAATATATTCTTTTTTTCAAATTAATTTTGTATATAACTCAATTATTCCTGTTAATTGCGAACAATGAAAACACTTTTTGGTATTGAATTACTTAATCTAATTAACTTGCATCTGTCAATCTATTGCTTGATCTCCGTCATTCATTATCCCTGCGCTTATTCCTTGTTTTCTTCAATGTGTTGCTTGACTAAAACAAATTGTAATTTGGTTCAATGATAGAATGTTGGCTTAGATTTTCCGTTTCCCAAATTCAACCTAGCTAGCTATACGTAGCGTCATCACTCTTCTCTGTCCTTTGCAAAGCTTCGTCCTCCTTCATCGATCCTTCTCCCGCTGATTGCTGTTTTTATCCAAAAAAAGAAATGGGTCACTCCAATTGAGGCTGTTGGACAAACATTCTTATATTTTCAGTTGTTCTAGCTAGATGTAGCACAACAGAGCCCTGGTATAGGGTGTTAATATGAACAAGCAGATTGATCAACTACGTTTTATTGTTCAATTCTCCACTATCAACGAGAGGCAGCATGATTCTGCTGATTAAGGAGACATGCCCCCTACCAGAACTCCTTACTCATCGATGCACAATTAAATGGCTTTTCATATTCATTAGTTTATTTTATGTAGATAGCTTTTTAGATTATTTACTCAATAGTGATTCCTTCCCCCATAACCAATTAATCTAATCGAGACACCTAATGTGAAAGCTACCTGCTATATGTTAGGAATCTATATATTAGGGACAAATATGTTAACATATTCATGTAAAAAGATTAAATAATCAGGTAGTGTAGCCATCCAATTTAATTACAACATAAGTAGTTGGTAGATCCTTAAATAGTTGCTGGAGTTATCGTTATCCTGAAGTTTCCCATAAAGTACTTAGAAGACGTGGTAAAAGCGTGTGAAACTGTGGGTGGAATATATTCGGCCATAATAAAAGCTCCCTATGCCCCAACTAGTAAACCCAAAATGCTAAGATAGGTACCATTCCCACGAATAGCTAGCACCCTCCATCATCCAGGCTCATCATGTGAGTGCTTTTTCAGACTCAAGCCCTGTGTTCACATGGGACAGCATGTCAAGCTTTTCCGCCCTTTCTATTACACACAAGTGATAAGAAGCTTCCAAACAAAGAGAAGCTGCACAAGAGTAGTATTATTCTTGCCCTCGCATCAAGCCACGTGTCAAAAGGGTGTCCAAACTTTTTCGAGATGTTCTTGCTTTCATAATATGGTGGCCTTCCTATAGAATCCAGAGCTTAGAAAAAGGACTTGCTTTAGATCACATTGTCCAATTATTCTTCTTCTTCTTCATATTCTAAGGAGATGGGGGCGGTGCATAACTTTGGCAAAGTAAAATCATAAAATATTAGCAGCATCTAGCAGTGACAATCAAGTTACATGCCAAACATCCAATCAATTTGTGAAATGAAATGTCTTTTCTGGATCTTTCTCCTTAATTCTCTGCACCAGTTATATTCTCTATGAGTTTTCCCGAAAGCATATGCGTGTGCTATGCATACATCTATATATATATATTGTGTGTGTGTGTGTGTGTGTGTTTGTCCCCTCCCTTAAGCATTCCAACCTACACACAGGTTCTGTCTTCCAAGAAATATTTTGGGTGTCATCTGGTTTTTAATTAGCAACAAGGGTTGTTCTTGTGAAGATGAGTGAAATCAAGTACGGCTATCCATATCCTGCTCAAGGTACGAATACCATCTGTAAAACACCTTTGATTTGATCCCTCAAATTACAGCTTTTGGATTTCCCTTCTCCTGTTCTTCATGGCAATTGAAAAAAAAAAAACCTCATTTAGTTTGCAGAAATTGATCAATTTTTGTCCACTGCATAAATAACTGTTATTGTTAATTATGTCCCACATAGGTCCTTATCAGGGGCCGCCTCCGGTGGCCGCACCTCCACAGTACTATGCTGCTCCACCGCCCAGAAGAGAGCCAGGTTTCCTTGAGGGATGGTAAGCAATTATATAGAGGGTGGAATTTTGCTCCAGTTAGGCAGAAAGTACTATTAATTTATCAAAAAGCCTTTATTTATTTATTTATTTATTTTTGGTTTAATTCGGTTCTGTTGGCCTGTTTTGTTTTGTCCTAATCTGCAGCCTAGCAGCTTTGTGTTGCTGTTGCCTCTTGGACGAGTGCTGCTGTGACCCAACTATTATTTTTGCAAGCTAATGCTGTGACTTTATTATACAGGGAAAAGACGCTATCATTGTACTAATGTTTTGATTTGAAAGTTATTACTGGTTATTGCTTATAGTGGATCCCATCAGTCACATATGTATCAGTTGTAATTAATATATTGCCTTTTTTTTCCAATGTTATTGATATGCTTGAAATGAGAATTAGCTTTGCTGATTTGCTCATCTCCTTGTCCTGTTTTTAAAGTAAAATAGAAAGACTCTAATAATAGAAGTTAAGGGCTTGTTACATAAAGATGTAAATTGATATGGAGCTTGAACAAACAAATACTGTTAACAAAGCCGTTTTATTCGGTGATGTCTGTTACGTACTGGATTTGGGGGAAGTAAAAGTTTCAGATGGAAGATAGCACATGATTTTCAATCTAGAAAAGAAGGACCTATTTGGTTTAGGGTTTATGTTTTTATTTTGTTTTTCAGTTTTTAAAATTTTATAATAGAAAATATTAAAAATTGAAATTTGTAATTTTTAATATTCCTTCACAAATTTTAAAAAATTGAATAAGTCTGAAGTAATTTTGAAAAATACTTCTATTTGGCTCAAAAATTAACAGTACCAAAAAATTAACAATGCACTATAAAATGTGAAGAAAACCAAAAGCCAAACATAAGGTAGGGTTATTAAAAAATAATAGTAAGTAAACACAAAGAAAATACTTAAATTGATTTCTTAAAAATATATTGGAGATAAATCAGTTCCTTAAATTTTGAAATTCTCAAATTAGTTTTCTATATTTTAAAATAGGGAACAAATTAGTTTCTCAGTATAGTTTCATATAATATTTTTCTAATTATACACATATGTATGGAATGACTTATTTGTACCTATGTTTTAATGTGAGTAGTCAATTGGGGAGTTTTAAAATTTGAATGACTAATTTGGATATTTACTTCTTTTAATGCCACCTACTTTTATGAAGACTTCACACATTGATATTTCATATCATTGATCATTTCGCAATTTTGAAAGTATTTTGTATTGGGAAAATGCTAGATAACTAGAAATTTCTCTAGAATGATATGTTATAATTATTAGCCTTTAAATGAATTAGTGATTTATACCATTTTATTTTATCCAACAATTCACATAATTTTTTTTTCAAATATATTATATATATTTTTTCGGATGTGTGCTGTAAGCCTATAACTCTTTGTATAGTTGCTCGATTGTGTGCCGAAGGATTAATGATGTCTATTGATTGTTTCCTTCTTGGGTTACGGGGTAAATTGCATTTTATCGGAGTGCAAATTCGAAATTTGCTATTTTAATTTCAGCATTGTACACAATAAACTCAATGAACAAATGATAATTACGAATAATCCTTAGTAATACGCAATTTTTACGAATGACACAAATAGCAATATTTCTGCTACAGGCTTGATGTCTTTTCTCCAGTTACAGCAATTTTATCCAAAGCTCCCCTTTCACCTACCTTTCACCTACGCCGTTCAACATTGACCCAAACATCCGAACATGTACAATTTTCTGCAAGATCATATCGAAGAAGGTGATGGTTCTCTACGTGCAGTCTATTATGACTAGAATCGAATAATCAACACCAACCAATTGCGACTGCATCAGATAATGCCCTGAAGGGTAGTGCAATTATGCATTTCTTGAACAACGGGTGAGGGAGACAATGAGACAGATTAAATTTGACACGGACAACTGAAGGGATTAAGAACGATAATAGATACCCCCACTATTTCACATTAACCATCATTAAGTTACCAAATTAGGAATGTGACCACTTGCTCTATGTTGCAAAATTCGCGTCTAGAAATAATGGCTGCAATGGTAGATTAAGCATATTAAGTCCAAGGCTTCCAAGACACCACGGTAGGTAGAAAAAAAATCATTTTACTATTTTTTTAAAATAAAAATTGTGCAACATACGATCACAAGGCCAAGGCAAGGTAGATGGAAGGATCTTCTCATTCCTTAACCGGTGTATCGAGGATTCTATTTTTCACCTGAGAACGAAGCAGTTTTAAAATTTGTGATCATAGTATTCAAGAGGAATAATCATTGCGTTCGGTGATAGATATTTTAAGAAGACAAAAAGGAAATTTCAATATATTTTTACTAATGTTCTGGCTCCTAGCTGTCCTTGTTTTGAAATGTTAGATGTGGTTAGATATTATAGTGATTTGTATTAGGATTTGCATCAGAAGGATCAGGTTGATTTATTTCTTATTCTTTGTATGTATTACTCTAGGTCTATAAATAGGCACCTCCTGTTGGTACAAAAACACACATAAAATACATATCATTTAGCCAATTTGTGTGCTCTTTATCTTCCCGTTCCTGATTTCTAACTCTGCTAGCTAGTGGTTGATCTTGGCCTGCGCGTAGGTTAATGGAAGGAAGAAGGGATTGGACACATTTTCGTCCTCAACCTCCCTAAAATGCCGTCGGTCTCCATCATAATTTTTTTCAGTTCATGAACTCATTAATCCGAATTCAGGAAGTTGGTATCCATTCCTCGATCGAGAAATTGTTTTTGACGACCGTTGAACATTTCCTGCGTACACTAATCAAGGAAGGTTTTGATCAAATCATTTGGCAGCAAGGACTTCATTTGTTAAATAAAAATGAAAATCCCTAACACTTACACCTACGTCACCACTCACCGCTGTTTTCATGGGACAAAAAAAATGGGCATTATGGTGCGAGTGCAAAATAGCTCTGGATAGGGTTCACCTATCTTCCCAATAACTTTGACTTTGAATACTGACTTTAGTTGGAATAATGTTGTATGTAAAATAAAATTACATAACAAATACACACAACACCACTTATCACATCTAATGGTAATAAGGTGTGTGGTGTATTTGTTATGTAATTTTCTTGTATATATAATATTAATCCTTTAGATATATGTGGCTGCCCAATTAATGTCCAGCAGCAATAATATGGAGTGTATATATATTCTCTCATGGAGCAATTAATATAATCGGTGAGACTGATAGCATATGGGAGTGGTGGAGAAAAACTTTATGAAAACTATTGACAGGGACAAATTAATCCCACGCAATAAGTAACTTGCTTATTTCCATTTTTCTTGGAATTGAAGGATGCGGAATGGTAACAAAGAAACACCACTTGGTGGGGGTGGGGGAGATAATGCTTCTCTTTTGCTCGTGGGAGATAATGTTTTAGTTGACAAATGTTTTTTCTGTGCGTTTTTTTTTTTGGTCCCCATCATAGTTTTAGAACTCGGCTTAGACCGGTCGGTTCGACCAGAAAATCAGTGACTCAGTCAATTGAACCGGACCGGTCGACTCGGTTTTTTTTTTGAAAAGGCTAAATGATATCTTTTTCTAAACCTTAAAAAATAATATTTTAATTTGACTTTTAGAAAAATGCAATAAATTTGTTTATATTGTCATGACTTGTGAGTTTGTGATGTAAAACTTTGTGAGTTTATTTGTGCAATTATATTTTGAACTTGTTAATTGTGATTTGTGACTGTGAAATGAAAATAATATTTAGGAATTTATATTATTTAATTATGTTTTTATATTTGGAGCTCTTCAAAAGTGTCAAATTGTTAATTAGTTATTATTTTATTATATTTTATTTAAATTTTTATATAATTATATATATATTTTTATATAAATCCAGTTCAACTAGTAACCCACCGGTTGAACCAATGACCCAATACTTCAATCGAGTTGATTACCTGTCCGAGTTTTAAAACTATAGCCCATTCTGATGACACTTGACAATTTACGTTGTTTTCTTCTCTGTTTCCACTTAATTAGAAGGGCCCTTAACTAAACTTGTTTCTCTAGTCCTTTTCTCTCGGTTGGTTCAATAAAATTCTATCCATCTTTGGTTAACAATAAAAAAGGAAAATATAAGTGTGGTTGGATCAGTACCCAATTTAAGCAACAAATACACAATTTCACATCGAATTCCTGTCTTTCTCTGCGGTTATAGATATGGAACATTTGAGGATTCTATGATGCGGTTATAAATACACCCTGTTAACATAAAGATAACTCGTTTTGCTTGTAAGCGCCAAAAAGAGAATGTGTTTGTTTTGTTCTATTTATTAAATGACATATCACTTTTATTGGTCATTATTATCTCCTATTTTTTTTCTGTACATTTAATGTAATAGTTGATGTGTTATTTGTTAAATGAAATAGAACAACTGCATTCTCTTACTTTCAGACCATCTAAGAATTTCTCACCAAACAATAGACTTGTTTAAAAACTATATTTTTTAGGGGTTAAATCTTTGCTAGCACACAAGTATTTAAAATCATTAAATACGAATAAATTGTATTTGAACTTTGTTTTAGAGTAGGATATATATGAAGTTAATAAAAAATTAATGTTATAAGAACAATAAAATTGTCTAACAAATGCACATCACACACTTTATCACTATTAAATGTAATAAATCATATTTAATGGTGATAAGATATATTGTGTGTATTTGTTGTACAATTTTATTGTTTTCCTAAAATTTTTATAGAAAGTATCATAAAAGAAAAATATCAAAGGTAACAAGATTTTGGGGGCTTTTGAAAGCTCTAATTCCTCTTTTGAAGTCTGGTCTCTCCCTCTTCCTCTTCTTCAACATTCTCTGCTCTATCATGCCTTATGGTGAGATCTAAAATCGCACCCCAAGAAAAGAAGAAAAAAAACTTATTGCTGTATTTTGTTCAAGTTTAAAGCAGAACATCAAAGGAAACATTTCCATTGATTTCTTGAAGTCTATGAAATGTCGATAAAACATTTTGCACCTTTTGACAATATTATCTCGCCTATATGTCTTAGAACGATTATTGAGGGATATTTTTTTATTATGAAGTTTAGAATAAGAACAACTATTTTATTTTCCTTTTTTTCCCTTATCTTGTGTAATTGATTCCTTATTCTAATAAGCAGAAGGAATCCAACCATCCACTAGTTGCTTTATTTCATATCACAGCTCAAGTTTGGATCCAGTCATTCTTAATTAAGATTCATTGCTAAGTGATGACAGATAGTCACTCAAGTTACTGTCTTACTGATGATTCTACTTTATGGGTACAAGTATTCCTGATATTTGGGAATGCCACCAGAGCTTGATGCTCATGATCTTTTGGACCATACATAATTGTCACAAGCGTGCCTAATAAATAAAATGCTGGCAAGGTAAGTAAGTGTGTTCACTGTTTCAGTTCCTGGAAGAATAATCAAATAAGTACTACCACATGTCCGCATTGCTGTGCCTATGCATAATGCATGTGCAGGCAACGCAAATATACTGCTGAGGTTGCTTTATGTTGCCATATGACTTCCAACTCCGAAGCACTTGCCGGTTGGGAGCTTCCTTTTAATGCATCCGAAGGCATTCAATGCAAGGGGGAGGAATCACACAGATGCTCGATTTCTTTCTTTCTTCTGGAAAGATTATTGGCGTCTGAAAATATTTGTCCCTCATTTTTTAATATTTGCACACTTTACAATTTCGTATTTTAAAATATCTTTCAATTCTACATTTAAATGAAAATTAATTTTTTCTTAATTATTTTCACATTTTCAAAGCATCTCATTTAATATTAATATATGTGCTATATTAATTAATATATAAGGGTATATTAATTCATTTACTATTTTTACTCACTTATTAATATTATTTATTATCTTTTTTAATATTTATATTTATGCTAAATTGATGAATATTTTGAAAGAAAGGGAGCACTTTATAAAACTCTAAAAGGAGATAAACTTTCAACGAAGCAAAACCATAATTAAGTAATTCTTCCAACCTTAACATTCTTACTATCTTACTTTTTAATTTTAAAGAAATACATTTATACTTGCATATTACTAAACAATAATTTGTTTCATGATAAAGGCATTATTATAGGTCAACTTTCCATTTGTTCCTTCGCCACTAAATTGCCTCTTTGAAATTTGTCATAATATCCGTTGTATTTAAGTTTTTTTAATTCTATCAGTTATGGGTTTTGCTAAAGAATGCGACACTGTTTAAGAAGTTAAAAGTGTTAATATATTAATAACTGAGTTTATTTTTCTTAGGGAAAAAAATCACTTTAGATTTTTCAAAGGGTGCTTTTAGGTACTTAATAACAAAATTCATCACTTATTCATATGGCTGTAGATCGAATAATAAATACATAAATTGTAAATATTTTCGGTACCTTATCATATATTTTATTTTAATCGAAGAGCATTTTGTTTGGATTAGTTTTTAATTAATTTAAAGTAAGCTCATGGTCGATTTCCTGACTATTTTAAGGATGCATCGTATTAGTAATGAATCTTAATTAGGTGTATTCGATTTTTTTTTTCCGTAAAGACACAGGTTGAAATCGAGACAAATTTGCGTATTGGGCTATAGATTGCACACTCCACCTGATGGAGTCGTATACATGAATTTTAAAAAGGTTTGATTAATCTGTTACTTCTTATATTTTTACAAATGTTTAATTAGATTTCTACCGTCTAAAAGTTTATAATCAAATCTTATGATTAATAAAATTTTGAAATCAAGTCCTAGAATCTAATCATGGATACAAAAATGTGAAATAAACTAAAATATTCCTTGATTTCATTAATTGCTAGCTTCACATGAGTTGACTTGAGTCCATCAGAGATAAAAACTCAAATAATATTGTCAAACTATATTCGAAACTCATCATGATAGGCTATTATTTTTCTTATTGGATAACAAATAAGTTCAATTAAATATCAGGGGGATATTAATATGAAATTATTGTCGGCTCATTTCTTAGGTAAGTATTTATATTAAAATGAATCATAAAATATTATGTTTAATTTCATATCTTTATAATAGTAGTTAGGTATCAAACAATACCTGACACAGTTGGTAAGATGATTGGGCCTTTTAAGCATGTGTCAGGGGTTCGACTCCTGCTGTGTGTATAGAAAGAGGCTTTATTGTGAGAGCCAAAATCCACTTTGGTGGTCTCCACGTCTCGGAGGGATTAGGCATCGGCTGCTGGTTGGGAGATATCCTTAAGCAATAAAAAAATAATAATAGTAGTAGTTAGGTCTAAGTACTTGATTACAAATTTTTTCTATCTATAGGGATATGATCACAAATTTTTACTTACTACAAGGACCTGATTATAAATTTTTAAATTATAGGGGTTTATTTAAAAATTTGATGAAAACAAAATATCATTGGCTTATTAAAGATACTATTAAGTTCTATATATTTTTACTTTAAACTCTGCATAAATAAATATTTTTCTGTAAATGTGAAACAAATATTAAAATAATATAACTTTAATATCCATTTTAAAACAATCGTAAAAAATTATAAAAAAAAGTGTAATGTTTAAAATGGGATAACTTTTTTACATTATCCAATGTATTATTATTATTTGTTATTTGGCAGTGACAATGTATTAAATTTGATCTCAGCCCTTATTTTCATTTGGCAAGACAATTCCTCGATTTCCATTTTATAAAATAAAGAACAAGGTAATATTATTATTAGGTGAAAATTAACGGAGTGGAAGAACCGGTCCTCAGCCACACCATACGGCACATTAATTTACCAAACTACCCTTACATAGACACGCGTTTCACTCGCAGCCACGCGCTGCGCGTAACCTCTCGCCTGCATGCCGGGACAGCCAGTTTGGCCTCCCCGCCACGTCATCATCAAGCGGGGCCACACCCTCTCGAAACCCTAAATGCACGACACATTCACCCCAAATTCGATTCAAACTCAAACCCCAATCAAGACACCACCTCCTCCACCATCCAACGGATTCAAGGAACTCCACGTGGTAAAACACGCAAATCTCCACCGTCCGTGGCAGATCTTGCGGTCAGTTTCGTGGGCACACGAGAAATCAATTCTGTCCGCTGGATCACCAACTATGAAGCAATCAACGGTCCCTAAAGCTTCCCGAAGCAGAAACGGGCAGATCTCATCGCCTTTAAGAAGCGGCCATAGCCCCCTTTCATTCCTCGCACAGATTAGGGTAAGCCAAATTCCAAACCCTATACACTACGCTTATTTTTCTCTCTCTGATCCAAAATCTTCCATTTCGTCGGCGGCGCGTGTGCGTCTTAATCGGCGCGTGAGTGTTTGTTGGCGCGTGATTTGCCAGTAATCGCCGACTCATGTCCTATTCGACCCGCATTGGGGAGTTCATGCCGGAGATACGCCGGAATCTGACCGGACGGTCGTGATTTCCGCCTCTCCATGGCTTCCGCCGTCTTAGCCAACCGGAACGAACCTAATTGGCCGCAGCACAAAGGCGGTGGGGCGGGATTCATGGGAAAAGTACCATTCTCAAATTCAAACCCTAACCCTAAATTCGGGAACAACAAGAAGAACCAATCTGGTTCCGATGACGCTTCCTCCATCAATCGAAGGTCCAACGAAGCCAACCATTCCCAATACGTGACGTTCAACGTTGCTTCGTACACGAAGAAGGAGCTGAACGAGCTCAAGAATCGCTTGATATCGGAGCTCGAGCAGATTCGGAAGCTCAAGAGCCGAATCGAGTCCGGAGGTTTTCAACCCCGGCAGAATCTCAACGGTCCTTCGAAAAAATCTTCGAGCAAGAAGATTTCCGGCAACAAGCGCCCATTTCCGGTGGCGAATTCCGTTAAAGATTTGAAACGGTCGAATTCGGAGGTTGGGAACTTGATGAAAGCTTGCTCACAGGTTCTGCAGAAGCTTATGAAGCAGAAGCACGGTTGGATCTTCAACGTTCCCGTCGACGTTGTTGGGATGGGGCTTCACGATTACCACGATATTATCAAGCAACCGATGGATCTGGGCACCGTGAAGTCGAATCTCGCCAAGAATCTGTATTCGACGCCGTCGGATTTCGCCTCCGATGTGCGATTGACGTTCCAGAATGCGTTGACGTATAACCCCCCTGGTCACGAGGTTCACACCATGGCGAACCAGTGGTTGGCAAGGTTCGAGGAGCTTTATCGGCCGGTGCACGAGAAATTCGAGGGTTGGTTGAGGCAGGATCGCGATTTCGATGAGGAATTGCAGGCCAGTTCGTGGAACCATGTTGTTGAGCCCGAGAGGGTTAAGAAGAAGGAGAATGTGATCCCTCCTCCGAAATTGCAACCGGAGCCGCTACTCCAGGCGCCGGCGAGCTCTTCAAACCCTCCTCCGATGGCACGGTCAGCGTCTCCGGTGCGGACGCCGTCCCCGATGCGAGCCCCTCCAGTGAAGCCTTTGAAGCAGCCAAAGCCTAAGGCTAAGGACCCCAATAAGAGGGAGATGAGCCTTGAGGAAAAGCACAAGTTGGGAATTGGGTTGCAGAGCTTGCCTCCTGAGAAAATGGAACAAGTCGTGCAGATCATAAGGAAGAGGGGGAATTTGAAGCAGGATGGGGATGAGATTGAGCTTGATATTGAGGCTGTGGACACTGAAACCCTTTGGGAACTTGATCGGTTGGTGACTAATTGGAAGAAGATGATGAGCAAGATTAAGCGGCAAGCACTACTCGGCAACCTCAATAACAACAATGCGGCGTCCAACAAAGGCAATGGGGTAAGTTCCCTCCTATTGCACCTATCTTTTATGAATGTGTTTTATTTCAAATGTTGCATATAATATACTGATTTTGTTGTGTTTGGTTAATGATCAAATCAACAGGAATTGCCTTGTAGTGAGAAGGTTGAAGCAGCACCAGCCGAGGTGAAGAAACCAAAGAAGGTGGAAGCTGGGGATGAGGATGTTGACATTGGTGATGAGATGCCAATGAGTGCGTTCCCCCCTGTGGAGATTGAGAAAGATAAAGAAGTTGTTGGAGGCCATGCGAGTAGTAGTTCAAGTAGCTCAAGCAGTTCAAGCAGTGATTCTTCATCGTCAAGTGGTATTAACTGTTAACCCTGTTCCTGGCAGGCATCGGTTTGTTGTTGAAAGTCGGATTTTAGAAAAAAAAAAGAAAAAACTGAATTTGATTACTATTGCAGACTCGGATTCGGGGAGTTCTTCAGGGAGTGATTCTGAAGCAGACAATGGGCACACATAGCAGCACGGCTTTTGTTACTTATGGTCAAGCAAAGGCCAATGTGGGCTGTCGAATGAAGAAATTGTTTTGCTTCAATTGGCTTCCCTTAAGAGTGCAGCATCAATACATGGTCAAGGTTTGCACACTTAATTTTGTGTGTTTCCTTTCTTTTGCTATGAATTAAATTTTCTGCAGATGGATTGATGGGCCGAATTTGTGATTGCCTTCTCATTTCAGGAGTTGTGAACATTGTTTTGTTGGTTCAGTCTGGGAGTAGCGAGACTGATTTTGGTGCGCTGTACACTTGCTGGAGGATATGTGGTGTGCAACAGTTGTAAAAATGACTCCAGAAACAATTTCTAGGCCAGAAAGTAAACTGGGAATGAGGTGAAAATAGTAGGATAGTGTTAAGAGATTAGAATAGAATGGGTGAAATTAGTGTTTAGTTTACCTTGTACACATTACTTCAGTAAATAGAATTATCCTCTTCCGGGAAAAGCCCTTTATGGATTAAAGTGTTGGGAACCTAAGCACTTGGCATGATTGATTTTCACCTAGGAAGAATCCTGTTAAAAAAAAAAAAAAAGAAAATCCGGCAAGGAAGAATCATTTGGAAATGAAAATTGTTTACTTGACAATCCAGTCTAAACTTTGCTATAACATCTCAAGGATTTGATATTCTTAATTCGCAGTAATGGAGACTAGTACTACGATTATTCGCGAGTGTGTACTTGATCGATTTTGAAGTGACATGGTTTTCTGTTAGGGGCTAGGAGGAGCAGATGGCCAGAGAAATATCTAGTCTCGGTATATTAAGAGTTAATTTCACTTAACAAACCTTGGAAGTGTTATATTATAAATAGACAAAGCTCTGTACTACCGGTATGTTTATAAGTTTGGGTTTTTGTAAGTTTGTGATTTTAAGGGAAGGGGAGAGGAGAACTTATTGGTAGTGGAAATACATGATAAATAACGCTACTGAATCGAGCATCTGTTTCTATGGGGGTATCACGATTCTAAGGAGTCATCGTCAATTCTGCAGACAACCGTAGCACTTGATCAATTGAATTATTATGTAATCCACCCCAATTGTTTTCATGCCATTATACAAGCACTGTGGATGAAATAAGACTTCTAACGTCAATTAAACAATGATGCGGACGACAGATTGGCCTCGTTAACACACAACGGCCCGGAATTGCCAGGTAGAATGACCTAAAAATGTGCTCTAAGCAGAGAAGAATCAGCCACCAAAAAAGTTCGTCTTTTACCATGTTATAACTTATAACAGTGCATGTGCAACGGAGCAAAGTTTCTAAAACAAAGCATATCGAAAAAATAAATAAGAATAACAGTATTAGAGTTTAATCCAAAATTCCCTCAGCAAACACCTCAAGGATGTTCGTGTAAGTTTACACTCGCCTCCCAATTTCCACTTCAAAAGCTTGAACAAGTCCGTCCGGAAGGAGATTTGGAGAACCAATCTTGTCAATACTCGGGCTGCAGTCAAAATTAAATTTCATGCATCAAACAATTGCTCCCTGGACAACACCGCATTTCCAACTTGACTTGGTATAACCTTTCAGGTTGTCGCCATCAGTTCTGTTTATTTTTCATACTTCTTCAAACTAATGAATTGCTCACCAAATTGTGCCTCAAGAGCAGCTTGAGCATCAGGCGCTAAAGCTTTAGTAAAAGACTTGGTGAGGTTGAGCTTAGTCAAGGTCTCAAAGGCCTTAACACAAAACTTCTGTACCTCTGACCGCCTTGCTGGTTTGATTGGCATATTTGTCACCAACTCTTTCATTAGATTGGAGAGTTTATCCAAATTGCTTTTAAGAATCTTTTTGGATGCATTCTGATCGTCACTACTAACTGTCACCAATGACTTCATTATTTCCATTACCAAGTCAAGTGCCTCCACTCGTCGAAAGTCTGACTTAGAGCTTCCACATCTCTCCAAAATAAAGCCAAGAACAGCATGTCCAATCCACGGCCTTCTTCGAAATATTTCTTTTAAAAATCCAGACTTGATTTGAGACTTCCTGCTGTCAAAATATTCACCCAACACTTCCCGAAAAATATCAACAACCCTCTGGAGTTCAGACTCAGAGAAGTTTCTCGTGTCGATAATTTTAAAAATCCAAAAGGTTGAAGTTTGGGCAAGGGAAGAAACCATTTTCTGTCGGTTCCAAGTAGCTGATTTCTTTGATGGATTTGATGCAGACTTTTGCCTTTTAAATGGTTTTGATGCTAATTTCAAATTTCTTTCCAACAGAGTTTCAAGAGTGGATAGTTGGACTCCATCACCCCTAGGATAATCCTTGGCTTTAAATATTCGCCTTTGTAATATTCCCCAAATACGCTGTGCAAGCTGCTCACTAACTTCTGCAGTATGTGGGTTAACAAAAGCCTGAGCCAAATTGGAGTACACCGTAAGAACCTGAGGCTTACCTGTTAATTATCACAACACCATGAGTGATTCAAAGATGAAATAAAAGAAGATTGATAATAACACATCAAAAAGTCATAAATGAAGATAACATGTCTAATGAATAAATTGCCGGTTTCATAATAAAACAATCTACTGCCTCAATTTCAACTTCTCTAAAGTCTTTTCTACTGATCATTATTCACCATTCTTTTCAATTCAGGGCAATATTAAACTTTATTCACAAACTTTAGTGTATGCTTAATATATAAATATCACTTTTTGTATTCCCCCCCATCTGTGGTAAATAGCAACATAAGAGACAACAATTCAAGTAATTGATAACTGATATAAGCATTGTATACTTGCCTGGATTTTCATGAAGGAAAATTTCCAACAAAGAAAGAATGCGGAGTTTGAACAGCACAAGCTGGGAATGAGCAGTTTCACCTCCAGCCTGACTTTTCTTCTCTTTGAAAATCTGGGCTAGATATGTATCAATCCTGAACATTGCATCATCATCCATCCCACTATCAGAATCATCGGAAGCTTCAGGACTGCCCTGATCAGTTTCCTCAGCCTCAACAACTGATTCCGAGTCATCTGTCTGCTCATCACTCTCGCCTGTTTCACCTGTCTCAGCTTGATCAATATCCTCATCTTCAATATTGATAAAGTCATCATCATCACCATCATCATCATCTGCACTTGTTGCATCTGGATGTCTAGGAGGTTTTATATTTTTCTTAATGACTCGCAACATCCGCATCAGTCCATCATCAGTAATATCATCACAAAAATATTTGAATACCTACATACAGAGATGAGTGTTAAATAAATAGAAACAAAAAGACAAGACAGTATATAGTTCACACAGCTCTCCAACAAAGTTCCAGGAGAAGTTTGATGTATCTCCTTAGCACATTGCTAAGATGCAACATATGGGCATGCAATGAGGTAATACACTGTGCTAATATAATCTACTTGACGCGCAATTGTGAAGCCGTAAAAGACATCTCATTTTTATTCTAACCTGCTCAATAGAAGACCGCACAGGAGCTGATGACTGTGGAAGCAGCGAGAGTAATGTATCCACAAGAACGTCCATGAACTCTGGTGCATCATCAGCCTCTGAATCATCATCTCCAGATGACTCAGGAAGATCACAAGCAGAAAATGCTTTCTTGCAACAGATAATGAGTTCAGATGCAGCTTCTGAATACTCCCCGGGTTGAAGAAGCACTTGCAGAAGCAACTGGATAAGCAAGTACCTCAGTGCATGCAACCTATTAGCATCAGCACTTAGGCCACGGCTCCTTTCCTGCTTATCATTACCCAAAAAAG
This sequence comes from Dalbergia cultrata, assembly GCA_031216105.1. Taxonomy (NCBI): domain Eukaryota; kingdom Viridiplantae; phylum Streptophyta; class Magnoliopsida; order Fabales; family Fabaceae; genus Dalbergia; species Dalbergia cultrata. Next base: position 62,732,758 of record CM062345.1, read on the forward strand.
AAAGAGTTTAGACAAACTTAAATATTGAAAATATATTAAAACACAATTCGTATAGCTCAACTACAAATTTACTTTGATTTAATAAATGCAGGAACACATATACGCACTAAAAATAATATCAGAAGATGGAAATCACAAGATAATAATTATCCCAAACGGAAAAAATGTCACAAGATAATGGCTATAGAGAATCAATGATAGTTAGACAATCAACCTTCATGCATACAACAGTCACTCAAAACAAGCAACAAAACTTCCTATACAAAGTCATTTTGTTTAATGACCTGCATATGCAAATTCACATCAATGGTTATCACACATCTAAGAAATACCATCATTCACTCATTTTTCCGCAACACCATTAATGTTAGACCAGAAGCTGGATCTCATTAACAAGTGAGTTGCAAGAAGCAAAATAATTTACTTGGCCCATGTTCCCACAAACTGTCATGCCAGGACTTCCTACTGTAGACACAGCAAGACCAGACCATACAGTAAGACTGTTCAGATACACAAGTTTTTGAGAGTACAAACACTCAAATAGTGAGCAAACAGATGCATATAAATGCTACAAGGGTGACAGGGGAGTCTAAAACATTGCAAGATAGCCATGTATCATACCATTCAAAGGGAAGATTTAGTGGAATCTTACGGATATTCACATCCAACACTATAGATTGTATTTATTTATTAAAACATTGAATACCCCAGTAGCAATATCATTATAGCTACAAACAAAGAAATGACTAGATGAAGTTCATGTCCAACCATCAATAAAAGGCCACGAGCATAATTACCTCTCTGGATAATCTTGCTTCAATTGCTTGTAATTTTTTTACTGCTTTATCATCCTCATCATCTAAAGTCCGAAAGAGTGAAACTGAAGGAATATTACATAAGGTGCTGAAGAACTTCATGAAGTACAAGCCAAGATCATTTGGCTCAACACTATTAGCCAAAGCACGTGAGCCCTCTCCCTTCTGAGCATTAGCCAGTAACAGCTGGAGCTGGTCAATACACATCTTGCAAAGAGCATTTGACGTGGGAGACTTTGGCCACCTGAATTTCTCCTGTAACTCAAAAGAAGTCACCTCAGAGCCAAGAGATGCAGTGAACAAACCCTGAACGGCCAGAAATTTCATGATTTCTTTCTGTAATCGGAACTTCTCGTCATTATCCAGCTTCAAGTATTTCAGAATGCTGGGAAGAGATTCAATAATCCAACTCTTCAAAAAATCAGAACTCCCATTGGTCCTTGGAGAATCCTTATCCTCAATTGAACCTATTTCAGAATTTTCATCTGTTGTTTGACTCTGGTCTGAAGGTTCTTCTGAGGCATTACCTTCATCCACAAACAGGTTCATCAAGTTCTGAACAAAAAGCATGCAGCCAGGTTCTGTTTTGAACTGTGACATTAAATCTTTGACAGTTTTTGTTCGTGTGGTACTATCAAATTTCCCATTGCTGTGTTTCTGTATAGCCACAATAACAGCAACTCTTCTGACATCATCGTCCCCAACCCAATCTGACAGTTGTTTAAGAAAATGCTGTGCAACTTTATAGAGCCAAGTGTTCTTTGTTGATAGTATATCCATCAGGCACTGAACAACTTTGTTTGACAGAACTATGGGAATCAAAGATGCAGACAGCTTTTGAAGTAGAAGAAACAGAACATCAAAAGCTAAATGCTTACGATCATGAGATGATAAGAGAAGGGATCCTTCAATAATTATTTCACAGAAAGACTGGAGATTCTTTACAGTTTCTTCATCAGAAGAGCTAGATTTTCGACTCTTTTTGTGTTTCTTTAATGAATTTGAAGCTGATGCTGCGTCTTCTACTTGCATAATAGTATTACGCAAAAGAATATTTGCCAAAACAGGCCAAACACTGTGAATACGAGGCTGACAGAAGGTTGATTCCTGCCACATTCAGAAAATGCATGAAAAAACTCACTCTATTACTTTAATCCAAAATAGTATTGGCCATGCATGTATGACTGAATATAAGCTACCTTCAAGCAATTACTCAAGGAGGACAGGTGATCAGCAGAAAAAAGATGACTAGAGCTGAATGGATTTGGCAGCAGTTTTCCAAATATGGAGTTGTCAATGGAAATCTTTTCTCGAAGTTTTAATGCGAGGAGCAAAGCATCAGGATTTCCTACTTCTGTAGCAGCTTCAAACCATTCCTTTAGCCCCGGAGCTTCAATAACATGATTCAACAATGCCTCAACAGGCAACTACAAAAAATAAATAATAAAAAAAGTAGGCTTATAGGTTAACCATAGACATGAAGCAATACAATACTCAAAATCACCAGAGAAACTACCAAGTCCTGAGGCATACAATAAATCACGTGTCACACAATACTGCCTAGCAATTAGCAAATACCCCAGACGAATGTTAAAAATTTCTTGGTGTTCAGCACATAATCCAACGAGAAAGTGATCTACTGGTGCAAAGACACTCCAAGTGATGCAAAGATGTTGTCTGCATGTGTTTGTGAGGGAAGATGACTCTATGTGCATGCACACATGCATAAAAGGCAAGGGGAAGAAATTTTTGCAAATCTTCATTAGCACGAAAGCAGAAATGAGCAGCTTGAGAGAGGATAATTTCAAAGAAAAAGGCATGCATCAGATCTAGCAAATTTACTAGCAACCTAATCCAAGAGGTCCATCAAAACATCCGTAGTGGCTACAGATAATCTCCATCAGAATTTTGCTTATGTGCTTGCAAATTGGCGGAAACAAATAACCAAAAAAAAAAAATCCATTCAACTAATATAATTAAAGAGGGATCATGACTACACTGAAACCCATGAAAATCCAAGCCAATCTCACCATAGTGGGAAACAAGCATGAGATCCAAAACCAGGCACTCTAAGGGCAAATGTCTCTTACTCGTGATATACAAACCTTTTCAAGTAAGTCTAAAATTATTGAGACAGCAGGCTCTTGCAAGTACCGCTTTTTATTTGCAAGTGAGATTACTGCACTGATAAATTCTCTTATGCATGGAGTGTTTTTATCCATACTCCATTCCTGTGTAAGTCTTCCTGATCGAGCCAGAGCACCATAAGCAAATAAGCGACCCAAAAGACAATCTTTTGCCTCCTGCAATTTCCCAATAAATATACAAATATAGTACCCAGCAAGTTGAACGATTACCCGGAACAAAATAATAAAGCCATTGCCATCTCCTACCTGACCCTTCATTGATGATGTTACTTCCAATAAATCTACCACAAGTTTAAGGAATGATTCAACCCTGACATTACGGATAGTGCCAACTAAAACTGTTAAACCTAGAGCAAAACCTTGACGTGCGCACTGCAAAAGCAATAAAAGATGTCATCTTAGCAACAATTCAACAAGCAAATCCACATTATCAATGACCAGAGTTCACTTGTTCCAATAAAAACATGTATGAGCAACATCCACCCAACAATGAGGCATGATCTAAACATAGAAGAGAAGAGAAGACAATTATGAACCAGAAATGAACTTTTCAAATAAAGTTGCAACAAGAAGCCTCAGTAAAACACTGTCTACAGAACGTGCCACCTAAGAGAAAAACTTCAACAATCTGTCCCGACACATGCCTAGTGGATATAATCCAAACAATCATGCACATCAATGAAAGTTCTCAGTCACAAAACAAAATCAGAATAATTGCTACAGAACTCCATATAAAACCAATTTTCCTTCATATAAAAATCTTCGGAAAGTTCCCACTGCGTACAGGAGCAACAGAAATTTTATCTAGAAAATCGAAGAGATTATGCAAAAATTTCAATAGATTTATACAAAATCACGAAGACCAAACGCATTACCAGCAAGTAACACTACAGAGCAGCATTGCAAAATAATATCATTGCAAACTAACACTAGGACATAATAAATCAGCAAAAACAAGTCCTAAAAACTGCTTCGAAATTACTCAAATAACTAAGCAAATCAATCAACACTACAATACGAAAAACACAAACCTCTCTGGAGGAAGAGACACCACGAATAAGCCTGCGAACAGCGTATCGAACAGAAGGAGCACAATCGTCCAATCCATCGTCCTTCTCGGCTTCGAGCTTGAACCCTCCGTCTCCAACCTCCTTCTCCTCCAGCGCATCGTACGCACTCTGAACCGCCTTCAGCTCCCTCACCATCTGCTTCGCCGCAGCTTCCCTCGCCGCCTCCGCCGCCGCCGCCAGGTCCTTGAACACGCCAATGTGGAACTCCGGGAGAGTAGCAGCTCCCCCGCTGCCGCTTGTTCCTGGCGACTCCACCACCACCGGCTCAGCCGGTTCGCCGCTGGCAGGGTGGTTCGGCTTCGGAGGTTCAGATTCGGTTGCTGCTGCGGCGCGGCGCCTCTCCTTGTCGAGAGCCTTGCGCTTCTTCTTTCTCTCCATTGGCTTGACGGAGCCATCTGCTGCCACGTGTCCTTGTTTTTGGTCACTGTTGTTTTTGTCCTTCTTCGGTTTCTTCTTTGGAGGTTTGGGAGAATCGTTGGTGGGGTGTGCGTGTGGTTCAAGCGCGGCTTCGTCGTCGGGGGAAGGGTTCCTTTTCTTAGCGGCCATTTGTGAGTGAGAGAGAGAGAGAGAGAGAGAGAGAGGAAGTGGTGGCGGAGAGTGTGGGGCGTTGAGGGTTTTAGGGTTAAACCTCACTCGCGTTGTTAAGAAGGTTCTGGTTCGAACACCTTTTTGGGTTTTATTTTGCGTGTTGCTTGTTACTTGCTAGGTGAAGCCGTCAAGGTCAAGTGCAGGGGATGGGATTCTTGGCTTGAGTGTACTACGGTATTAGGTTTTTAAATTTTTCAGTATTTTTTTTTTCTTTTAGAAAAATATGAGGGAAAAAATAATTTTCTGAATTTGTTTTTATGAAGAGGAAAGTAATGATTGCATTTAAGGATTTAATATTCGAACTTGGTTTGATTATTTGATTTTTTTCTTTTGACAATAGTTTAACTATTTTATTTACAGGTATGTATGACTTTTGTATGGTAATTTAGTAGAGACAAGTCTTTTTTCATATTTTTTAAAAATAAAATAATAAAATTCACAATTTGCTAGTATTTAATTTATATAAGTACCAAAGGCCCAAACCAAAGAGATATGAGACAATTCCAAATCAAATTTAACATGTTTCAAAACCAAAAAAAGGAAGAAGTGCATATACTATATAAAATAAATTATAATATATTATTTGTAAAATAATTAAATTTAATGAATTAGTATATAGTTATTATGAACTTTGAAAATTTGGGTATGTATCAATTAATAAAAAAATTTAAAATCTATTTTAAAAAAACTTATCAAAAAATTAAAAACTTTTTTGGTAATAATTTTATTTTTTGGCTAAAAATTGGCCAGACTGAATATTTTAACCTATTTAATTTTGACAGACTAGTCCATTTTTACATCTCTATAATTTAGCCGACTTATATGGGTGTCTGGATAATAGTTTTTATATATATATTATCCAAGATAAGTTTAGTAAATAAATTCTTACATGTCACTTTTTTCAAGTAAAAGTTTTTAAACTAAATACCCAAATTAGTTCATCAGATTTTAAAAATTTGCAAATTAGATTCCCACATTTCAAAAAAGGAAGACAAATTAGCCCTCTGTAAAATTTCATACAATGTACAGATGAATCAATTTATAACCCTTTTAACTGTATGAAACTATATAGATGGACTAATTTGTCCATTTTTTTTAATGTGAGGGATTAATTTGAGATTTTCAAAATCTGAAAGACTTACTTATCCCTTAATACAAATCTGAGAGATCAATTTGGGTTTTAGTGAAGTTTTCATGAAGGAAAAGAGTCATCCCAACAAAGTCAAGGCATATTTCTTGACTTATTAAGCACTTACGCATAAACTGTAGACCAGGCCTGTTTGGAAGCAATTTTTAAAAATAATTTTCTATTTTTAAAAACAAAAAACTCAAAAATTTTGTTTGCCAACCTGTTTTCTTAAAGTTGGTTTTAAAAACTAAAAAACATCTTTTGAGTTTTAAAAGCAGAAAACACAAAACAACTTTTAGGTGTTTTGTAAAACAAAAAACAAGACCAGCCCCATCATGACCAACTCCGGCACCACCGCGGCCAGCTCCAGCGTCACCGCGGCTAGCTCCGGCGTCACCGTGAGCAGGATTGCCGCTAGCAAAAGAAAACCGATGGGTACCCAGTGGACCAGATCTAGCGCTACCGCGAGCAGGAGAAGACCGATGGGAACCCAGCGAACTAGATCCGGTACCACCGCGAGCAAGCCAGGCGACCATCGCGAGAAGCACCATCGCGAGCAGGAGAAGACTGACATGAACCCAGCAGACTAGATCTGGCACCACTGCGAGCAGGAGAAGGCCGACACAAACAATTACCTGCATGTGTTGACAACCTTGCGACAGTCGGGAATCTGAACCTCCCGCGTGCATTTCTGCCCATCTCTCAGCCACAGATCTGCCCTTCCACCACCCCTCTCGCTGCAAGCAACCCCTCTCGTCGCCCCTCTAGCCACCGCGGAGTAGCCCCGTGTTCTTGTTCTTTGTTGTGTTGCATTGGATTTGAGAAAATGAGGTGGGTTTGTTTTTTAAAAATGAGTATCCAAATAAAGTATGTTTTTGTGTTTTGCTTCTAAAAAATTGTTTCTATAAACAGTTTTTAAAAACCAAAACAAAAAAATCATTCTAATTAGCACCCAACTTTGGTGAACCAATCCTTGTTGGTCACATTTAAAAAGTGAGTATAATAATCTAAATAAAATGTGAGGATAGATAATTTAAATATAAATATAAGTGTCATACTATTTAGGATACGCATGAAAAGGCAATAAATACAAATGTGACGTTGTATATTCGTGGTGTGTTTAGTGGAGGGTAAAAGAGTTATGGTTGATAAAAATAAGGATGATAATAAGTAATTATTCATGGAAATTATTGCAACTAGATAATGTTTAAGGATTTTTTTTTCCGCAGATTGTGACGGGAACAAAAATCTTCATGAAGAACACTAGTAGTTTAAGGATAGATTTGGAGATTATGCGCTTATTTTGCGAAGATCCTGTTCTGAAGACATTATAGTACTTTAAATATATCATATTTATTATTTATTATTTTTAATAAAAATAGAGGACGTTCTATGTTAATGATTTTTCTTATATTTCAATGTTTTATTTATTTTGATAATATTATGGCATGTTCAGAAATCTATTATTAGTATATTTGAGAGTCATTTTATGGAAAATATTACAAGGGTATTTCATACAGAGCTTTAGGATACACGTATCATTCATATAGTGATTTAGGGCCATTTTTTTAAACATTTATGTCTACAAATTTTTTTACTTAATTTACAATTAAATTATTAATAAAATCAAATGTACTATCATTAAATATTATGTGAATCAATAAAATTAGAATCATTAAGATATATTTAGGATTACAAATCATTAAAATTACGATTTACAATTAAAATTAAGAATCATCAAAAATGGAAAACAAATATAGAATTATGAATCATTGAAAAAATGGATTAGATATAAATGTATTGGGTGATTAAAATATTAATGAAGTCATTACAACAAAAAATCATGTGATATAAAAAAAACGCCTTAATCAGAGCAACAAAAAATTCTTTATTACAACAAAAAATCATCTGATATAAAAAAAAAAGATAATGCATTTATCAGATCAACAAAAAGGTCTCCTATTTGCCATGCGATTATGGCGTGCAGGATCTTTTAGGGGCAAATCTTTCTGTTTTTTATCCATTGTTATTAGATTTGATTTTGTTATATCCATGAAATTCCTTGATGTGTCATGTAACCATAACATCAGATAAAGCAAGACATAGCCACTATTATTGCTCACTTAATCCCTATATGTATTTAATCACCCATTTAGGTGTAAAGTAAAAAATTATTAATTGCATTTGGATCACACTACTAATAATTAACAAGTCTAACAAACTGACAAACGGATTCATTTGGCTAAAATAAAAAGGTAATGAACCAATTTGTAATTATCTATTCTAATTTGCTTGATACTTAATGAAGGATTTCGTTAGGCTGATCATAGAAAAGAGATGAATTTGTCTTAGAATTTTACAAAGGAGCATTTTTTTTCTATCAATCTATTTCAAATTGAAATTAAAGCAAGCATTTGTCATTTCCAAAATTAAACAAAGTAAATAACAACTTCTAAAAATACAAGGCATCCTCTATGACTTGCATATCTGTAAAAATAACAAACCCAATCTTTTACCTTTTTTTTTGGAGCGAGACATTCATTTCTACAATAATATATATCAATTGAAAAATATACACAATATTATATATTATATGCAAATTATTATTATTATTATTATTATTATAAATCTACTATACTAATATTTCAGACTAATTTCATTGAAACTATTACAGGTGTCATTCATATGTTGATTCAGACTTCACGTGTCATTCACATAATGATTTAGACCCCATCTTTCTTAATCTTTATGTTTACAGATTTTTTTTTAAACTTAGTTTACAATTTACTTATTAATTATTTTTATATGAAATAAAATCAAATATTACAATCATTAAAAAATCGAATATTACAATCATTAAAAATTACAATTTGCACTAAGAAAGAACTCATGTCAATATAATTACGACTTACAATTAAATTAAGAACCATTGATAGCATCACATTACGAAGGTAATATAAAAATTATAAAGGAAATATTTTCAAAATAAATAAGTTTTAAAATAAGTTTTTTTTTTCTAAAGAAAACAGGCAGGTCAATTTATCAACGAATTACTAATTAATTGATTTTGATATGATAATAATTCAAATTCAATTTCTACCAAATTTATTCTTAATCAAATATTTAAGACTCATTATAATACAAATATGATAATTTATTTTTAATCAAATACAATAACAATTAATATAATACTAATATTTAAGACTCATTACATAAAAAATTTTCCATGCGTTATTCATAGAAAAATTATACCCCATCATTTCATAATTTTAATACTTAAAGTAAGTTTTTAAATTTAATTTACCCTCTAATTATTGATTATTTTTTCCAATAATACCTTTATATCTCTCTACCATTAACAAAAGTAATATAAAAAATAAAAAACAACATAAACAAAATTATAATTCAATATATTATACCATAAAATATATATAATTATAGTATTAATGATAATAAAGCTATTATATTTATGTTACATTAATAGTATTTGTTATTATGGATATTTATATTTTAAAGTTCAAAGTGTTTTTAAATCTTTTTAATAAACCCGTAAATATCAATAGGGATTCAAATCTTCACGTGGAATAAGGAATAGAGACTCATGACGGGGATATGGATGAGAATGGAGACAAAATTCTAAATGATGATAGGATTAGGGGAAAATTTTCTAACTTCAAATTTAGCACTTTTGAAAATCATAATAAAAAAATTACCTATCTACCTATATCACTATATTCTATTGAAGTTTTTACAACTTGCATATTCCAATCTATTAATTCCATATTTTTTCATACTAATTTTTTTTTGAAAAAAACACCTTTAATTTTCAAAACTAAAATATTTAAAAAAATTAATTCTACAATTTACACTTCTTTGATAATGATAATAAATATTTATTAATTTTAAAAATTAAATAACTATATTACCTTTTTATTCGAAATAATATTATAATTGATATACTATTCTAATAATTGAGATTATATAAATTAGAATTATATATTTTTTTACTAATTATTATACATTAATTATAACATATATTTTAAAATTGATATTTTAATTTATCAAAAGGATGTACAAGGAAAAGACGTGTAATTGAAATCGTATAAATTAAATTTATTCATTATTTTTTAATTATAAAATATATTTTTATATTTTTATAAATTAAATATTTTAATTTACTGAAAATATATAAACAGCTAAGGATGATACAAAAATTGAAAGTGGATACATGTAGAAATTAACCATAATGGGAAAGAGAGTTGAGACATATTCTGTCTTTTTAGCGACGATCAATGGTGCTAAATCCCCGTTTATTAAACGGGATAGTGACGGGGATAGCATACCTTCATTTTTTTTAATTATTTTTTTTATTGCATTTGCATTATGTATACATTTTAATTTTAATTTAGATTATTTTTCATTAATAATATTTGTTATTATGGACATTTATTTTTCAAATTATAAGATATTTTTAAAGTTTTTCTCTTTTTGAAATTTGTTAATAAATTCCTAAATATCATATGAATTCAAAATTCCTATGGGAAATAGGAAATAAGGACCCATAAGGGGATGAGGATGAGAAACAAAATTTTAAATAGTAACGGGAGGCGTGGGACATGTGCCCTTTCTCATGATACTCATTATCCTCCCTATAAGTAGCTCATGATATAGTAAAATTATTCATTTATTCTCTTTCTTTATTCAACAATTTCAACTTTTGAAATGTACAAAATTTTCATAAACTAGGTTTTTTATTGTTAGTTGTAGGTCATCTATAAAGATTTTTTCAACCTTATAAACATGATATTCAAAATAAAATATAAAATAGAATGACATATTTATATTTTTTCTACTTATTTAATTATTTAAATATTAACTTATTTTTAAGATAAATTTATATACTCAATTTTCAATAAGATATATTTAAATAAATTATCATTTATTTTCAATAATGATCAATAAACTATTTTTTATTTTCTCCCCGGGTCCAACAACTAGTTTATATTATAGAGTTAATAAAAAAAATTTATGTAATGGTATAGGACTAAGAATTTAAGAATTAGATAAGCCTTTTTTCGAAGCTAATTAAACTGTTAGTGCATTTTTCATCTTATAAATACTTTTGGATCTCTGTAAATCTCTATAGTGAACATTGAATATCGGGACAAATAAAAATCCAAGGTTTGAGATGGGAATGGCCTCTCTACATATGTACCGTACCCAAACAACGCAGAGCAGCTCATTTTTCTACCTTTCGTTAGAAAGGTATGTATACCCGTCCTCCTGACAAATTTAAGCGTAACCCAAACCTTCTTCATATCTTACATCAAAATATTCCAAAATCACTACGCAGATCTCCTATTCCAATTAATTCACCTAAAGTCGAAAATACAAGCGAAAGCCATCATAAAAAGTGGGGAATAAACCACTGGCAAAAATTTGAAGTTTTCAATATCGTTATTCAAACACGGTTCGGTATTCCACAGATACCACAAATTGAAGAAATTGTGACAAAAAACGACATCCGACATTAGTTAAAAAATAAGTAACCTTATATTCTCTTCTGCTAAACTAAAAAGATGATTCATTTTTCACTTGTTATCTAGAGATACATCAGGAAAAAATAAAATGTGTGCTTCACTTCTTCACCTCCTCGTATTCTGCCTCAGAAGCCTGGTCCCCACCCTGAGAACCTCCGGCAGAGGAACTGCCACCAGAACCACCTGACATGTGCTGGCCAATCTTGGAGACTGCCTTGTTTGCTGCATCAAGCTTTGCCTTAATTTCATCGACATTTTCCCCTGACATTGCATTCCTCAAATCTGAAACTGCATCCTCAATTTCTTTGGCGACTTCACCGGGAATCTTATCCCTGTATTCACCCAAACTCTTCTCTATGCTGTAGATGGTAGTATCGGCACTGTTTCTGATGTCAATAAGAGCCTTTCTCTCTTGATCTTTCTGAGCATGCAACTCGGCTTCTTTAACCATCTTCTCAATCTCATCTTCTGAGAGACCACCAGATGATCGGATTGTGATTTGTTGTTCTTTACCAGTGGACTTGTCTTTGGCAGAGACAGTGACAATACCATTGGCATCAATGTCAAAGGTAACCTCAATCTGAGGCAAACCCCTGGGAGCAGGAGGAATGCCAACAAGCTCAAATTCTCCAAGCATTTTGTTGTCTGCAGCCATTTCCCTCTCACCTTGTAGCACCTTGATACCCACTTGTGTCTGATTGTCAGCTGCTGTCGAAAACACCTGAAAAAATGAAATCACAAGTCAGGAAAAGACAAGACCACATAAAAAAATTGCAAAAATAAAATTACTATACATATAATTGTTTGATTCCAAATACACTTCCTCGGAAAGTGGCAACTTAGAAACAACTGTGTAAAACAATCATCAAAAGAGAATTACCTGGCTCTTTTTGGTAGGAATAGTAGTGTTACGGTTGATCAACCTTGTGAAAATACCACCCAACGTCTCAATACCTAGAGACAGTGGAGTAACATCAAGGAGCAATAGCTCCTTAACATCTCCACGTAGGATACCACCCTGGATTGCTGCTCCCATAGCAACTGCCTCATCAGGATTTACTCCTTTGCTAGGAGACTTTCCAAAGATCTCTGCAACCACTTCTTGGACTTTGGGTACCCGAGTCATCCCTCCAACAAGAAGAACCTCATCAACATCCTTAATAGATATGTTAGCATCCTTCAAGCAGCTCTTGCATGGCGCCCTCGTCCTTTCAATCAAGTGATTTACTAGAGCCTCGAACTTAGATCTAGTCAATGTGATGTTCAAGTGTTTAGCACCAGATGCATCAGCAGTGATGAAAGGCAGATTTATTTCTGTTTGGGATGTTGAAGACAGTTCTATCTTAGCTTTCTCAGCAGCTTCACGAAGTCTCTGCAAGGCAAGCCTGTCCTTTGAAAGGTCAATACTCTCAGCTCTCTTGAATTCGCTCACCAGAAAGTCCAATAAGGCATTGTCAAAATCCTCTCCTCCCAAGAAAGTGTCACCATTTGTTGCTTTCACCTTAATACGAAATGTTATCAAAATAAGTTTCCATATTACTTCTTCTAGCAGGTTAAGAAAGGGAAGCAGAAAAAAAACTAAACTAATATACCTCAAAAACACCATTAGAAATTTCTAAGATGGACACATCAAATGTTCCACCTCCAAGATCAAAAACTGCAATGAGACCCTCCTTGTTGTTCATCCCATATGAAAGTGCTGCAGCAGTGGGCTCATTGATAATTCTCTGCACGTCAAGACCTGCAATTCTACCAGCATCTTTGGTAGCCTGCCTCTGAGCATCATTAAAGTAAGCTGGTACGGTAACTACAGCCTTTGAAATTGATTTCCCAAGATAAGCTTCTGCAGTTTCCTTCATCTTGGTGAGAACGAAGGCACCAATTTGGCTAGGAGAATACTGCTGCCCATTAGCTTCAACCCAAGCATCTCCATTTGGAGCCTTAACAATCTTGTATGGAACCATTTTCATCTCCTTCTGTGTTTGAGGATCATCAAAGCGCCTACCAATCAAACGTTTTGTACCGAAGAGAGTGTTTGTAGGATTTGTGACTGCTTGCCGTTTTGCTGGTGTACCTACAAGCAGCTCCCCTTTCTGGTTGAAAGCAACCACAGATGGTGTTGTGCGAGCACCTTCCGCATTTTCAATGACTTTAGGATTCTGAAAGAGATACAATAAGAGTCAGCACAAACACCATACCCTGTAAAATGGAAACACAAAACAAGAAATTATGAGCAAGAATGACTTGCCTTTCCTTCCATAACAGCAACACAGGAGTTGGTGGTACCCAAATCAATACCAATGACATCATTTCCAGCAGGCCTAGAACTGTAGAGAAGATTAAAAGTTACAATGAGTAAATATGATCAATGACTAGAAGTACTACTGCATCTCTATGCGTGTAAGTGTGTAACTAATGAAACCAGAACCACAAATGGCACCTGAATGGTCGAGACAAACTTGACCACCTGTGAGCTACATATGCAGGCTTAGTGCTTCCCGTCAACTGCACAAACATTTGAAAGAAAGAAAAAGTTGCTTCAGAATAAAAGTCACCATACATGATCATACATAACACATTTCTACAGACAACACAATGGTATCAACCCCGATTGGTATTTTTAATTAAGATCCGAAAAGCAGAAAACAATCATGCAGCCTTGGAGGGTCAGATGTACGAATAAGCAACTCTAAAATCAAAAGCTACAACTGACTGCCACGAAAAAGCATAGATTCTAGGTAATAAAAGCAACAATCATTGGGCAAAGAATTGGCACAGACAAACATAGATGATCTAGCAAAGTTTTGAGCCATTAAATGCGAGACATAGTTATAGTTATATGTGTGTGTGTGCGCGCGCGCGCGTATAACACGAAAACACTTAAAAAAATCAATCACAAGAACAAAATTTCAAATTCTAGCAGCCTGAGCTAAAATCTGAACAAAATCAACAAGCAGGCAACGCAAAAAACTAGGAAAAAAACAGAAGAATTCGCACTCAACAAAACATAAATGATATATCAGGTGAATAGAACAACAGCAACGAGAAATGAATAAGGACTACACGGATCAAATCTGAAAATCAAGTAAATTTCGGAGCAACCACCACAAGTAACAAAACCTAGATGAAAAGCAAGAGAAGCGGTGGGAACGTTACCGAGCGAAAGGCGGAGACTGAAGCAGAGGCAACATCGCGGCGGCTGAGAGAGCGGAGCACGGCGGCAGCTGCCATGGTCAAAACTCAAAAGTGGAGTCGGGGATCAGAAGTGGAGGAAATGGAACAACAAGAGGTGGGAAGAGGGTGCGAGAGGTTTTATACCACTTTTTGAGGGTTTAGGGTTTTGGCCTCGTGACGAAGAATATAGTAGCGGATTATGGATGGTTTGAACCGGCTTTTAGAAGTAAAAATAATAATAATAATAATAAATTGATATTTTTAAATAACTTTTAATTATTTAATTTTATGAAAAATGCTTCAAAAGATAGAAATTTAACTGCCGAATAAAAATTGTAGATTATTTTTAAATCCAACTTTTTTTCTGGTGATTCAACTTCTATTAAAAATTAAAAATTTTATACAAATATATTAAAAAAATAAAAAATACGTTTTTCTTTTATGAAAATACTGGCATATAATCGAATACTTATTCTAGCTTCAATTAGAAAATAAAAAGAGAGTCAGATGAGGAAGGGGAAGGTTCTAGATGGATTAACACGTTCCTCCAAACGGTGCCGTAAGGCATCTCATCAACTGTACGTATGTGGCCCATACGGTACCACGACCTATGCTAGCCCAGATGATTGGTTGGTTGATGGCTGTGTTGCTCCATTTTTTGCTTATTTCATTCAATGTGTATATTTTGTGCATTTTGTTACTTTTAATTTTCTGGAATAAAAAAATTATAATGTGAAAAGTAAATTGGTTCACAAGACACAAATCATAAACTGAATCATATTTAACTTTTTAGTTCACAAACTAAAAAGAATGGAAGAATTTTATTTAACTAGAATTAGTCGCAATCCGTGTCGTTAGTCAGGTTTCTAGTAAGTTATTTATTAATAGAAGTGTTTTGATATCAAAACTTGCTCAGCACGCAGTTCTGACCAGTTATTTGACATTTCAGGTGACATTATTTTATCTATCTTGCTGTCTCTTCTTCCTTTCTTTCATTCCTTTCATATTCATTTTGGTTTTCTCTATCGAAACTAAACCTGGCTACTCCGAAACAATTTCATGAGCTCGTTCAAAGATGTAGTAGTTTAAGATCTCTCAAGAGGCTCCATACTTTGTGGTAAAGAATATGTTGGACAGATGTACTGACTGCTGAACAATATTCAAATTCATATTCAAATGATTTACAATTCACATGACTTGGTTTAGAAAGGTGTGTAATCAAAGAACAAGAATTTGCCAAGGATGGCTTCTTCTGCATTGAAATGTATCGAATGAAGCAAGAGCCAACTGAGAGCCACCCATTCTCTCTTCTAGTTTGAATCGTCAAATCTTCAATACTCTTCAAACTCAAGACTTTGATTAATCATGAACGAAAAACACAAGTCCAATGCTCCAAACAAGAGGTAACTAATATTATAACTAATTCAAAAGTCTGCTGCTGCTTCTATTATAGAACCAAAATAAACTGAAGGGGGAAAAAAAACTATGTACATAACAAGAAAAATGTCCCCAGAATTGCCACCACAATAAAGGACCCACATATCCCCTCCCCAAAGGAAAAAGGAAGAAAAAAACAAAGCAAAACAAAACAATGAAAGAATAAGATGTCTTGATCAGATTCTCCATTCTGCGCCATCTGCTTCACAAAGATTGCATATGGGCTTCAGGAGATTGTTTTACTGACAACTAGTTGTCAGTTTGTTATGCTTCTTTTGAGGAAGTCATTGGAAACCAGCTGATAAAATTGCTTGCGCCGTAAGTGCGACACTGTGACTTAAACGATCATTCATTCATTCTTCATGGCAAATAGGCAATGAAGTAGACACAAACCCTTTTAGCATTAAATCCGAAGGTAGCCCCCTCTATCTTGCTCTCCTATTCGCAAAGGTCTCCTCAGCAATGATTTCCTGTTCAGTGACAAGCTTCTCCTAAGACCACCCCGTTCTTGCCACACTACAGCTACACGTTTATAAAGAGTTGGGAAGATGAAGCAGAGAAGTACAAGAAGTAGCATCGCCACACAGAGTAACATAACATTGCGAAAACCGTCTTGTAGTTCTGCCGCATTCTGCCCCGTCCATGGAACTCCTCCAACATTCATGCCAAACACTGCAACCAGAATCCAAAAACCAGAATCATATACAATTCTGCCTGTGCATGTGGATAATAGAAGTTCAGAATTGAAGACAAAAGAATTGAGTTGATAACCTCCTGTTATGATGGATAAGGGGAGGAATATTATGGAAAGGAACGATAGGTAGTATAGCTTCCTGTTTATTTGCTCTGCCTGCCAGCTGTCAAGACTAGCCTGAATTGCGGTGACACGATTTACTATAAACCCTACATTCTCCTTCAGCCTCCTCAGCCTTCCAATCAGTTCCTCAAGGGAGTTAATGTCTTCACTGGCAAACCACCTTTTTGAAGAGCATTTTTCTTTGACTCGAAGGTACACTTGCTCTCCATTGGCAATTACCTGAATGAAGGTAATGAAAAACCAAAAGGAAGTTAATCCACACAATTTGATCTGATAACTAGGAGAACAACTCAGCCGGAAGCAATAATGTCATCTCAGCATGGTAATATTCCTTGTTACAATTATTTACAAATACAAGCTGAGTTTCTTTCCTCTCCTTGTCCATGTTTCCAACTTACACAATAAAAGAATAAATTTCCAGTAGCAGTTATGTTTCCCTAAAGCCTTTTTCTACTTTTTTGAAAGCAATCTTGAGTAAGCTATCAGAACCACAGCAAAAGGAAAATGAGGACCTACTAAATCCTTGCATGAAGTATAAACTACATAAATATCCTTTTACCCCGCCCCCACCCAGAAATAAAAAATAAAAGAAGAAAGTGTCTATGAACCAAAAGAGATGCCCCCATTAAATCTTGATGTCATTAGTATAATTATACTGTGGTGACCCACAAGGCCATAATCCTTATTCTTGATGACAAAACTATATGTTAAATTACCTATGAACTTGATTCTGAGAGTGATATTTTACCAATTTATTGATCTTTAGTGAGATTCAATTAAATTCCCGGTAGATGATTTTGTTTCTCCTCTCAAGGGTCCATAACATTAAATAAGAATGAAAGCATAAAATAAGCGACGTAACACCTGTAGGAGACGCTGCAAATTAATATGCAGTTTGGGGAATCTTCTGTCATCTAGCATTTCTTTCTTCAGAGCATAGCCACCTACAATCAAGAAGATAGTTCTTCCTTAATTCAACACCATAAAACAATGTAAAATGTGGCACATCAAGGAACCAGCATCAAGCTCATTTGCAAAAACAAGTTGGAAACAGAAATTTCAGTTTATACACAAAAGCCACTCATATGAAATAATTTAAGTTCACTGGACAAAATTTTTTTTATGATAAGCTTCAGGCTACAGTAGGCCACATCAAAATACCATGTGAACATTCTTATTACTTTATAAGCCAACCATATCCAGGAATTCTTCCCCTACTTCTGGCTTTTTTGAATGGTGAACAGTGGCATGAATAATTACCAACTGAACATCCATTCCAATGGTCCCTTTATGTAAAATATTGTGCTGTGAAAGGCCTTCACGAGGCCTTCCTCATTGCATATCACCATCAGTGGTGAACACGTTTAAACACAGATAATTTACCACCACTCCTGGCCAACCATTCTTTATTTAACATTCCAACAAAACACAAACCTCCCCATATGTATCATGCACAGATTCATAAAACCAATGGTTTCAGTAATTTAAAAAACATACATGCAATACTAGCATAACATAGTCTATAGCATAACATACATGTACTGCTTTATTTTTATAAATTATATATTTATTTTTTCAATATAATTTGACCCCTGAAAAGCATATTCCCATTTCCCAACCATTTCTAAGAGGCTCAATATATCCTTTGAACAAAAATTTATTGAACATGAGAGGACATTAATAGAGACTTAAAATAGGATTTGCCAGAATCACATTCCCTTATTTCTAACAGAAGAGATCCTGAAGGAATGGCACTAAATTTAGGTCTTTTACCTAATGAATAGCTAATAGATATTTTTTTTAATAAAAGAACAAATATTATTGACAACAGGAAAAGAATATTACAAAGAGGAAAGAGGACGAGAGAAGAAGAGCTAATAGACTTGTTCAAGCAGATTAGTAATGTCATTGAAATCAGTGCAAGAATAAACACGTCATTAATGAAAAGACTAGAAATGCATCATATGACATCTTGATTGGACTAAAGATCATCAAGATGTTGGATAAAGAAATGATTGATGCAGTTAACAGATGTTAAACTTAAAAGGAAACAATCAGCAAAAGCTTTGGGGTAGCTCTTTTAGCCGGTTCACTTTCCACTACTCCTGTGCATAAAGCAATATAATGGTAGGCAACTTAAAATAACAGACAAAGACTTAGGATTATGTATGTACCCGAAAGTTTTAGGGTTATATTCAATTACCTTCATCAACAAATTTGTTGAATGAAATCAGAGGTATATTTATCAAAATAATCAATTATCACAAAATCCAAATGTCATCTTTTAGATAATTTCAACACTTAGACATCAAAGAAACCAATTAAGTGCATATAAACTCATTTCACTGTTCCTTAAGTTAAATATAAACAAAGGCATACTTGCAGTAATCAACAACAGAATGAACTTACGAGATGAGAAGATGACTAATTTGAGACTCAATATATCCTCAAAGCTATCATTTAATAAGCAATGGTACAAGCAAATAAAATTATAGTTGTGAATTGCATTGTTAGAGAATGGAACTGGGGGAATCAAGAGGTTTAAAAGGAAATTACCTTTATCCAAGTCAAGCTCTACAGAGTCCAAGTCCATCTCAAGCTTCGTCACAAGATCTTGGAGCTGATCTACATGTGTGTCAATTATGTGAACTACAAGATTTGAGACAGATCTAGGCACGGGATTGTCAGCTTCCTCAGAGTGATTCATAGTCAACAAAAACTCAAGAACATGCTCCTTAATCACTAACCCACTTCCTTCCTGTTGTTGACCTCTAAAACTAGAGGAGCTTTCAACACTAGGGATCTCAGAGAGTAGAGATTCACCCATGCGTGAGAAGCCTAACCTTGGAACACGCCCCAACGACACAGTAATTACTGAATTATCTGTAACTCTAGCAGCAAGTCTAAATGTGAAATCACTTGAGGGAGGACCAGGTGAATTAACCCGAAAGACAAGAGCCCCGTCAACATGCGCACAAAAGGGTCCATTGCTGACAAGTGAGAGAATATCTTGGAGTTTCAAGGGTGGGCAAAGAACACCAATCAGGTCCTGTGCAGACTGTGACAACCTTTGATTTCCTTTTGGGAGTTCCACATGGTACCAAGAGAACTCATTCCCCCGGCTTTCCACTGCATCCCATTCCTTCCTCTCTTTCTGATAAAGGTCTGCAAGATCCCAATCCTTGTTATAAAAATTCCCCATGCCATCAAAGATATAAGCTCTCTTCTTCACCAAACCTGCAGGATGGGAAGGGTAGATGCGGCGCTCCCTTAGTGGCGCCTCCGGAGAAGTTTCACCATCCATCTCCTCAACTACCCCATTCACCGTAACTCTCTGCTGAGCTAGTTCCATAACTTTCTCCAGCTACACCCCAAAATAGGCTTCTAACCAATTGAAAAAAAAAGAGAGATATATTAAACAACTTGATCAAGAACCTCCAACTCCAAGTTCACAAATTTGACATTTCAATTATCATATCCTTCACAAATTAACTTATAATATCCCATTGTTACCCAATATTGAATTTATCAAAGCTAACAGCAAGTAAGGAACACCCAGAAGCAGACTCAAAGCAACCAACAGAGAGGTTCACTAAAAATAAAACCTTGCAACAACACCCACCATGCACACCATGAACCAAAACCCTGAAATCAAAGTAGCAGTGTTCATTCAGACTCTACTCAATTACCACAAAGTTGAGAAGAAAAAAAATAACAATAATAAGAATTAGCAAAAAGCCAAAGAAGAAGTGTAATTACCTTGATGAATGCCCAATTGGAAAAGCTAAAATGAGTGACAATAATGAATGAGTAAATGGCTTTAAAACTCAAACGTTGAATTGGGATAACAAAGTGAACGTGATTGAATATGGGGGATAGGGAGAGGGTATTGAAATGTTCAAAGGGGAGAGAGATTCGTGTTCGTTAATTTTAAAATAACGAATGGGAACAGGTATTATCAGATATAACAATGTTTGTTACTAATTGTTTTAAGGAAGGAAAAGGGAACAAGAATCTCAATTCTCAACTCTCTCAAGTTGTTGATGAGCTTCTTCGAAACTTCCCTTCCCTGAATCTTAAATCCAATGCGCATCTGTCCCCACTTTAAACCAAAACTGTCATTTTCATATTTATCTTTGATTTTTTTAAAAAAATATATATTATTATCTATTTTATATCACCAAAGGAAAGTTCGCATGTTGGTGATTTGATTTTTCACTTTTTAAGTTATCTTGTACGACAAAGGAGGTTCTCTGACCTCTCACTACAAAATTTAAACGGAAATTATTGAAACATGAGATAATAATTCAATAGTTTGATTGATTAAATTTTATATTCGTAAAAGGTTGTTAAATGTAATAAGTATACAAAATTTAACGTTGGAATAAATTGACTTCCATTTTAAAATTTTAGCTAAATAATTAATGAATTTAATTTTGATACACTAACAATGTAAAACTTTTTTCATTGTTATCTAATCAAATTTCTTTTTTTGTATGACTTTTCAAGTAGTTTGGTGAAAAAGTAACTATATTTGCTTATATGTCATTACATGATTGGATGAATGTGTAAAATATTTTTATATTGTCAGTATATGAATTATTTATGATATTTGTTTTTTAAAAAATAAATAATTAATACAATTAAAATAATGAATACCATAAATAAAAAATTATAATTGTAAACATACAACCTCATGATTAATGATAAAGTAATTTATACTCACTTCCCCTGAGGTTTAATATAATTACACTCAACACTCATCATTTTATAAAACTGTCACTAACCTCCCTACGAGGTTCACTAAATTTATACTAACATCTTTTGCAGATATTAGTTCATTAATTTAAGCGACAAAGAAAAATAACATAAAATACATACATGATTATTAATTAAAAATTATAATATTTTGATAGTATTTAATATATCAGTTAAATAAAATACTTTTTATCACATATTATTTTTCTTTGTCACTTAAATTAATGAAATAGTATATACAGGGAAAGTCAATGTAATTTCAGTGAACCTCAAGGAAAGTCGATGATAATTTTATAAAATAGATAGATACTGAATGTAATTACACTAAACCATGAGGGGTTAGTGTAATTTTCTCTTGAGATATGTTTGGTTGAGGAGTAATAATGGGGACAAATTTTTTATCAATAAAGTTCATGTGTAATTTTACATACAGAACTCATTCATAAAAATGCATCCCCTATTTTTATCTGATATATAAACATGCCCTTAATGTTAACATTGAATTCAGCTCATCTCCATTTTTCTTTTGAATAATATCTTATCACCCTTGTCGCTTTTGCTTGCTATGGTTTCCCTAGCGACTTTTATTTTTTCCCTGGCTAAATCATAGCACATACAAGCACGGCTTTTCAAAATATCAAAATAGTAATTTCATTAAAAAAAAGTAAGTAAAACAAATGAGTTTGTAATCCAAGGTAACAAAATGAAAACACAAAGAGCCAAAATTTTAATGTAACCAATCACCTGGAGGCAAGGTCATAAAATCAAAACTACGTGGTAACGAATATCACTTCTTAATTATGGGAAAAAAATTTAAGCCGATCTAATCGAAAGGTTACAAATTGTTGCAAACTTAGATTTTCTAAATTGCTTGTCAATAATGAGAATAAAAAATAACAAGAAGAATAATAATAGAATATAATTGACATATTCTAATAGTTAACTTGAGTTTCATTTTTCAATATAAACCCACATGCATCCTCATATTTAAGACAGTTGTATATCCAGAGCTTCAATTTAAAATCTTTTTTGTTATATCAAATTCAAAACCACTTATTAAGTTAGAACAACCTCCTGCCAACTAATTTTACGTGCTCATGGATAATAGTTGGCTTGAGTTTAAAGAATAATAACAATAAGAGGTAGAATGAGTTAGGACATGGGAAAAAATTGAAACAAATGAAAACAAATATTAAATGGAAGAAAAGTGGCATTGGGCATGATAAAATTTATGGCTTGTTTAGATTCTATTTTTATTTTATGTTTTTAATTATTTTCTATTTTTAAAATCGTGTGAATAAAGTAGACTATTTCATTAATAAAATCTTACAAAATAGAAAAGAAATGAAAAATAAAAAATAAAAACAAAAATTAAATAAACTTTAAACTCAAAATCTAAGGACGAGATTTAGATGATAATAATAATAGTAATAGTAGTAATAGTAATAGTAGTAGTATCTTTAGTATGTTCCTTGCCGATAGCTACTAGGTGGCTAGAGTTCAAGAATTATATAATGATAATAACACAATTTAAAGTAGAATAAAAAAAAATCAAAACATAATTCAAACAATGGCAAGGGGTCAGATCAAGTTATTTATATTTATTTAATTTGATTTTTTTTTAAAACAGCAGAAATATTTTTCTAGAATGAGTAATTTTAAAATTAAAAATATTTACTTTTCTTAAGAAAAATATTCACATTATTTGATTGAGATTTGATTTAAATTTGTCCAAAAACCAAAGCGTTGCCGGAAAAATGAAGCACACGGCGTTAGGAGTAAGTAAAGTAACAACAATAGTTAACTAGTTTTAAGGTGAATTAAGATCAAAAGTTCACATGAAAAGAAAATTATAATTTGATACCAGGTGAAGAGGCTGTCCAATTAATAAAAGATAATTGTTATATCAACTTATAAATTCTATATTAGCCAAAGAGGCGTCACGTCATACCAATACAAACTATGTTTATAGTTTTTTTTAATATGCAAATTGAAATATGCTGCTACTTAATATTTTTTTATTGGTGGATTTGAATGTTTTCTTCCTTCCTAGATTTGTTTTTAATATTAAATTTGTCCATTTGCTCGTCTTAGCTTTTTTGTCATTTAACATGCCGAAATGAGGAGTTTTTTTTATTGTTCTCTCTCTTTTGAATTGGTTCAATTGACTCAATGGGATTAAACGGAGTCTAAATGGGATTATATGGGCTGCAAATCAATTTTTTTTTTCACCTAAAAAAATTATTTTTTTATAAAAGCTAGAAAATTAATTATAAAAAAAATTATTTTCAACATTTTAAGTTATATTATAATATTTTTGAAATCAAATTGTATTAATTTGCATTTCTCTTTTTAATAGTATTATTTGATACTTGCACTTTTCAGTTTTTCATTTTCTTAAAAACTCTTTTATACTTAGAAGTTAAAAGAATATCACTAAGTGGTAAAAGTATTTGAATTAGTACCTTTGATCCAATATTTTTTTTTTCATATTGTACTTTTAGAGTTTCCTTGATAAGAGTTAAAAATGAAATGAAACATTTTGTGTTTGAGTTCAATATAAAACTTACATATAAAGAGTTTATTTATCAAAATTTTCATCTTATTTTTACTCTCAAATCAAACACACCGATCGAATATATTTAGTGAGTTTGAATTTAAAAAGAAAATAAAAGAGAGCAAAAATGTTTGTACAAAACTTTACAAATATTTTTCTCCTCCCTTTAGCCTTTTTCTACAAAAATCAAATTTCAAATTTACAAATATACCCTTAAACTCTTAGACTGATACTTTTTGGTTAGTATTAATTTTGAAGAAAGAAAACTGCAGAAGAATTATTAAACTCAAACCAAAAAGGGGGAGAAACTTAAAATGAGTATTTTTATTTATAGGGGGTGCAACTAAAAAAACTTTTGTTAATGTAACATGGTGCAGTTTAAATGAGCTTTAGGAGCAAATAATAATAATACAATGCAAAATTAAAAGTATTTATTTTAAATTAGAAGTTATTTATTTATGATGTTTTACTACATATAATATTTGGGTTTAATTAATCCACCAGTCCCTATAATTTTACTAAATTTTCAATTGGATCCCTACATTTAAAAAGTTTTCAATTAGGTCCTTATACTGAAAATAAATATTTAATTGGGTCTCTAATCCCATCATTCATTACAAAAATGTAAGACTTAAAAGAATATTCCTAAAATATTATTGAGAATAAAGAATATTCCCATAATATTGTTGAGAATATTCTTTTACTATATAATTTTGTATTAAAAAAATCCCACATATTTTAGGAGAGCCTAGTGGGAATAGAACTCAGCTGAGATGAATAGAGCTTGATTAATAGGAAATAGAATTCGGCCAACATGACATAGAGCTCAGTCAACAGGAGATAGAGAACGGTTAATAAGAAATAGAGCTCGACCAATGGAAAATAGAACTTCCCCTTCTCTCAACTGATATCCTTTTTCAAAGTGAAGGACTAAAATTATTCATGCATGAAATGTCAGGGACTAAAACAAGTATTAATTCATTTTTTTAATATAAAATTATAGTAAAAGAATATTATAGGAATATTCTATTAACTCTCATGTTTTTGTAATAGGTGATAGGGTTAGGGACCTAATTAAACATTTATTTTTAATACAGGGATCCAATTAAAAACTTTTAAAATGTAATGACCTAATTGAAAATTCATTGAAACTATAAAGACTGACGGATTAATTAAACCTAACATTTGTTAGTTTACAATGTGTTTTAAACTTTTTTTATTAATTAATTAACAGAAGCACACTTGATTCTAGGATTTTCCATATATTAGGTTAAACTTCAATCGATTAATATTTTAGCCCAACTACTCTTTCTGTATGGTTAGTTTTTCCGATAAACAATTTTATGAGGAATTAGAACTTAGTTTCTTTTAAATAGTTTGTTTGTTTTAGAATTGTTTTTAAATATTAAACAAGAGACTATTCCTCCTGTTATTAACAGGGTGTTGCTACAGTTATCATTAAGTATGATGTTGAATAATAGGTACTTAAAATGTACCGTGTATATATATATAGGTGACTACTACCCTACAGTTGTGAGTCAATGCCTAGGCTGCAGTTTTACAATTAGCCACATTTTAGAAACATTGTTAAAAGAAATAAGTTGTGTTGCTAATCCACCCACCTCTGTCTCCCTCCTCCTCCACTTTTACATCATTTCAGAGACTATCAATCACCACTTTCAAACCATCAGAAACCCAATATTCAATGCCTTTGCTGCAATTGCCACCACCACCACCACCCCCTCTTCCTCATTCTCTAAAAACCATCGCTGCCGAAGAAGGAGGAGGTCGCCGTCGCTCCCTGGCATCCAGGTGTCGAGGACCGCCACTACTGTCAATATAAACCCAAATCATTTAAGCAAGAGCAAGATGACCAACAATATCAAGCAACAATTCAATGTTTCAAATGGAACTCAAAAGCTTGAAAAACATAAGTTGTTAAAACATAGAACAATCAAAGTTCGAACGAGTTGCAGTAGTGACTTCATTCAGAATATCATAATACAAATAATGGAGGCAACAAGGATGGTGTGATGACTGGCAAGATACGAATTAGCAACAAAAACACTCAATAGAGACAATAAGGATGTTGTCCCAGACGTCCCCCCACTCAAGCCCGGTAGCTATTGGCATTACATCCTCAACCCTCTTTCTGATTGAACCACCTACAGCAACCAATTTCTCAATTTTTTTTTTAAAAAAAATTGAATCGAATCATAAATCAATCAGTCGGAGAATACAAAAAATGAAAGGGACGATACCTGATTGGGTGGCGACGCGGCGAATGAGGAGGGGGCAGAGGGAGGAATGGCGATGGCGGCTGCGAATCGGAGAGCGGCAGAAGCAGATCGGGGTTGCTGCCTTGTTCGCTGTGTCACCTGGGTCAAGTTCCGCCATTGCTGCCGTGCTACGATGAAGGGGTTTGTTCTCAAATGGCAACCTAGGTCTGCAAAACCGCAAAGGAGAAGAAGAGTGCCCATATCCGTCGCTGCCCTTTTTCTTGTCGTCGTCGCTCAGGTGCTCATGGACGTCATCGACGAGGTTGTTGCAAGGAGGTCCATGCACCTCTTATGGTGATCTTTCCACTATTGTCGGGGGTCGCGACTGCTGCAACAGCGTGGCTGGACAGCAAGACGCGTGACTAGCTGTGAGAGGAGAAAAGGGGGATCTTGGTTTTCAAAGAATGGGGGAGGAGGGGTGGTGATAGTGATGGTGGACGAGGGAGGAGATGACGCGGTCTTGGGGGTATCGGCGTCGGAGTGCGGTGGAGGTAAGGATGAAGTGGAGGAGTGAAAATGAGATGAGGCAAAGAACTTATTTAGCCACAGAACTTTTCATTTAACCACGCTTCTAAAATGTCGTTAAATGCAACTACAGGGCAAGACATTGACCGACAACTGTATGTGAGAATCCGCCATATATATATACACACATTGTAGTCATTAGTTTCTTTTTTTTATATTTTTCTCTAACCAATATCTCTGTTTTTTGGGTCATGTAACCAATATTTGTTTTTAAGCAAGATGACAGCCTGTTTTTACTTTCGGATTTAGGCCCATAATTTCGGAAAATGTAATAATAGGCTTTGGACCAAGCACGTTTGCAAAGAACGGCAATAGCCTTGTATCCACGACCCAAAAAAGCCTTGTATCACACCCGGATAACAGATTTTTTTAGTTTCTCGTGTATAAAATACTAAAATAGTGATTTCCAATAACCGTTGACCGAAGAAAATATATTTAAAGGCTGATTTCTGTAAGAAAATAATGTGTCTCTATATATTATCGCCCTTAAATTATTATGGAAAAAGTTATAACGTTTATACTTAAAAAAAAAAAACATAAATTGCGCACAGAGCAAGAGTCGTTGGCAGGATGAGGAAGAGTGAGAAAAATATTAAAGTGAATCAATGGTCTATTATTGAACCGCGATTATGGGAGAGGATAGAGGTCCATATAACGCATTCCAAGAAGCGTACGTGTGATTGACTGGCAATGGAGGGGATGAATGGTCCAAACAAATGTTTAAAATTTTTTATTGTTTTTCTCCCCCGTTAGATAATTCACCCACCAATTGAATATAAATTAGGGTCATATTCCTTTGAAAGGGATATATCATATATGTTGTTATTCCTTCGCTATTAATTTTTCAAATTATAGGCAGGGAGTTAGCGTGTATATTATATTTATTGATTATAATTGCTTATTTATGTTAATAACTAATAACAATTCATTTATGAATTTAATTTTATATCATGATATTGTTGAGTTTTTTACACAGTTATTTAATTATATTTTTTCATATCAACTATAATAATTGACTATTCTACCCAATACTTAAAAATTCATATCAATAGCTAATTACATTTTGTTTTAATAGAATTTACATGCCGATAAAATATAACTCCATTTTAGAGACACGCATAAGAGATTAGCATGAGATCCCAAACATGGATAGATATTAAATATTGTCAATAAACTCATGAGTGCAAAGATTGGGATTGATAGACAATGTCAAAATCTCTAAAATAAATTAAGAAAAAAGAAAAAGGACTATAGAGTGTACATTCGGTTCTGCGTTAATAGGATTAATTTTAAGTTAACTTGATTTTATTAGAATTAATTTTAAAGTAAAATTATTTATATTTAATATTTCCTCTATAATTAATTCTGACAGAAAATAAAAAAATTTCACTCCTCCGAAAATCAATTCTAAAGCGAAGATTCGATTTTTAAATGTTGAAACCAAACATATTCTAAAACCATCAATATTGATTCCTTGCTCCTAGAATCAATTCCAAGCTCTACAAACGAGAAACCAAATATGTTGATAGTGTAAGAACGAATTCGTTTTGCATTAGTTGAAACAATGGCGTTTTCAAGGATAAGTACAAAGCATGCGTTTACTGAGAATGGCGCGAAAGACTATTTAAAAATAACTTTAATTTTAACATGGAAGGTAAGGTCATATCAGTCTGAATGTGAGCCGCCCACAGTCCAGTAGTAGACTCTTGCATATCTTAATGAGTTAAGAGATATTGCGAGTTTGACTCTCATCCCTTAATATTTTGGCTACAAAAAATGTCTATATATATATATATATATATCACATTCCCACTTAATTTATACGCGATAAAAGAATAATTATGAAACCCATCATCTTATATGATATATAGTTTTACTCTGGTGACATTCTCACTTTGGATGTGTTTGATCATGAGGTAAAAATGAAAGGCAAGTTTTCATTAATGAGTTTTATATGTAATTTTACATATAAAACTCAACCATAAAAACTTATTCCTCGCTTCTACCTTTCAACCAAACACACCCTTAATAGAATAATTATGAAACCCACTATCACCCTTAGAGGGGAACAAAAGTCTTATACTTAATTCAAAATTTCAAATCATTGAAATGTTGAAAACCAAGAAGACCAAGAAGATGATTATCTTCTTTCAGGAATACAAGTTTTGAGTATGAATATTGATAGGAAAAGATAAATTCCGCCTCAAGAAATATTATGTACACATAATGAAAAACAACTTGTTTTATTAAGGACTAGCGACTCGATAGGCACTGTCATGTCTCTCAAGCCACCTTTTTTATTTCTTGGGAATTATTGTGATTAGTGTTAAATATCACATATGACAACTTTATCTCAATAAAATAAATATTTAAATATAATATAACATATTCAAATATTAAACAAAAAAAGAGTACAAGAAATTAGTATTAATTTCACACACTCAAATAATGTATTTTCCAAAGTTATGTAACATGTTATCTTCAAATGACATTCCAATTGTACTTAATGGTTCATGGTACTCAAATTTAATTAGGAGGTCAAAAGTGATCGAATATCTGAAATATTCTCCATGTTACTGCATTTTGTACAAATGAAGTATGATTAGTATATTTTATTATAAAATAAGTTTAGCTAAAATTAATTAAAATTTACATAATCTAATATGCATTTTTTATTTTTTTGGGTATTAGTATAATTAAATATGCACTTACATGCTTAACTTTATATCACATTAATATTGAATTAGCAATATGAAAAACTGCATATAAAGTTTTTTATTTCAAGTACAAATGGAATGAAAACTATACCAATAACGGTGTTACCTTGAGTATAATATTTTGTTAGGTATTACGCTCACTCTAGATTAAACCTTTGGGATCTTCTTTATTCAACTTTTTTTTTTATCATTTTATCATTATTTGTCAATATTTACCAATACATACGTTAATTTGACAGGAAATGAAGCATAAGAATTTTAAGAGATTAAGAGGATATATATTTTATTTTATGAAGAGGTATTAATTTAGATACATGATGATGATTTTCAAATTGAAGTCTTGGAAAATAAGTACAACCGAATGATATTAATTCGAAGAAAACATTTTTCATAAACTTAAATACATATACTTTACATGTGTATAAATTTTGTATAGAAGGAACACTTTTAAGTAGGATACATATACAAAGTAGTGTAGGATACATATACAGGCATGGTAAAATTTTACATATATCTGATTGTGTATAAATTTTGTATGAGAGAAAATATCGCAAAAAACTTTTAAGTAGTAAGTGTGTAAATTAACTATTATTGCTAATGTGACTTTAGGATTACATAAGAGTGTAAAAGTTTTTTACAATGTGAATGTATCAAATACGTATTATTTGTAGTGATATTTAAATGATTAATTATTATTGTTAAATTATTACACTTATTGTAGGAAGACTAAATATATTTTAGGAGTACATGTAGAAAATTGCATCCAATTTATTATACTCACTCTTGAATAATGTTTGAGATCTTATCTACTTATTTTTTGACCATTTTATAATTTTATCGATTTATCCTTACTTGCCAATATGTATGTTTTGGTTTGCAATTATATCTATATACAAATTTTATATTTTTTTCCTTTTCATCATGTAAACAAAATCAAGCACACTTATGGAAGAAGATAAGAAAAGTGTCACGACCTGACTTGGGAACGTGACCGGCACGTGAGGAATGTCATCCCCACGTAAGCCTTCTGGGTGACGGGTCTCTCTAAATGCATAATCTATCATAAATATAATAATTCAAAAAATGATCTCTTTGAAATATAACATTTCCTCTAATTAAAACATAATGCTCAATTTTATAAACTGAAAATATTCAATAATTTAATATATGAAAACTCTTATTCAAATCTGCTGATTTATGACTCATAACTGTCTCATTACATAAGTCTCTAATTACAATTTACATTTCATATACATGCTTAATATCTGAAAATACTAGAATGTATCAAACTACATGCGCGGATGAGATTCTGCCTGTACGTCTACTGGAGCACTCTACTCTAACATAGTCCTATTCTAGGCCTTACTGCAAAGTAAGACTCACCACTGGAATGTTGGTGCCTGTGGAACCGGAATTTAAATCATCTCTGAACTTGCAATCATAGGAGGAAGGGAGAGGGGTGAGTCAACGGACTCAGTGAGTGAGTTCTCACTCATCACCCACATGGGACAACCAACAAATATAATAAATAACATACATGCAGCAATTATAAATCATTTGATATTCAAATACGTAGCTATATAACAAAACACTTTCCATTTCATGAATTCATAACAAGCATTTCTAGACTCAAAATCAAGCATGAAATCATTTTAACTGAGGGTGCGGTAGAGTATCAGAAAACAGTACTCTGAATATAATGAATACATATATAATAATAAAAGTTATAGAATCATAAACTATAAGGTGAGTGCTCAGTCTCTCGCAAACTAGAGCCCCTAACTGTGATTTGAATGGTTCCTTGTGAACCGTGTCCCTCGTGGACAAGGCTAGTATGTGGATGAAATGCCCCTCGCGGGCCTTAGTATACCAAAGTTAACAGAATAATTGCCGTTAACTCATAGTCTGTTTCTTTATCTATACCGACTAAACTAGTTTATCAAAAACCATAACTAAAGAGTGGGCACTCCATCCCTCGCAGATGCGAGCCCCTAAATCTTAGTACTCTGAGAGTTCTGGACTCATATAACTCTAACAATCTGACTTTAGCATAATTGTGGCTATGAAAATCGAGTCCAAGGGATTACCGCTTGTAGGCATTCCGATTTCAAGCCCACGAAATATGTATCTGACAATCGCTAGGAATCATATTGAATTTCGTATCTCTTGGTACTATAAACTGAAGTTCTAAATCCATTTCTTAAGTTAGTATATATTTTCATATACTTAAAATCTCTAATATCACAGTTCAAACTCTAGGGTTCATAATCATAAAACTTGGAAATCATTTAACGTATTAATTAATAAAGCTGGGTCATACTCTTATTTCACATTTCTCTAATATATATAAACATGTTAACTGAATATTCAAAAACATAGTTCGAAATCTAAATCTTGAAAACATAATAATGTCATAAATCCATAAGAACATATTCATTTATTTATTTCTCTCAATTTGGCATCTTGCTAAATAATACATTATTTCAAAAATAATTTCA
Source organism: Dalbergia cultrata (assembly GCA_031216105.1). Classification (NCBI taxonomy): domain Eukaryota; kingdom Viridiplantae; phylum Streptophyta; class Magnoliopsida; order Fabales; family Fabaceae; genus Dalbergia; species Dalbergia cultrata. The sequence continues at coordinate 62,764,809 of CM062345.1, forward strand.
TTAGTGTATAAAATATTTTCCATAACACACAGTACATCAATCATGGTCCCATGGTTTTCCAAATTTCATTTCTTTCATGCTATCATCATAAATCATAATTTTTCTAACTAGATATAATCATGCAAAATCATATTGTATACTTTATCTCATCTCAATTCCATATTTCTCAATCATAATTCAAGAAATATAATTATAATGGGAAACTATGGCAATGAGGTATGGAGGGGGAGGAAGAGGTAACGTCAACACCAATCGAGTTTCAGGGAGTCGGGAAGGCACTAACGTCGACTTTGATCTCTTGGGAGGAAGAGGAATGGAGTGGATTTAAGTAAGAAAAGAGTAAAAGAGACTCTATAAGTGTTAGGGTTTGGAGTTTTTGGGGGTGAAAACAAACTTGGGCGTATAAATAGGGGTAGGGGGATCGTTTGAGTGAAATGACGTCATTTTACACTATTCCTGCAAAACTGACACCGCTATAGCGGTCTAGCTGCTTTCCCGACCGTGGACTGTGCACTTATGACCGCTATAGTGGTCTCCAAAGCATCCAAGATCGTGGATCAGCATTCTTGTGTGGCTATAGCGGTGACAAAGAAAGTCAATCAAGACATTTCTTGTCATGGTATCCGCTCAGCTCTATACTTACTCACTTATTTCAATTTCTTTATTCTAAGTTAAATCATTTATTAACTTCCTATTAACTTTAAAACATAAATGTAAATAAGGAAATACCCTCCATTTGGATACAAATAAAATATCAAAAAATCAAAACCTAACCAATCAAAATCTCATTTTTGAGTTTTACTTCAAATTCTGACAATTTTCTAAACTTGGAAGCTAAAAACAAAACATCTAGAGGCTTCCAAAAATTCGTTAAAAATCACTTTTCAGTTTGTTTTCCTTTGGAGAGCAATTATCGAGACTTTTGATCCCAAGAAGGTGGCTCTAATATATAGCCCTTCAAGGAGGTGTAGAGCTTTAGAATTAGCAAAAACCCGGACCCGGCAACACAGGTGAGTCCCAGGGGACCTTGAACCCGTACAGGACTTATCTAATGATATGTGTACACCGAGTATTACAAAAAGATATCATAATTCAACATTCAATAATTTTTGTTTTTATCAATTTAATCCTTTACCTATGAAGGCAAGTCAAATAATTCTTTTTTTTTTTCCAATCATAAGAAATGATAGCTAAAGAAAAAAAATTTAGCTTTCCTAGTCAACCTTAAGTACACTTGTAAGTGATCATTGCATTTGTAAGTATGTCTGGATTTTGGGGTGAAATTAATTCCTTTAAGCTAAATGTTTCATTTTGAAAAAAATAGATGAAGAGAAATAATAAGAATGAAGTTCTAATTTGCAACTAATTTGATGACATTTTTCATAATTAGAGACAAAAGTGGTAACATATTCCATTGTTAGGGGACTAAATTATTGACCCACATAAGCTTTGAAGGAAGAAAACATGGATTAGCTCTTCTATTAATGAATTGATTGAATTTAAGTTATAAGCTGTAATAAACATTATGAATACATTCTGTGATCAAGTCAATGTTTGTGCATGGTATAATCTCAAGCGAATTGAACGAATGTTAGGTTATTATAAAATGAATAATAATCTTTTCAGAACAAATAAAACAAAGATGAGGAATTGAATTGTGCCTATTTACAACATCCCTTTCTTAATAAACAGCCTTCACAAAAGTTGCCACTAAACACCTATGTGCAATATTTAGAAGCATAGGCAGGAAAATCTATAGCTAGAAATGTTATAGCTTGGATTCACTAAACTATGCTGGTAAGAGATTAATCCAGGATTCTTTAACATCACTAAGTCACCAACCTTATGGTCTTCGATATACTCCATATTGTCTCTTACAAAGCCTAGAACTGCTTATTGACCAACATATTGACATTGATGGGAGCTAGTTTAGTTTCTTACTTTCTTTTAACACCCACAAAATACCCAACTATAGACAGCACCTCTCAAATTCATATGCAGAATCATAAAAGCAGTAAATTAAAGCAAGAGTAGCATGATTTTAAAAAATAATTTTAAAGAACAGTTTCTCAAATCTAATGCCTTTCCACTTCTCCAAATGCAGTAAAGGAAAATTAAGTTTGAGCCTAGTATAGACCAAACTTTATTAGCAATCAAAAGGCATCAACTATTTGACAAGGCAGAATGGAGGCTATGGATGCTTAAGCATACCTTGCAAGGATTTATGAAGGGTATTGTTCAATTATTTGGCTATGTACAAATTTGATTATAATTTCAACCCTTCTTTCCCATAATGATACTCCTTGGAAGTACCCTCCTACTTAAAGGAGCCTAAGTCATTATAAAAAAAACCATAGCTTAGGGACATAACTTTCTAGCCCCAGATGTTATAAACAATGATAAAATAATTTCTTTATATATGAAAAAGTAAAGCTATGTCCTTACCAAGCATATATGAAAAAGTAAAACATTTATAATATAAACATAATTTGGAAGGTTATTTTACTTAAAATATATAGCCAACAGTATTATACTTGCAAATATGAAAGCCAACAACGAATCAAAACCACTATAGCGTGGCTAATTAATTTGGGCAGTAGTGGAGTGGTGTTGCTTGAAGTTGCAAATGTTGCTATCACAAGGATCAAATCCTCATTGCACCTCTAATACTCATGTGTGAGAGAAACAACCCATTAAAAAGGAAGAGATGACAAACCAAGAAGAAAGCAAAATGAAATCAAAAGAGGATCAGGGGAGTTACAATACTAAACTACCACCTATACTAAATTTTCATGAAAGATACATTGAATAATGAATTTTAGAAAAGAATGACACTGCAATTTGATGAATGCATGGAAGACAAAATTTTATTAAAAGGAGTTTATTACTTAAGTTTAATTTAATTTAAACTAAGAAGTTATTAAATCAAAACTTTCATAGTAAAATATGTCCATTCCAATTTGGCACCTAACGGTATTGCACCAATGAAGAAAGTATCATAGTGTCTTTCATATTTCCCTAGAAGATAATATGATGATGCATAAAAAGAGAAGTGCATAAGTGCAATGAAACTTACATTTGAAATTTAAACATACTACATCAATGTTGTTAACATAAGTTTGAAACTGTAATAGTGGTTACAATTTTTTTGGTATAGATAGTGATTCCAATTTGAAATAAAGTAAGAGAGTGGAAAGAATGATGGCAAAAATATAGACATTGTTTCACATATGAAACAGAAAAACAATATGTGAAAAAGAAAAGTACTTGCATAGGGATGAACAGTTTGTGGGCAAAGACAAATAAGCTAAACACTAAACAAAATAGAGATAGCAAAATGTGAAAGAAGAAGAATGTGAACGGGTGTCAACTCCCAAGGAAACATATAAAATTTGAATCTAAGAATTTTGGAAACTAAATATGTACCTTTAAGAAGAATGAGCTTTTTGTTATTTTGTGCTTTTTCCCATTTTGACATACCTAACAGCTTCAGGGCCAAGAGTGCAAGGGAAGAAACCTTCACGATACTGCAAAGCAATTTTAAAACAAATGGGTCAAATGGTCGCTTAACATTTTGCATAGAAAAAATTGCCTTGTAAATAAGAGCAATATGAGTCTTCTTTACTCAAGCCGCTTCTTCAAGCATGCAAGACATTATTAGTCAGCTTTTAATAGCCTCAGCCTTCAAACCACAGCTTATTATTGAAAACCTTTCCTTGCAGATAGCATGTGTTTGACTGTGATGCACTTGCCCAGTTTTTGTGTTTGTGTTTTTTCACATATTTGTATAAAAGTTTTTATAAAAAAAAATTAGAGGATTGGCATCAATCCTAGAGCAATAGAAAATGATGAATTAAGAAGAGAAGAAGGGAACCTACTTGGTGATCACAACTACAGTAAGCATAGAGAAGAATCTTTTGTTCCTGTCTTCCTTTGGGTACATAATGTTCTTGCTGAAACCAAAAACCCACTTTTCATCAAACTAATTAATTAATTCATTATCAGCATTTTACGAAACAAATAACGTGCGTGTACATGTGTGCTAGAATTAACTTATATACGATTACATGTTCAAAATAAGAATCATTTTTATTCGACTGATGGCTATGGGATACGAACCATCCACGACTCTTGTTTTTGGAGAATGGAAGTGAGGGCGTGGAAGATTGTCTTTTTCATCCTTCTCTTCTTCCTTCGTTGGTGTTGTCGAAGGCTGAGATTTCGGCGCCTCGGAGAAGCGTCGGCTTGGGTCCTCCATGGAGTGGTGTGCGGAAGTGAGGGCATGGAGGACAATCTTCTTCATCTTCCTCCTTTTCTTTTGGTCGATCATGGAGTGGTGTGTAACGAAAGCTGAGATCACAGCACTGCCGGAGGATGTTCGCCATGGATCTGATTTGGTTGGTCATCCATGGAGATGGCAATGGCTAAGTGGTGGAGCTCTTCTTGGGTGGTTTGGTATAGGAGGATGATCAAATCTGTTAACTTCCCCCTCATTACTGTCAAATGCGTTTCAGTTTATCGCCATTTTTGCTCTTTGTAACTGACACTATGTTGATCCATCAACGCCACATAGGAACGCCAAAAATCTTCACTTCTTGCTATTATCTTCTTCTTCTGGGTTTGGGAAGCACCACCATTGAGGTATGATTGGAGGATCGCGAAGGGTCATGGTGAAGAATGAGGTTGATAAGAATGGTTACGGGATGCAATATGTGTGTGGAGAGAATGAGATAACTGCAAGGTTGGAACGTGTATGTGTGGTTTCCATTTTCCAAACCTTTAATTTTTTTTATTATTATTTCAAGTTTTTAGGACATTTGTTAACTGGTCAAACATGGAATGAAAAAAAATAAAAACCTTATAGCAGACTTGAAACCAAATTTCATTGTGGCTAGGAGACACCAAAAAAGGTAGTTACTTTTGGAATCCTTTTTATTCAATGGTATAGATAAAGGTTTGAGTTTTGGTGATATATGAATAATGTTATTATATCAGACTATATGGAAATTACTATTACATCTAATCTATACCATTACAGAGAGATTGAAGAGTGAGAGGGGGAGTAAGAGTCGGAAGAAGACGTGAGAGTGAGAAAAGGAGTGTGACATACTCGTTACTTTCTTAGGGTAGGGGAGAATGGGCCAGGTCGCATGGACTCTGTCGGGTTTGGGCTGCATTTGGGCCGTTTCACCAAGCTCCACCATGGAATCGTCTAGAGTGCTGAGATCAGCCAATTCCAGCGATCTTACGATCTTCCCCGGCGATCCCACAGCGCGACGAAGGGAGCGAGCCAAAGCTGGGATCGAGATTGGAAATGGGTTGCGAAATCATGGAATCATGCGATCTCACGACGTATCGCGCGATCCTAGCCACCTTGGATGGTACTCAGATCTAATTAGGAGGTCAAAAAGTGATCGAATATCTAAAATATTCTCCATGTTATTGCATTTTGTACAAATAAAGTATGATTAGTATATTTTATTGTAAAATAATTTTAGCTGAAATTAATTAAAATTTCCATAATCTAAGTCACATTTTTTTTTTTGGGTATTAGTATAGTTTTTTAATTTAATTGAAATGCATGCATAGTGTAAAAGAAGTTTTACACATTCATCTAATCATGTAACTACATAAATTAATATTATTTATAATAAAACTGAATAAGTATTGGTTATAATTGTTATTTCAAACTGAATAAGTATTGATTATAATTGTTATTTAAATGACGATGATGATTACATACTTAAATAGTACCGTATATTTAAATTTAATTCAAATTACAATTGACTCATGCCACATATGATAACACATAACACGATCATGCTATACCTCCCAATCTAAATCATCTAATTCAATTAAAAAAAATTAAATTCGAAAAAAGAAAAGGTTATGTACAATTATTTGCAATGATATCAATTGGTAAGACTATTGTTACCTGTTCGGTAAACGCTAATCAAAATCAATTAATTGGATCTCTCTCTCTTTTTTCATGATCCACTAATTAAACATATGTTCTATTTTAATTAATCTGACAAGGTCTCTTTTAAAATAATCTTATTATTTTACCTTAACTTGATGTTGACTAATTATATTTTTATATTTTTACTGTATTAATGTATGTATATACATATGTTATAAAACAAAAACAAAATAGATTAATGATAGGAGAGAAAGGTGGAGACAAAATGCTAGACAAAGAAGACAAAATATGAGCACAGAAAATAGGCAAAAATACTTGGCAACAAGCTGTGCAAATTATCAACCACGTACATAACAAGATGACATCATAAATTCTCATTTACAAGGTATAATGAGACTAACAAATGTGAGGCAATTAGCTCACTCTTCACCTAACCACCAATTTAGCACAGGTAAATACCATTGTTGCATAAATTATAGTGTTCATCTTCAACAATAAAAAAATAATCTTTTTTTATCCCATTTATTGATGTCCTAAATAATTGATATAGTTTTAAAAATAAATGCAACCTATAATTTTGCCTTAACAAGATTTTAAGGTGTAACATCCCCTGCTGCTTTATGGATTGACAACTGTCCCCATAAACCAACAAGAGTCTTTTCAGCATACTTTGTCCTCACTCACACGCTTCCTAGGAAAACTTCCTAGGAGGTCACCCATCCCAAAATTGCTCCAAGTCAAGTACGCTTAACTGTGGAGTTCTTTCAGTTTGGGTTACCGAAAAGAAGATGGATCTTGTTGATATAGGTAGTACAAATCAATTCTTATAAGCCTTCCTTAACTGTATAGTCTCATACCTATACAGTCTTAAGATCCCTCTCATTCAGGTGTGTAATTGGTTCATTCATGTAACCCTCCGCATAGAGGGCCTCGTGAGGAGCCGTTCCTTGTTCGTGCCTTCTTTTTGCATTAGCGATCACTCCTCGCCCTCGTCCCTGGGCGTTATACAATGGACTCATGACAATGAAGCAGGACCCAGCAACAACCGAGTTTATGCTACTGATAATAGTTAGTACAATACTTTAAAATTGCAAAAGTGTGACTACGTTAAAGGAATGTTTGTTATTTTAACACCATACATTTATTTCAGTAATTTCAATTTTCAGAATAAATAAATTTACTAACTCTTTTTTTTATAGAACATAAGTTGCTTGCCACACATTTTTATATGTATTAAACAGACCCAAATAATTTATATATATTTTTTAAAAATAAATGCAGCTTTTAGTTTTGCCTCAACAAGATTTCAAGGGACGCATAATAATGAAGCAGGACCGAACAACAGCCGAGTTCATCACAATTATAATGGTTAGTAAATTACTTTAAAAGGATTTGATTCTATGAATGCTTAATCATTTCTTTTAGCACTGTACATTGAGTCTTATATTTATTAATTTGTGTTTCTCTTTTTCTTTACTTCTACAATAGTGTATTTTTAAAAGAATGCCTACACTAAATAGATAAAAAAAATTATTGAACATATATAGGCGGTGCACCTATTCTCCATGATTCACGTGTGAGACGTAGTTTTTGAACAACTCATAATAGTGCTAGAAATTTTCGTGAGGTTGCAACAATGATCATTCCTTAATTGGCTAATCCAAGGACTTGTATTCATTGCAATGTACGATTGTTTTACCATTAATCATTAGATATTTGCTGTTCTAGAGGAAAAATCTTCATCCTATAAGCAAATCCTCCTCAAAAGTCGCTTGATATTTTTCTAAACCCTTCAAGAGAAGGGAACCATTTTAGAAAACATATTAGATGTTACAGCCACATATTTTCATTCACTTTGTGTGGTGTACACATTGATGAAAGAATATCCTCAATAGGTCATGGTATATATGCTTTCTGGGCACAAGGAGCAATATATCATAGTATAGGTGGATTCTTTCCAAATGAGGGTTCCAGACCACGCTCCTTACAGTTATACATAAATGATATCGAACATGAGTTAAAATCCTAAGCTACATGAAACTTTAGTTTTAAAATTACAACATGTTCTCCATTTCTATAATCCCTTTGTGCACGTACTACGTCAACTTGCACTGCGACAAGATATTCTAGATTGTGCTCTTCTTATTAAAGAACGTCCTCCTAATCAACCAAAATATCATCTCCTAACTGCTTTACAAGTCGCAACAATTATTGTTGGTGAAGGTATAGAATCAATGGTACATGGAAGAGATATTAAGGTGCAAACCTATACTGGACAACTTAAGACAATTCGAGAAATTGAGGGATATTACGATCCATTACAATATCCTCTTCTATTTCCTGGAAGATCCTATGGGTGGGATCTTAATACCACAAATCACAATGGGAGAAACATTACATGTCAAGAATATTATAGCTACATGCTCTAGGTACATATATATTCCACATTGTTTATTTATCAATAAGAGCTAATATCACCTTTAAATGCAGTCCCACTGATTGACAATTTGATTTATTATAGATTCTCCTTAATGATAATGATAAATCTCTATTATTACAAGAGAGCCGACTTCTACAACAGTATGTTGTGGATAACTATTTCAAGACTGAATCGGGAAGGTTAAGGTGGATTTGAGACCATCAAAACAACATTCGTGCTAAAGTGTATCAAGTTTTACAAGATACCTTGAACATAGGAGAAACTAATGCAAGTAAACAACTGCAATTGATCAGTACTTTATATAGTATGAGCTACAACATATAATTTATAGAATTTTTTTTAACTGATACGTTTTGCTTTTATAGAAAATGTCGAACATAGGACGATATTGCCATCATCATTTGTTGGTGGTCATCAAGACATGATACAACATTATGAAGATGGAATGGCTATTGTTCTTAAATATGGCAAGCCTGATATTTTCCCTAACAATGACATGCAACCCTTCTTGGAATGAAATAACATCTCCGCTCATGTTTTTCCAAACCCTACAAGATCATCTTGATTTACTAACAAGAATATTTTGAGCCAAATTTGAGCAATTGAAAGATGATGTTATCGATAAGGGGATCTTGGGTATGGTAAAAAGCTATATCTATGTCATAGAGTTTCAAAAAAAAGGACTACCACATGTACACATGCTTCTCATCTTAGAAGACAATGATAAGTTACGAGACCCAGAACAGCATGATAGTGTAGTCAAAGCTGAGATACCGTGTAAGGAAGAAGAACCATAGTTACATGCAGCAGTGTTGAAGCATATGATACATGGACCATGCAGTACACTTAATCCAAGTTGTCAATGTATAAAGAATGGAACCTGTAAGAAAAAATATCCTAAAGTCTTCTTACAAGAGACCTGCCATGGTGTTGACTCATATCCATTATACAAAGATGATTTGTCCAACCAGTGCCTCTTAACGAAAATGTCACCGTTGATAATAGATGGGTTATCCCTTACAACCCTTGGCTACTATTGAAGTATGATTGTCATGTGAATGTTGAAGTTTGTAGAAGTATTAAAAGTATTAAATATCTTTATAAATATTGCTACAAAGCCTAGATTGAATATCAATAGAGGTTCATAGAGGTTATTATATTGATGAGGTTCAATAATTTATTGATGCTAGATGGATTTGTGCTCCTAAGGCATGTTGGAGAATATTTAAATTTAACTTTTACCGAATGTATCCCTCTGTTGAAAGGTTACAAATCCATTTGCCCAATCAACATCAAGTGCGATTTTATGATCACCAAAGTATTCATGACATTCTAAATAATGAGTACTACTCAAGAACAATGCTTACCAATTTTTGGCACTGAATCGCAGAGATCCAGATTCTAGACGGTATTTGTATAGATAAATACCAGAGCATTATACTTGGAACAATGGGCAAAAGGAATGGTGCAGACGAAGGTCACAAAAGAAAGTTGTCGGAAGAATTTATACTATATCTCCTTCAGAATGTGAGAACTTCTACTTGCATCTTCTACTATCCAATCTCAGAGGTCCAACGAGTTGGGAATACTTACTTACTGTAAATTCAGATGCATGTGAGAAGTATGTGGAATGAGTTCTACTCCTATATGGTTGATGATTATCCATCAACAAGTACTACCACAACAGCAGGCTTGACTAATATGCTATTGAGAGATAACAAATTACTCATTACGATTTGCTGCTTTTATCATTTGATATTGCCGAAGACAATTCATTGCCAAGGGTCATACAAGAAGAGTTTTTAGTTAAAGTACCTCAGCAAGATATTGAGGCTATTGACAAGTTAAATAATGACTAGTCAATTGTTTTTAAAACAATTATAGTCGTCATTGAGTGAAAAGAAAAACAAGTTTTTTCTGTGGATGGGCTAGGGGGAACATGTAAGACCTTTCTTCATCGTACGCTTATTGCAAGTTTGAGAATTAAAGGACATATTGTCTTTACCACTGCCACATCTAAAATAGTTTCAACCTTATTACTTGGTGATTGAACATCGCATTCTCAATTTAAGATACCTATGAATCTAGAGCCATCTTCCATATGCTTTATAAGTAAGCAATCTGATCTTGCAAAGCAAATTAGACAAACAAAAACTATTATTTGGGATGAGGCACCAATGGTAAATAGATATGCTTTGGAAGTAGTGGATTGCATATTAAAGGACATTCTGGATTGTAATGCTCCATTTGGTGGAAAAGTTATGGTCATGGGAGGGGGCTTTCGCCAAGTGCTTTCTGTTGTTCGAAAAAGGAGTAAGTCACAAATGATAGCGATATATATTGTCAAATCTCATTTATGGACTAACACAAAACTATTACATTTGCGCCAAAATATACGATCCCTGCAAGGTCGAGAATTTGCGCAATATCTTATGCACATTGGAGATGGTATTGAACCTACCTTAGACAATGATATGGTACAACTTCCCCCTCCCAAATGGCAATACCATGGCGTAGAGAAGGTGGAATACGAAATCTCGTACATGAAACATTTCCAAATCTAGAAACTCATGCTTGGGATGCATCTTATATGGTTAAAAGAGTCATACTTGCAGCAAAAATTCAGGATGTTCAAAAAATAAATGACCTTATTATAAGTCGTTTCCAAGGAGAAGAGTGGAACTTGGTATCATTTGATGAGGTTGAAGATGATACAAATAATTTATATCAACAAGAATACCTAAACTCCATTTCCGTAGGTGGTTTGCCACCACATATCCCCAAAGTAAAAAAAGGAGCACCTCTAATGTTGTTGCGAAATATAGACCCAAAAGTCGATTTTTGTAATGGTACAAGGTTGCTATGTCATGGACCTTTTTTGAACATGTTGGATGTAGAAATTTTAACAGGTCACCATTCTGGACAAAGAGCTTTTCTGCCTAGGATAAAACACAAGATGGAAGAGAGCGCAGGACTATCTTTTGTGCTTATTAGAAAGCAATTTCTTGTGAAATTGAGCTTTGCATTGACTATTAATAAAGCTCAGGGACAAACCATTCCTAATGTTGGGATTTATCTACCAAAACATGTTTTTAGCCATGGACAATTTTATGTTGCTCTATCTAGAGGTGTTTCTCAATGTAGCACAAAAATACTGATCAGAGAAGACAAATTTGAAAAGGAAAATGGAGAATTCACTAGAAATGTTGTTTTTAAAGAAGTTTTGTTATCTCAACCTGAGGTAATAATCATCTTACACCCATACATTTTGACATCTTATTTATTTATTTTATTGTAATCAACTCTATTTTTTTAATTTGTAAATCAATTAAAACTTGAAGATTGTGTATATATGTACAGACAAATCAAAATTTGAGGAACTCTTCCAGATAAGTTAGGAGTTGAAAAGAAATAATTTAGACATGTATTTTGCCAAATAAGTAAGTACCAATATGATGTTTTAGAGTTTTGGAAATTTTTTTATTTGAGAAAATAATTTCACCTGTTATTTGTGTAGGAAGGAGATTTTGAAAAGCTTTGGAATACTTGGAAAAACGAGCAATCTCTTGCCTCAGTTAATTCAATTCACAACAAGGTTAAATTAAATGATAATATAATGAATTTATCATTTTTAATTTACCCATTACTTTATTTTGGTCTACTTCTTAAAATTTGGAATAATAGATTCATCGTCTACAAATCTACTCTTTTGGTTGGGGAGCCACAGTAGTAGCAAATAAAACTCAATTTTGGAAGATGATAAAAAAAAGAATTATTGTCTCAGAAGACTGAGCAGTAATGCAATTTTGAGCCTTAACACATTTGTATAGTATGTATTTCTATTTGTATGAGTACTTATATGAAAATGTGTTGTACAATTATTGTTGGTCAAATCAATACTAAGTTTTATTATGTTTCAACTTTATCTAGGAAATAGAGAAATGGAACTTTATCTCATGGTTATTATGTTCCTCATTCTAGGTAGCTATTTTTTTTTTATTGATTATTCATCTCAAAATTTAATTGCAATAATTATGATAATATAGTATTAACCAAAATTCATTTGTTTGAATAGGAGAGTTCATGCAAAACAAGATATTTGTATTCTCTAGGTGAATAATTTATTCTGTGACATCTACTATGCTAACATGTAAAGTGTATGTATTTTGTTCATTATTTCTAATTCATTTATTATTTCTAATATGTAATTTATTTTGCAGTTTTTCAAAACACAACAATTCATCAATGATGAGATGTATAAAGAGTTAACTAGAATCCTTACAAGGTGAAAAGTTTTAGATATGTAAAGTTTAATTAATTTTAGCTAAAATTATTTTACAATAAAATATACTAACCATATTTTATTTGCACATAATGTAGTAAAATGAAGAACGTTTTAGATATTCGATCACTTTTTGGCCTCCCAATTAAATTTGACTATCATCAAGAGCAATTGGAATGACATATGAAGAAAACGTGTTACATAATTTTAGAAAATATATTATTTTGAGTGTGTGAAATTAATACTCATTTCTTTTACTCTTTTTTATTTGATATTTGGACATGTTATGTTATACTTACATATTTATTTTTATTTTGATAAAGTTGTCATATTTAATATTTAACACTAAACTATAATAATTTCTAAAAAATAAATCAGCGGATAGACAGTTATCCCCATATTCCTCTCTTAATTTTTATGAGTCAACTTTAATAGAAAAGGCGACTCGACAGGCACAGTCGAGTCCCTAGTGTATATAATAGGGCAAGAATTGAAATCAAATAGCACGCATTCTGAATTTATTGGTATTCCCTAAGTTACAAGCAAGCCTGAGAAAAATATTAGAGCATTTAATATTTTAATTTGTCCCCAAACCTTAAAGCAGCTCTAACTGCAATTTACTTTGCACGAGTTTCTCATTTTCATTTATGAGTTTCCCATCACATCGACAAGTCTGATGTCTATATCCTGTCGACCAATAAAAACTCAAAGATATCAAATGATACAGAGTATAATATAGTAAATCATTATTTAGTTTGATGACATTTTTTCAAAATTTTATTGATTGATTATGCTATACTATCAGTGTTTAGAAACTCTACATTAATGATGTAAATAGTTTTTTTGTTTTTTTGGGCTCCAAGTTTTATTGAATACTAAGCGGTGTTTTAAGGATGACTTAGTCCTATAAAAGACTTGAACTGAAAAGTTTTGATTATATTTTGGTTATATAATCAAAGTAGCAAACTGTTATCTGGTTACTTCAAAGACTATATTGATATCAATTTAGTACCTTTTCACAAGGGTTAAAAAAGGGTATATATACTTTTGAAATTGACACATCACTTTTTTTGTAGGATTAAATTCAACATAGCCAATTGTCCAAGACAATACTTTTAAGTAAAAATAATAATATTTTTAAATATTAGAGGTAACACATTTTAAAAAGGATTTAATTGTCATACACTGACAGTATAAAAACTTTTTACACTGTCATTCAATTATATATTGTCACATAAGTGGTGATAGTTGACTTTTACATTCACTACTTGAAAAATTTTCCAAATAAAATTTCTTCATTGGATGATGGTGTAAAATAGTTTTATACTGTTAGTGCATCAAAATTAAACTTTTTTAAAAAAGTGTTTCCTATTGTCATATCCCTAGTTTTCTTTTTTATTAATTACCTTATTCTTATGAGTTATTAGCATAAATAATTAATAAATTAATTAAGTATTACTTAATAAATGAGTTAAAGCTTAATCAATGAGAAAAACCCAATAGAAAAGTCAACCCAACTAAATGAAGGACAAAAAGATAATTTAAATATTTAATAAATTTGTTAATTTTAGGAATTAAAATTAAAAATAAGAGTCTAGTAGATAAATAGTATCCTACAATCAACTAATATTTAAATTAGGAGAAAATAGGCAAAATTGTGAAAGATTGATATTTTAGTTTCAAATTTTAAATAATAATCTCTCACTAAATCTATATGAATTATGATCACCTTAATTAAAAGATATAATTTCTTTTCAAATCTCTACTTTTTAGCAACGAACAAATAAGGGAATAGAAATAACAAGAGAGAGATAGAAGATAGATGCGAACTCTAATCACATTCACCATATAAAGAAAATTTAGCATACTTTTATTTATTATTGCAATTTTGGCCCCCCATCATTCCCATCCTCTCTAATATCTCATATTTATTCTTCACTTCTTCTCGACCCCTCACCACTACCAATTTTTTACCTTGAACTTCAACTGTCACCATGATTCAAAGTTCTATTTAAACACATAAACTCCAAGCAGTTTGGAGCTCAAATTTTTCATATTCTTTGTGGCAATTTCGATTTTGGGCATAGCGGGAGCAAGAAGGAGGAGTTTTGCTTGTTAAATATTACAAACAATAATTAATCTCCAGTTAACAATAGTCTGGTCATCAATAAACTAAAATACTAAAAATTTAAACATGTCTAATAAACTAAATTATTATAAATGAAATTAAATTATAGCTACTCTTCAGGTACGTGCTCCTTCTTGAGGGCCTCACTAACCTGCTTCAAATCTAGAGATGACACGGAAGAATGAAAGGAGTGAGAACTCGAAAGCTTTTAGTAAGGGTAAATGCACACATTAATTAGTGTAATCAAAATCATCTCTAATCACCTCGGTTTATTTTTGAAAAACATAAATATATATATTAAAATCCAATTAATAAGTTCCAAAGATCTTTATCGAGGTAGACGTGTTGTCTTTTAATATGATCTTTCTTATCATGGATGCACTCCTAAATTTACATATATGCATGACTGTCTCATTAATATCTATATATACGAAATTCACATACAGTCACATAAAACAATCAGTTTAATCCTTTTCAGTATTCTTCATACATTCAGTTTATCTAATTAGTGGGATAATGAGCTCATACCAAAAGTCAATTGTCATCAACATATACAGTGGGGATAAACAGGGTGTTAAAACAGTAGGGATTATCTCTCTTTATCGAGGATTATTTCCAAATCAGTGGAGACTGAGTCCAACATATTTAACATTTTATATCATATTAGTACTTTATCAATAGGCCAATGTCCAATGTCTTTTCATGTATATAAATTAATATTTTCTTTTAACATAGGTAGCATAATGAAGTCATAAAAGGCACTATTGCACATCATACAATCACATTTAGCTTGCATATCATCATCAACTTAATAGTTTATGTACAATATCATATTGTAACTCACTCATAATATAACAATCGTATTTGCACAATATATCAAAGAGAACTTTAGAAAGGCTTGTCCTAGACCATAATAGTCTCATATCATATCCAATTATTAAAATTATACTCCACGATCCAACGCAAAATTGTACAAGACAATAATATAATTAGCATACATGCATCAGATAAAATAAAGACTTCTGCACCTATAATTAAATCTCACATAAGAAAAAAAAATATAACAAAATACTGGCTGTCAAAATAATCTATCGCAAAATTTGAGGAAGTTTCAAAGACCAAACTAAAGGATAGACTTGGATAACTAGATACATAGGAAAGAAAGTTGATCTCATAGAACCTGTTAAATGTTTCGAGAATTGTAATGCGATTAATCGAAAGAGCATGGAAAAAACTAACAAGTTAAGCATTTTGATCTACAATACCATTCTGGAACTTGTTAAAAGTTTCAAGACAGATTTTAAAATGCAAGGCATCCAGTGTACAAAATTGGACATATAAAAGTCCCGCACAGAAGATAAAATAATGAACTATGGGAATAAATCAATATTAAGTCACAAAAGTACAGACATGAATTGAAAGTCGTACTTAAACGTGGATAAAATAAAAACTTCCTCTTCTATTTGTATAAAACAATGAACATGAATACTGGCCAGTCGGACCGGTTGAACTGGGAACCGGCTTACTGTCCGGTCCGCGTTGACCCCTAAAACCGGTGAAGAAAGAATCGATCAAGAACCGCTTTGAATTGGTTAGGAACCGGTAAATCAGGAAAACCGATTTTTTTTTCTTTTATAAAAAAGATGCAAAATTATATTATTTCGGGTTTTTTAAAAAAAAATGCCTAAAATCTCATTTTTTTTTCCCTTAATTCTTTTTCTTTTCTGGTATAGGAATTAGTAACTTGAGAGATTTGATCCATATGGATAATTTTTATTTTGATAAAGAGATGAATTATGTTATATTCTATGAGTTTTGTTGATGCCTAATTTAATTTATGTTATATTCTATTTTTATATATTTATATAAATATAGGTTTTATTACATACGGTTATATTCCGGTTGGACCCTCGGTTGAATCTTTGAACCTCTGAACCCTTGCCCTGACCGGTTCGATGTCCGATCTGATTTTCAGAATCTTGGAACTCACAGACTCTTTTTTTTTTCAATAATCGGAATTGTAGATTAATTGATATATTGAAGTTACAAAAAAAACCCTTACTTGGTTTGAAGATTAACAAGAATTAAAAACTCCTAGAATTTGTTGAAGTAGAAAAGAGTAAAATTCTCCTCGTCTATACTTGGGTTTGTCATGGCATCAAGAGGGAGAATTGGGGATGAATTTCGTTCCTCCAAAAGTGAAGAGGTTTTGTGTTTAGAGAGGATAAAGATCAACATCGCTCTGACCATAAAGTTTTGGGGGAGGATCAAAGTGATGAAGTGAAAAAAACTTTTATGGATGTGAAAGGGTGTGTAACTATATGCTCTGATAGGACTTAGTGGTCGAAGTTAAAAATAAAAATGGGAGAAAGTGAGTAGTGGACCACTATTTTTACTTTTAGAGATCAATATAGTAGAGTCCTTCCTTCCTTACTTATTATAAATAGAATCTCTTTTCAATTTAAAACAAAGATATCCAAGTATATCCTATTAAAATAATAATAATAATATTTTCTTAATTTATGTTTTATGTTTTATACTTGACTAAATTTCATTACTCTTATACTACGGACGCCAAACCAAATATTTGTCCTGACATATTAATTAATTTCACATAAACAAATTAAAGAAACTAAAAATAAAATAAACCGAGGTCTTATAAATAGTATATAAAAAATTAAATCCTGTATTTGTATACCAATTTTTGAAAACGAATTTATAACTGGTATGTTTCACTTAATCTAGTAATTATGACTAAATAATTTGCCTTTGTTATGCATATAGAAAAGAGTTTAATCTTGATGCACTAATAATGTAAAATAATTTTACAATATCATTCAGTCAAAATATTTAGTTTGAATGACCTTTTAGGTAATATATATAAAAGTTAACTATTATATATTATATGATAATATATGATTGAATAATTATATAAAAAGATTTTATACAATCAATGCATAATAATTAACTCCTATAAAAAGAAATGGTAACACGCAGTTGCATTTATGGACCGAAAGGAAGTGCTACTTACTGCAAAGGGCAACTAAATCTTAAAAAGGGCAACCTATACAAGTGCATGCATGGCTCTTGTTGACAAAAGGCATTATCGTCACATGTGGATGCCGCAAACATTACACTGGAATCTTGATGGAGATTCTGTGTATCCATGAGTTTTTCCTTACATTTTAGTTTTTCTTTTCTTTTTTCATTCGTCCAAAGCATTCAAAATTCAAGGTTGGCCTCGGTTCTAATCAAGGTCTAACCTTCTTGGCTAATAATTTTTTTGGCAGTCAACTCTATAAAATAATGGGTGTGTTTGACGGCGTTCTAAAAAGTATTTATGGTTAGTTTTAACAGACAAAAGTGTAAAGAGCTTTCATCATCATCTAATCATAATTATATGTAAGATTTTTAAGATAGTAATAATAAGAATTAAATCCTTTTATTATATGACAATATAATTTATACTTTTACAATTTTATTAGAAAATTATATTGACAATAAATAAAAATTAAATGTAAAGTATTTTAAAATAAGATTGAAACTATTTTTTATGATTTTTTTAAGAATTTAATTTATATGTATTATTATTGTAAAAAAATTTATCTAATCATATATTACCTAATTAATAAAGTTATTTGAAAAGGGACATATACTTAGTTTTTTTTTGAGAAAATATACGATGAGAAAAAAGTTATTATCTTATTTTAAAAACAAGCGTAATATACAACTTACAGCAGATAAACTGAAAACATAAAATCTACATATATCTTTTCTTTTCCTTTTTCCCTTCTCCAAACATTCAAACAATAGAGATATGGGCATATGTGGCCATAATGGGGGGAGGGGTCTTCACAAAAAGGACGCAAAATGCCATTCTTTGTTTCTTTCCGGCGCGGCCATTCGTCAGTCAATCTTCATCGAAGTCGGCCTCACTGTCGCATCCCACTTGCAGGCTTGCTGCCACCATCCCATTATTGATTAGGGGTGCGTTTAATTTGAAAAGGATTCCGGACTCCTAGAAACACCTTTTTTATTAAAAAAAAAATTATTTTTTTTATAATTTTTAAAAAATGATTAAAATAAAAAAATCAATTTTCAACTTTTTTATAAAAGCTAAAAAGAATAATTTATAAAAAAAATTAATTTTTTATTTTTTCAATCAATATAAAATTTAATTTTTATAATTATTTTTTCAAAATATAAAAGAAATCCACCCTAGACTTGCCTTTGTACATATATATCCTTAATAATATCATTTGCGGCCGCTGTTGCTTTGCTGCAAGATAAGATTCAATACAAATATCTTTACGACTTTACCTGAAGGTGACCGGTTCTATTGCAATGTGGTAGAGAGTATTACACTTCTGTAAATATTTTAATAAACCAATCGGAATATAACAGTCTCCAAGAGTTGAAACAAACATTGTTGTTGATATCATCTCTTAAGATTTTTCGTTTCGGATAGAAATGAACAAAACAGACAATTTTTTTTCGGTCAAGATTAAAAAACAAACATTGTCGGCCGTGCCAAATTACAAGTACACGTTGTGGGTTCTTCGGTAAATTTGAATGGGCTAGCACGGCATAGCCTGTGTCAAGTGATTTTGGCTGAACATTGCCCTAGGTAGAGGGCTATATAAGCTATCCATCCACGAATGATTTATAATAATGATAATGATAATAATAATAGTAATAAACTGAAATGATATATGTAGTTGAGTAAGTAACTTTTTTTCTTAACATCTTCAACTATTCAACATCAATTTGGTTTTAATAAAATTGTTGATACCAATAATCTAAACATTTTTAATTTTGATATCAATTTAGTTTTATTGGATCTCTAGTTTGATGGAATAAATAAATTAGTGCTGAAAGCAAAAAAACGTTACAAATGGATTGATGTCAAAACTTAAAATGTTAATACTAAAAATTGGTATCAAATTGAAAATGTTAGGATATAAATATTGTTTACTCAAGTTTAATTTCAACTTATTTTACATTTCAAAAAAATTTCAACTAATTTTCATGACTAAGCTATAAACTAATGGTTAAAAATAATCTAAACTAATTGACACCCTTGAAGTGTATGATAATATGTGTTATATATAGTAATCGAAAAATGTTGCAGCATAAGTTGACGGCAGAATATTTCACAACTTAATCCATCAATTGACAATCAATAAATAAAAAAACTGCATGACTTATTTAGCTTGTTTACTAAATAGTTATGCCAAAATAGGCTGAATATAGAATAGGGTGAAGGTCCTAATAAGGTGACAAACCTATTTCCATCCCTATCTTTGACTTAAATATGCTTGAGATTAATTTCCCAAAAATAGCTACATGTCATAGGCTTTGTTATGGTGGCCTTAACCTGACCTTAACACCTAACCTCTAGTTAATCTGGTCCCTAATTCTATTTTTAAGCTGATTAATTATATGTGCTAAAAAGCTGCTGACCTCCTAGCATATGGCAGCCAAATTTGTGGAGTAGAATATGGTGAAATTTATTTCAAGTTTCGTGCGATTTTTGGATCTAGTTTATTTTTTCGTTCTGATTTTATTCGTTGTATGGTCTGCGTTGTGTCTAGTGGTGTAGACTTCATAGTCTTTGTTTTAGCTCCCTTACGCAGCATTTGGTAAGGAGAGCGGAGACATAAATACAGAGATAGTTTGTTCCTGTATGATATTTGGTAGTTGAGATGAGGTATGGGGATGGAAAAATGTTCTGTTTTAGAGACAAAAATTTCCTATATTTCTGTCCCTCCAAAAAGTAGGGACAGTAAGACCAAGACATGGAGGCAGAAATTGGCAGTAACCTTCGAAGGTGGTCCGGCCACCTGCCATTGCCAGTCAACATCAACTGGCCACCAATCAACGCCGGTATTTCTGTCTCCACTGTCCGTATCTTTGTATTTCTATATCTCACAACCAAACACGATACAGGGATAATATTTTTTATGTTTCCATCTCTACTGCCCCTGTATTTCTATCCTCGTCCCCCGTTCTCTTACCAAACACTACCTTAGTCTACATGGGTTGAGAGTTTTGTTATTTATTATTTAAAAATAAAAAAGACTTTCAACTTGAAGTGACATAGTACATGTACGTACTAGTTTCTTTTAGGCTTAAATATATTTTTAGTTCTACAAATATACATCATTTTGGTTTTGATCCCTCCTTTTTTTATTATTTTATTTTTGGTCCCTTTCGCATAAAATGATATTTTAAAGAATCAAAATAAGGTTTTCAAAATATTTCAGGGCAAAAAATATGCTTATGTCATAATGTCACAATGTACACATCATCAATTGGTTGCACTATTCCAAAAGAAAGTCAGAAAGCAACCCGCCCGTTTCCGATGACTTCTCTAGCTAGATGCCAAAGCCAACTCAAATGATCAAACACTTAGATTTATGAGCATTCACTCTCAAATGTGAAATGTACAAAATTTCTCAATGAAAACGGCTCAAATAGGTCTGAGCGGGACGTCGCCAACCAACATCACATGTGGAAATTCACAAAGCAAAGGGACCAGCCAAGACATAAGATTCAGAATGACACTCACACTCATCACACTAAGAATTTAACCTAGATTTAACAGAAATCATCCACACTGATCAAATGTGTTCAATATAAAATTATTTATCTATCTTTATTTAACAATTATAGTTTTTATGAGAAATAACTTATAACATTGTTGGCGATTCTATGAATAAGATGATCTAGAACTTGATCCTTACCGTCTCATTGTTTTAAATAAAATAAATTATAATTCAAAACAAGCTGAGGTAAGCAAATATGCTTCATATATCCAATAGAAATGTGTGCGTGAGAATGTGTTAAACATAAAACTGTTTAAGTGTTTATGCTCACAACTCCTTTTGATAGAGATGATAGTATACTGGTAGTTATACAATGTGAAATATACTAATTATTTCCCAAATAGAAAGTCAGATCAAATAGATTCAAGCGAGACCTAGATCACCAACTAGCATCACATGTTTTATAAAATGCATTATATATAAATTTTTTTGTTTAATTTAAATACACGTATAGTATAACTTTCATATTGTTATCCAATTAAATTTTTCAATATATCCAACTTTTAAAATAGTGTGATTATGGTTAACACCATGTTTTATTGATATGATTAAATGACTATATAAAAAGATTTTATATTGTTAGTGTATATCAAAAAAATTTTCCCAAAGAAATAGTGTACCTAGAATCAAATTATAGTGATCAATATTCTACTCATATATTGTGATGACTTAGATCCTATTCTTAGTTTTTTTTTTCTTTTTTTTTTCCAAGACATCCGTGAATGTTCGACGAGCGCAGCGATATACACATTGTAATTTTTTTTTTCTTTATTAATGATTCACCTCAACCATCTTAATTTCGTAAAGTTTTATGTAATCTGGAAAGAATATGCCTTCCTCGATTATGAGGAGGACATGTGGTGGTGATTGATTGCAGTGAGTCAAATTGTCCAGAAGCTATAGAAACCCACGCTAGCTGGTAACTAGCAACTATAAGGACCTGCGCTGAGCGTTCGGTGATGCAATTGGCGTGCAGTATTAGTGCACTCATTTTATTTTATTTTGGGGGATCAGGATTTTGGTAATTTTCTTTTCTCCACTTTTTGCCAAAATTATTATAGCATGGGTATCTTTGGGTTTGGATGCAGTAAAAATTGGAATATAATTTTTTATAGATAAGAAATATGGAGGATGGATCAGATCCATAAAAACACGATGAAAAGTTACCCCTGTTTTTTTATTCCCAACCAAAAGCACTCATTGTGTTCGGCGATTAGTAATGTACATATATACAGAATTAAACTACCTGTTTGATATTAAGGTGACCGAGTGTATCGATCATAATTAAGACTTTAGAGCAAGGATGGTTCAACTGTTTGAAACATGGTTAAAATACAGGAGAGAATATTGTCTAGCTGTATAAATCTAATACATCATATTTAAACACACTCATAATATAATAGAAGTAGATTTTATCAATTTTATTAAGTATAGACATATTTATCTATAGATTCCATACTTTTTCTTTTTTATTTTTTAAAATGTGTCTAAACTATAATTCTTATACTTGTCTTCATACCAACTTTTCAAAATGCAGATCCTAGCAATACTGACGAAAGTTACGTCATTTCGGAATAGTGTGCCTCTAAAGCATATTTTTATATATCACTAGAAAGAAGCTTTTATCTTTTTAACGAAGAGGATGTTGATAAAAGGTAAGCAAATATTCTTTATCTTTTTTTTTTTCCTTCGTTCAATGGAACTTTAGTTTAGTAATTTATTTTTTTATTCTAATTTTTTCTTCAACGTTAACGTTTATTTTGATAATGGAAAGTATTTACATATAAAATTATAAAGAAATTTACATATAATATTTTTAATGTAATTTTAATCTATTATTGTTAGTATATATTATTTTTTATTCGTTAAACAATTACATATTATTATATGTATCATCACTTGTGAAATAATTATTAAGACAATTAAATATGCTTGATGAACTAATGAATATAACTTAATAATAATATAAAAACTTTATGAGAAGATATTAGAATTTAAATTTTTTCAGCACACTGCAACGAAGATACTAGATTAATTATAAAACTAGAAACATAATACAGTTGCATATTCGCACACTCAACTTTGGCATTATTGTACGAAATATACATGCACTAAACTTGCCACAATGTTACAAAATAATGGTCATTTTACCAATAAAACTGAGAAATGACGATGAAGGGAAAACCCAAACAATATGTGGAAATAGCCGGCAATTTTGACAATAGAAATCTTCTTCCCCAATGGTGTATTCTTCCATATCCTTCAATTATTTATTATAATATGAAAAAATAAGAATTAAAATAAATTTAAAAATTTATGAATTGTCAAATGTATAATATGTATTTTTCACATGTTATTAAATAATTGAGGGGACAATGTAAAAAAATAAATACCATCTAAGGACGGAAGATTTCCATTCATCTTGGGACCATACTTTCAGCAAACTACATCTACCAAGTGACAATAAACTAGATTATCAAAAGAAGCAGTCTGTTGTTTATAGAAACAAGTATATTAATCGGACTCAGAAAAGCAAGGAGATAATTACAAAAGGCTGAGAAAACATCAAGATTGGAAAACTTTTAAACCGTAACAAGTAGATAGTTATGCTTAATATGTTTTGTTTGTCTAAATTTGGATAGACATAAGACACGACCCAATTTGGAAACGTGACCTGGCATATGAGAAATCTCATCTCATATAAGTTTTGTGATCACTTAGTCATACTATATGTATATTTTAATAATAAATCCATCTCAAATTTATATTGGTTTGCATATTCAAAATCATAATAGCCATAAATAGTCCATTTCATAGATCAAATCTGATAGTATAACTGTAGTACAAAATGTAAATCGAGTTACTCTATCACAAAATAATCATGAATTATAATTCTCTAAATGCATGATGAATGTAGAATCTGGATAACAAAATGCAAAATGTATATGGTTTGGGACCCTGCTCGCAAACCACTGGAGTACTCTACAAAATACCTAAAACATTTTTTTTTTCGGTAAGTAGGAGGTAAGAAAGAAAAGAACAAAGACTATCCAGTATCCTCAGCCATGATGTCGTCCTCCAAGAGCTGAGAGAGGGCAGCACAAGAAGTGGACCAAGGCAGGAAATCTACTACATTAACCGCGCCATGGTGGGCCAAGAAATCCACGCAGGAGTTGGCGTCTTCCAGGACCAAGGTGAAAATGCACACTCTAGGGTCTATGCACCAAATCATGGATAGCAGTGAGCATCTCCCTCTCCAGGTGATTAGGATTAATTATGGTAGCAGTAACAGTAGAAAAGGCTTCCAAACTATTCATTTCACAAATAACCCTCCTATACCCTTTAGACCAAGCAAAAGAAAACCCCCAATTGATGGCTAGAAGCTCCACATGAAGAACACGTAGGACTTTGGAAGAGCCTGAAAAGCCAGCCAACTAACCACCTTGATCATTCCGAATAACACCTCCAAATCCAGCTTGGCTATCATACCAGCACACACTCCCATCCACATTGACTTTAACAAACTGGAAGAGTCCAAGCCATTACCATCTGACGGTGTTACAAGTTATGCGAGTGGAAGACCTTAGCTTCTATCAACTAGGTTTGCATAGCAACGATGGGGGGAGGGCAAGGCAGAGCATCAAAGGCATCATTATTCCTTTTCCTCTACACCCACCAGCACCTGACCAGAAACAGAGTAGCCGAAGTCCCATGGCCAAACTTCTTCAGCCAAGCCCTACCTGACGTTGTCTCAAAATCAGCATTGTTCATGAAACCCAGCTAGTACTAAATCGCCAATGCCTTAAGGCAGTCTCTAAGGCAATGCATGCCAGTCTTAAGGGCCTGACTGCATCTTGGGCATAATGAAGAAGCAACAAGAGAACGTGCAAAGCACAACCCATTAATAGGAAGCACATCATGACAAAACAACCAAAGCATAACTTGGACTTTATCTGGACAACGAAGGTGCCACAACCAGGCCCAAGAGTCATTCTCATACCCAAAACATTTCATGACAATGTGAAGCTCACCTAAACTGAAGTACTAGTGCTATCAAGGAGGAAGAGGTGAAAGATCCAAAGCTGCAGCTATATCTGTGGGGAAAAAGGGAAGGAGGGCTGATTTTTATCTTAAAACTTAGCGAATAGGTCCTTACCCATAACCATACAGAGAACAAGAAGAAAGATACATAAATAATAATGCAACATTCATATATCATTTCCATTTATAATACATAATAACTCATGAAATCACAAATTTTGCTGGACTTATGAAAATCTTGCTGTTTCTCAAGGAATCACTAAAAGAACAGACTATCCATAACCTGTAAGGTGGTGCTTGGTCCTTGGCGAACCAAATGTCATGAACCGATTTGGATCGTGACCGGCACGTAAGGATCCCCGTCCCCACATAAGCCTCGTGATCACTGCGCCGTACTATATGCATATTTTATTCATAAAATCTACTTTAATCCATCAATTGACAATCAATAAATAAAAGAACTGCATGACTTATTTAGCTTGTTTACTAAATAGCTATGCCAAAATAGGCTGAATATAGGATAGGGTGAAGGTCCTAATAAGGCAGCAAACATATTTCCATCCCTATCTTTGACTTAAATATGCTTGAGATTAATTTCCCAAAAATAGCTACATGTCATAGGCTTTTGTTATGGTGGCCTTAACCTGACCTTAACACTTAAACTCTAGTTAATCTTGTCCCTAATTCTATTTTTAAGCTGATTAATTTATATGTGCTAAAAAGCTGCTGACCTCTTAGTATATGGCAGCCAAATCTGCAGACTAGAATATGGTGAAATTTATTTCAAGTTTCGTGCGATTTTTTGATCTAGTTTATTTTTTCGTTCTGATTTTATTCGTTGTATGGTCTGCGTTGTGTCTAGTGGTGTAGACTTCATAGTCTTTGTTTTAGCTCCCTTACGCAGCATTTGGTAAGGAGGGTGAAGACATAAATACAGGGATAGTTGTCCCTGTATGATATTTAGTAGTTGAGATGAGGTATGGGGACGGAAAAATATTCTATCCTAAAGATAAAAATTTCTTATATTTCTGTCCCTCCAAAAAATAAAGATAGTGGGGCCAGGACATGGAGACAGAAATTGGCAGTAACCTTCGAAGGTGGTCCTGCCACCTGCCGCCGCCAGTCAACTATCAACATCGGCCGGCCACCAATCAACGTCGGTATTTCTGTTTCTACTGCCCCTATCCCTGTATTTCTGTATTCCACAACCAAACACAATACATGGATAATATTTTTTATGTTTTCATCTCCACTGTCCCTATATTTCTGTCCTCATCCCCCGTTCCCTTACCAAATGCTACCTTAGTCTACATGGGTTGAGAGTTTTGTTATTTATTATTTTTTAAAAAAAAAGACTTGCAACTTGAAGTGACATAGTACATGTATGTACTAGTTTCTTTTATTAGGCTTAAATATATTTTTAGTTCTACAAATATACATCATTTTGGTTTTGATCCCTCCTTTTTTTTTTAATTTTAATTTTGGTCCCTTTCCCATAAAATGATATTTTAAAGAATCAAAATAAGATTTTCAAAATATTTCAGGGCAAAAAATATACTTAAGTCATAATGTCACAATGTACACATCATCAATTGGTTGCATTATTCCAAAAGAAAATCAGAAAGCAACCCGCCCGTTTCCGATGACTTCTCTAGCTAGATGCGAAAGCCAACTGAAATGATCGAACACTTAGATTTATGAGCATTCACTCTCAAATGTGAAATGTACAAAATTTCTCAATGAAAACGGCTCAAATAGGTCTGAGCGGGACGTCGCCCACCAACATCACATGTGGAAATTCACAAAGCAAAGGGACCAGCCAAGACATAAGATTCAGAATGACACTCACACTCATCACACTAAGAATTTAACCTAGATTTAACAGAAATCATCCACACTGATCAAATGTGTTCAATATAAAATTATTTATCTATCTTTATTTAACAATTATAGTTGTTATGAGAAATAACTTATAACATTGTTGGCGATTCTATGAATAAGATGATCTAGAACTTGATCCTTACCGTCTCATTGTTTTAAATAAAATAAATTATAATTCAAAACAAGCTGAGGTAAGCAAATGAATTGCCTATGCTTCATATATCCAATAGAAATGTGTGCGTGAGAATGTGTCAAACATAAAACTGTTTAAGTGTTTATGCTCACAACTCCTTTTGATAGAGATGATAGTATACTACTGGTAGTTATACAATGTGAAATAGACTAATTATTTCCCCAATAGAAAGTCAGATCAAATAGATTCAAGCGAGACCTAGATCACCAACTAGCATCACATGTTTTATAAAATGCATTATATATGAATTTTTTTGTTTAATTTAAATACACGTATAGTATAACTTTCATATTGTTATGCAATTAAATTTTTCAATATATCCAACTTTTAAAATAGTGTGATTATGGTTAACACCATGTTTTATTGATATGATTAAATGATTATATAAAAAGATTTTATATTATTAGTGTATATCAAAAAAAATTTTCCCAAAGAAATAGTGTACCTATCAATATTCTACTCATATATTGTGATGACTTAGATTCTATTCTTAGTTTTTTTTTCCTTCTTTTTTTTTCCAAGACATCCGTGAATGTTTGACGAGCGCAGAGATAATTGTAATTTTTTTTTTCTTTATTAATGATTCACCTCAACCATCTTAATTTCGTAAAGTTTTATGTAATCTGGAAAGAATATGCCTTCCTCGATTATGAGGAGGACATGTGGTGGTGATTGATTGCAGTGAGTCAAATTGTCCAGAAGCTATAGAAACCCACGCTAGCTGGTAACTAGCAACTATAAGGACCTGCGCTGAGCGTTCGGTGATGCAATTGGCGTGCAGTATTAGTGCACTCATTTTATTTTATTTTGGGGGATCAGGATTTCGGTAATTTTCTTTTCTCCACTTTTTGCCAAAATTATTATAGCATGGGTATCTTTGGGTTTGGATGCAGTAAAAATTGGAATATAATTTTTTATAGGTAAGAAATATGGAGGATGGATCGGATCCATAAAAACACGATGAAAAGTTACCCCTGTTTTTTTATTCCCAACCAAAAGCACTCATTGTGTTCGGCGATTAGTAATCTACATATATACAGAATTAAACTACCTGTTTGATATTAAGGTGACCGAGTGTATCGATCATAATTAAGACTTAAGAGCAAGGATGGTTCAACTGTTTGAAAAATGGTTAAAATGCAGGAGAGAATATTGTCTAGCTGTATAAATCTAATACATCATAATTAAACACACTCATAATATAATATAAGTAGATTTTATCAATTTCATTAAGTATAGACATATTTATCTATAGATTCCATACTTTTTCTTTTTTTTTAAATTGTGTCTAAAATATAATTCTTATTCTTATCTTCATGCCAACTTTTCAAAATGCAGATCCTAGCAATATTGACGAAAGTTACGTCATTTCGGAATACTGTGCGTCAAAAGCCTTTTTTTATTTTTTACTGGAAAGAAGCTTTTATCTTTTGAACGAAAAGGATGTTAACAAAAGGTGAGCAAATATTCTTTTTCTTTTTTTTTTTCTTCGTTCAATGGAACTTTAGTTTAGTAATTTATTTTTTATTTTATTTTTTTCTTCAACGTTAACGTTTATTTTGATAATGGAAAGTATTTACATATAAAATTATAAAAAAAATTTACATATAATATTTTTAATGTCATTTTAATCTATTATTATTAGTATATATTATTTTTTATTCGTTAAACAATTACATATTATTATATTTATCATCACTTTTGAAATAATTATTAAGACAATTAAATATGTTTGATGAACTAATGAATATAACTAAATACTAACATAAAAGCTTTTATGAGAATATATTAGAATTTAAATTTTTTCAGCATACTGCAACGAAGATACTAGATTAATTATAAAACTAGAAACATAATATAGTTGCACATTCGCACACTCAACTTTGCCCTTATTGTACGAAATATACATGCACTCAACTTGCCACAATGTTACAAAATAAGGGTCATTTTACCATAAAACTGAGAAATGACGATGAAGGGAAAACCCAAACAATATGTGGAAATTAATAGCCGCAATTTTGACAATACAAATCTTCTTCCCAAATAGTATATTCCTCCCTCTCCTTCAATTATTTATTATAATATAAAAAATTAAAATTAAAATAGATTTAAAAATTTATGAATTGGTAAATATATAATATATGTTTTTCATATGTTAGTAAATAATTGAGAGGACAAAAAAATAAATATTATCTAAGGACAGAAGATTTTCATTTAATTTTGGGACCATACTTTCAACAAACTACATCCACCAAGTGACAATAAACTAGATTATCAAAAGATTCAGGCGGTTGTTCATAGAAACAAGTATATTAATCAAACTCAGAAAAGCAAGGCGATAATTGTAAAAGGTTGAGAAAACATCAAGTAGATAGTTATGCTTAATATGTTTTGTTAGTCTGATTTTGGATAGACATAAAACATGACCCAATTTGGAAACGTGACCTGGCACGTGAGGAATCTCATCCCATATAAGTCTTGTGATCACTTGGTCATACTGAATGGATATTTTAATAATAAATCTATCTCAAATTTATATTAATTTGCATATTCAAAATCATAATGTAAAATCCTAGGTTAAATAAAAAGATTGGAAAAAAAATTTTCGAACCAGGGAGGGTAGTTAGTTGCCCTTACCTATCATTTCAGGTCCAAAATTTCACTAAGTCTGGACTCTGCACGTCCTTGGAGAGCTCTATGATAGAATTATATTTTTTGGACCAAAAATCCTGGTAATTGTTTCTAAGAGAAAAATAAGTTGAAAAACGATTTTTAATGAATTTTACCAAGTCTTTAACCCTTCCGTTGATAGCCCCCAAGTTTGAAAAATCGTAAGAATTCTCGAATTTGAACTAAAACCCAAAATTTTGATTTTGATTTGTTAGGATTTTGATTATTATAATATTTTATTTGAATTCAAATGGAGGGTATTTCCTTATTTACATTTATGTTTAAAAGTTAATAAGAAGAAAGGTAAATAAGTGAGACCGTCCCAACGGTCATATGACTGCCCAGGCGGTAAACAGAAAGTAAGGCGTTGTGGTAGTTGGAAAGGGGACCGCCCAGGTGGTCATCAAAACATTAAAAACCCCATTTCGGGGTTCAGAATCTTTATTCACTCAAAATACCCCCAAGCTCGAAGAACTCAACTCTTCACCCGAAATTCACTCCCAAACTCCATTTCTTTCATTTACTCTTGAAATTAACTTCAATCTTTCACTTCTAAGGCTTTAAAGTATATTATCCTAGTGATTTTGCTTCTATTCCTTCCATTTTTCTTTGTTTTTGGGGGTTGGCATGAAGTTTTCCATACCTCTCAAGGAAGCAAAGCTCTTTCAACATATTAGAATTAGATTTGAGTTATATAGAGGTTTTAACAGTTGATCTAGAGTTCTATTGCTTCATTGATAGATACAGGTGCTGTTCCTACTTCCCATAACTCTGTTGGTGCTATTCCTGTGTCTGCTGCCACTCCAGGTGAGTGGGTTCATATATGTAACTTCTATGTTAATCATTATATCTATTTTCATCTAAAACATGGGAGTATATATGATTTTAGAGTTTATCTCGTGAACTACTGAGATTTCTGTGAAATATTGTGTTATGAACTATTGGTTTAATAAGAAAACGTGTTTTCTTGAAAACCATGGGACATCTATCATTGAGGATGAGTTTTTGTATTATTGCATTACAAATTTAATCATTTAGAGCTAGTTTTATGATTATATGATTCTGATACTACACGTTGATATATATATGTATATAAAGCCTTAAACCCTAGAACAGGAGACTTTATGAATAATAGAGAAAAAGAATGTGATTTCTAGCTGAGTTGGCAATAACTATAGAGAAACAGGTTATGTGTTAACGGCAATTAATCAGTTAATCTTAATTCCAAGTAGCTCGGGCCAGAGATACTCAGAGAATTTATATCCAGAGTTTATATTCAGAGATTTATTGTCATACTGCTGACATCGATACATAACGCTCAGATATGACTAGACATTTATATTCTGAGTTTGTTACGTTACATACATTGTATGTAACCAGAGCAGATATTTCTGTTTCTCTATTAGAATACTGTTAGGTCGGGTTATAGAAAGCCAAGATTTGAAAACTTGATTATAATTTTGGAATGCTTTGATACTGTCATCACTATCACTATTATTTTGGTATTGTGTACCTTCTCTTGGTGTCCCATAAAAGGGGTTCCAGATGAGGGCTTACTCACTGAGTTTTGGTTACAAAACTCACCCTTCTGTTCATTATATGAATGAAAGGTTGACCAAGTGAATTACTGCTTATCGTTAGAAATAAAGTGAAAATTTTGACCAAACAAATTTTTTTATCCTTGTACTAAAGTGACCCACCTTAAATAAAAGTAGTTGAAATTTGATAAATTTTAAATGCTAATAGCTTATATGTATAATTCAATAAAGTAAATCTTAAAAAGACTTCTTAATTATAATAAGGGGTTTTGCTAATGAGTTTCCTAAGGATACTTTTAAATGATCTTAAAATAGAAGTTTTTTCTTCCTAATGGAAAAGTAAGGGTGTGTTTGGTTTCAGAAGATGGTTTTCAGCTTTCATTTTGTGTTTTCTGAATTTTGTGAAAGAAATACTGAAAATTGTGAAAGCTACAAAATCTAGTTTTCAGTTTTCAACATTTATTTCACAAAATCCTGAAAATAGGAATACTTAAAATTATTTTTTTGAAACCAAACACATCCTAAAACTTTTTAACTTTCCAATATATTGAATGTATTAAAACCTTCAAAATATTTTCACCTTTTAGCTCCTTAAATAATGTTTTTAGGGCATTCATTAACAAAATAAGGTAACTTTTTCCCAAAAGGAATTTTAAAAACTAAGATTGTTACTAAACACGTACTAAGTGTTTAACAATAATGTTGACAAAATAATAATAATAGTAATAAGCTTAAAGTAAATTATAATTATGTAATAATTTTTTGAGATGTTTTAAAAATAATTACAATTATTAAGTTTATTTTATCTTTCTTTTAAAGTTTGTAAACAATCAACAATATTGATTTTTATTTTATTTTAATGTATTGATAAAATTAAAAACAATAAATACCATCATACAGTTAAATTGCTCAATTTGCATGACTTTTCAAACAGTATATATAATAGTCAACTATATATATGGATGTACAATTACATAATTTAATAATGGTATAAAAATTATTTATATTTTCAATGCATCAAAATTAAAGCATATTCATTCATAGGAAGTTAAAACTTCTACAACTTCATGTGGAGGTCAATAAATTACACATTTTTTTAGATAAGAAAACCTACTCTTTTTTTTAAAAAAACAATCTTATATTTTAAGATATTTTTGTAATTTTATTTTGTTTACATTTATTATTACTTTGACTTCTTTGATCACCTTATTAATACTCTGTCACAACCCAACTAGGGAACGTGACTGGCACGTGAGGAATCCCATCCCCTACGTAAGCCTTTTGGGTGTCGTGGCTCTCTAAATGCATAATTTATGAAAATATTCATTCTTGAAACATAGTTCCCTTTAGATCTTTATTTAAATTCTCATCCGGAACTGAATTTCTGAAATCAAAACTCTTAAATGCCTTAATGTTTAAAGCTTTAGAAATCCTTTAATTCAATTTCTGAAAATCTGTTTAATACATGCAAACTAAATTATCA
Organism: Dalbergia cultrata; assembly: GCA_031216105.1. Taxonomy (NCBI): domain Eukaryota; kingdom Viridiplantae; phylum Streptophyta; class Magnoliopsida; order Fabales; family Fabaceae; genus Dalbergia; species Dalbergia cultrata. The sequence continues at coordinate 62,797,993 of CM062345.1, forward strand.
ATACATCACATCTCTAGCTGTTTACAAAACTTTTTATCCATACTTTACATTAAATATCATACACATATTCTGAGAACATATACATAAATAATTAAGTCTCTAAATTCATGTACATAGTCTGAAAATAATGCGTGGCTAGATCCTGCTTGCACATCTACTAGAGTACTCTACTCTAATGAAACTCTAACCTAAGCCTTACTCCAAAGTAAGACTTACCACAGGGAAATTGACAGCATCTCTGGAATCGAAGTCTAACCATCTCTGGACCCGCGACTATGAGAGGAAGGGAGAGGGGTGAGTCGATGGACTCAGTGAGTGAGTTCTCACCCATCACCCACATAGGACAACCAAGAATATACGATAATATAATATGCATGCATCACCCATAAACATTTAATATCTATATACGTAGTTATATAACAAAACACTTTTCACTTTATATATTCATAAACACGCATTCAAAAATTCATAGGAAATCCTCTCTAAGTTCTTACTCTAAAGAGAAATCATTTTCCATATATATACATAATAGCTCTTAAATCAAATATTCTCCGAACTAGCAAATAATCTCTGAAAACATATTTATCTATAATCATAAGGACAATAAAACTGGAAATCTCTAGTAAAACATAAAGAATAGTAATCTCATAGAGAAACAAGGATCTCTAGTTATGCCTCGCATAACAAAATATAAATTCTCTAGTTATGCATGTCAACCATGACATAACAATTTCTCTGATCTCTGGGATCCTTCTGGATCCAATTTGGACACCTAACTAAGTTCCATTTTCTGCTCTGTGAGATTGCCCTCTCAGGACAACTTGGTACCAAGGTTAACGATCGTTTTTCCGAACTGTTAACTCACTGTTTGTTTCTCTATAGCTACCATTTAGTCTTTAAATCACAAAATATATCATTTCTCTAAAGCTATGTGTTAAACTCTGCTCTGGAGTTTAAAACTCCACAATACATAAATTACTTTACTCTTAAAATCATTGTGGTAATTCATAAAATCTCTAAATCAAGTCATAATCATATTCTAGCTCTTTTAATAAAATCATTTTAAATCTGAAAGATGGGTGCTCAGTCCCTGGCGAACAAGAGCCCCTAAATTCTTAGTACTCTGAGAGTTATGAACTCATACAACTCTAACAATCTGACTTTAGCATAACTGTGGCTATGAAAATCGAGCCCAAGGGATCATCACTTGTAGGCATTCTGATTTCACGTTCACAGAATATGTATCTGACAGTCGCTAGAAATCATACTGAATTTCGTACCCCTTGGTACTACAAACCGAAGTTCTAAATCCATTTCTTAGCTAATACATTTTAATATACTTAATATATATAAAATCATAGTTCAAATTATTGGGGTTCTAAATCATATAAAAATCTCTAGCATCATAATAATATCTCAAGTCTTGAATCATAAACATATCATAAACTCTTAAAATATATTTGATGAAATAATAACTATTAAATCATATACTCTTGCACAAATCTCTTAGAGTTGAACAATGAACATTTTAATAACATACAATCTATCAATCATGGTCCCATAGTTTTCAAAAATACATTTTTCATGCTACCATCATAAATCATAAATTCCTCTAGCTTACATAAGCATGTAAAATCATAATATGTACTTAGTCTTGTCTTTAACTTTATATTTAACATACTCATAATGCATGAACATATCAATAATGAGGAAATCTAAGGTTATGAGGTCAAATCCACTCACCTGGAGGGGAGGGAGGGGTAACGTCAACTCTAATTAAGCTCCGGAAAGCATAGGGAGGCACCACGTCGACTAAAACAACCAATAAACTCAGTATTAGAATTTATCAACACCTAAAATAACTCTAATCTAACCCTAACAAAATTGGGGAAGCACCCCCCACTTGACAAAAGAAGAGAAATAAAAATGCCCATTTCGAGAATGTGCAAGAATGACAAAAAGGAGACAAGATCTTGTAATATATACTCACCTTAATGATTTATAGGAGCTAGATTGGAATGGGGTTGAAGAAAAATGAGAGAAAAAGAGAGGGGACAATTTCGGATTTGAAGGAAAAAGGAAAGAAAAATGAGGGGGAAAGGTTTTTCCCCTTCATTCGCGTTTTTATGATGGGGTACTGTGCACTTATGGGTTACTGTGCACTAAAGGTCTTAGTTGTGACAAACTTGTCACAGCTGTGGAATTAGCCGTGGAAACCCATTATCAGCTATGGAATCACATTCCCAGCTGTGGAAACTTACCCTCAGCTGTGGGAAACTCATCCCCAGCTGTGAAAACTTCTTCATAGCTGTGAAAAGAACTCTATGACAGCAAAATGTTGTTGTCATGAAGCACATTGCTGCCATTTTGCTGTCATATGCACTAGCACTACATCTCTAAAATTCCTAGCCGTGAACAACAAACTCTTTAGCCATGGACAGCAAAATGGCTAGCCGTGGACAGCAAATTAGCCAGCCATGGACAGCAAAATGGCTAGCCGTGGACAACAAATCCAACGCTGCCTCCTCTATGGAGTCCTTAGCCGTGGACAGCAAAGGAATCCCAACTGTGGCCAGCAACACCAATAGTTTTGCTTGCATGAAACCCAGCCGTGGATAGCAACACGTTGCTGTCATGGCTTCAGCTCATATCAGTAACAGTTTACTGATATGTCTGATACTGATATAACACCAGAAACATACTGTCATGGCTATTTACATTTCTTTCCTATTAATTTTAAAATATAAATATAAATAAGGAAATACCCCATATTTGGATTCAAATAAAATATAAAAAAAAAATCAAAAACTCAACCAATCAAAATCTCATTTTTGAGTTTTAGTTCAAAATCCGAAATTCCATCGATTTTCTAAACTTGGGGGCTAGAAATGAAACATCTAAAGGTTTTTTAAAATTCATTAAAAATCACACATCAATTCATATGCATCTAGAGAGCAATTACCGGGACTTTTGATCTCAAGAAAGTGACTCTAACATATAGCCCTCCAAGAAGGTGTAGGGCTTTAGACTTAGCAAAAATCCCGGACTTGACAGCATGGGTGGGTCCCGGGGGACCTTGAGGCCATATAAAACTTGTCTACGGACACGTGTACATCGGGTATTACATACTCTCTCACATATTTATTATTTATTTCAACAAGGATTTTTTTTATGATTATGTGTAACATGTGGGTTATTTAATTGTTTGCAAAATATTAATTTTTTTTATCAAAGTAATCTTAAGTATATTTATCTACTTTTCAAAAATTAAATATATTAACCTAACATATAACAATATTACATGAAATCACTGCAATATCACTTGTATAATCTTTAAAGGAGAGAACTAAACAATGTTATCCAAGTGCTGACAAATAGTCAAAAAGAGAAAATATTAATTAGGCAAGAAAAAAAAGTTAAAAAATTAATTAATGTGGACAGAAATAGACTTATTTATACACCCATAATTATAAATGGATTATAATGAAATAAGAGGGTGGCTTCCAAAAATACATGTAGAGTTTGCTAATTTTCACATGAATATGTGCATGCTAGCAATCCTCTTATTTATAATAAGTTTAAGGGTTTTGCTAAGGGCACTAGTTATGAATACAAATATAGAAATTTAAGAAAATTTTGATATATTTAATATTTTGGAAACTTGTAAAAACTCAACTTTTCAGTACAATCTTTCCTTTTTGGAAATCTAGGACATTAGTTAGATAAACTCTAAGTTTAAATATATTTGAGTGAGCCCCGTTTTTTCCTCTAGAAATATATCAAAAAATAAATTAATTTCTTAAAAATTGAAAACCATCACAAAATTTTTTGGAGGAATTGAAATCAAAATATCGTATATTTATGAGTATTAAAATCATATTAAAACCTTTACAATACTATTTTTTATACTTCACTTTGAATAATTATATAAATAATTGATGTTATCACTTTTGATATTAATTTATGTAATAATAATACAATTATATACCTTTGTTTGTATTCAAAATAATAGACAGTTAAGAATACAGCATATAGAAAGTTAAGAAAGTTTTGATTTATTTAATGCTTTGAAAATTTGTGAAAACTCATCTTTTCAATATAATCTTTCCTTTCTAGAAATCTTAATTGGACACCGGTTGGAATAACCCCAAGTTTAAATATGTTTGAGTAAATCCCCTTTTTTTTCTCCTCTAGAAATATATCAAAAAAAAATTAATCCCTTAAAAATTTATAACCATCACAAAAATCTTGGACGGATTAAAATAAAAACATCCTATATTTACGAGGATTAAAATTATATTAAAACCTTTACAATAGTATCTTTTACACTTCACTTTGAATAATTATATAAATAATTGATGTTATCACTTTTGATATTAATTTTGATGTAATAATGGTACAATTACACAATTTTATTTGTATTCAAAATAATAGATAGTTGAGTCAAATACTTTTCTTAATTCAAAATAAGTAATATAAACCTTGCTTAAGATTCACAATATGTAACAATATAGTATGGTTAAATATTTGTATAAATTTTTTTAGGATGAAACTACATAAAGATTGAATTCATCATGTTTTCTTTAAAAAAAAACAGCGACTGAACTGAAAACTGTCATTACGATAGTATGAAATAAGCGATTATTTAAAATTGAAATACTCTCACATATTTAATGAACTCAGGCTTGTCATTATGGATGTTTTCATGTTACTCGTATTTCACAGCCGATATTTTATTATATAACGTAGATCCCCCGTAGTGGAATGAACAAGATCCTTACCCAAGTTTTACCCAAATTCCCGTACCATTAATATCACCAGAAAAACAGACATTACATCAGACCATAGGAGTAGGAGCTTAAAAAAGAAAAGAAAAGAAAAGAAAGAAAGCTCAAGTCAAATCCTCACCGTTCCCCTCCCCTTCCAACACTCCAGCAAAAAATGCAATAAAAACCACACCAAAACTCCAAAACCTCAACCAAATAAAAAACATCACCCACCACTCTCTTTTTCTTCTGTCTCTTCCAACTCATGAAGACAACCACCAACAGCACCACCATGGGCTCAGACCCAGAAAAGCCCAACAACAACAACACAACCACAGGTCTAGACCTTTTTGACGAAGAAGAAGTGTCGCCAATTGAGGAAGTGCGTTTAACGGTGTCCAACACGGACGACCCGACCCAACCTGTTTGGACCTTCCGGATGTGGTTCCTGGGCCTTCTCTCATGCTCCCTGTTGTCCTTCCTCAACCAGTTCTTCGCCTACCGTACGGAGCCACTCGTCATAACTCAGATCACCGTCCAAGTCGCAACCCTCCCCATCGGCCACTTCATGGCGGCGGTGCTCCCAAGAACAAAGTTCCGGGTCCCCGGGTTCGGGTCGAAAACGCTGTCTCTTAACCCGGGCCCCTTTAACATGAAAGAGCACGTGCTCATCACCATATTCGCCAATGCTGGGAGCGCCTTCGGATCTGGGTCTCCCTACGCGGTGGGTATTGTGAACATAATTAAGGCTTTTTACGGACGCAGCATCTCCTTCGTTGCTTCTTGGCTTCTCATCATTACAACTCAAGTGAGTTCTTACTAGCTCACTCCCCGTACAATAATAATAATATGGTTTTTGGTATGGTAGGTTTCTTTTTAATTTATGATTTAATTATAAATATTTAAAATATTAATAAATTTAATTTAAATTTAAATTATTTAAAAGATGTTGGTATTCATTATAAATTTTACGGGATACCAAAAAATTCCCCTCATAATAATAACATTACTATTACAGTATTACTATCATGTTATCATTTTATTGTTTTATTTTAATTTATATATTTCTTTTTTTTTTTTCAATTCTGGAGGTGGTTTTCAACTTTTCATTAGATTGGATGATAGGAATCTATTTTTTTTTTTTTTTTGGTTTTTCTGGTTTAAAAAAGAGAAGAGAGTTTGCTCTATTTCCCTACCATAACCAGGTTCGCGGTCCCTTTCGGCGTCATGTTTAAGATTCATGGTTGTCTTCCCCGTATTGCTTTACTTAATTAAACAACCCTTTAATTTTTTCGGTTGAGGTGTTATTTACTTTGTGATTGTTCTCATTTGCAATTCTATTCTTCATCATTGCGAAAGCCAACTCTATTATTATTGTATTTATATATAATGGGCTCAGTTGATATATTGTTGATAAAGAAGTTTGTCAAAGATCCGGTTGTAGGTGATTTAATTATGTGTGAAGGTATATGTGTAGAAATTCTGATGACCATCAGGAAAAAATAAAAACATCTGTAAGAACTTAGATTAACCAAAAACCTTGTTCATATATAATTTACGATAGGTCATGATCTTGTTTATATATATACTTTTGATTGCCGGCAAATAATTCTTTTAATGAAAAATCGCCACAGATGAATATATATTCTTATAGTAGTATTATTTATACTCATTTTATATGGACATGTTATCGTTGTATTGTTTTATATATATATATATATTCAATTCTGGAATTGGTTTTCAACTTTTCATTAGATTGGATGACAGGAATCTTTTTTTCTTTATTTTTGGTTTTTCTGGTTTAAAAAAGAGAAGAGAGTTTGCTATATGTCCCTACCATAACCAGGTTCACGGTCCCTTTTTGGCGTCATGGTTAAGACTCATGGTTGTCTTCCCCGTATTGCTTTACTTAATTAAACATCCCTTTTAATTTTTCTGGTTGAGGTGTTATTTACTTTGTGATTGTTCTCATTTGGAATTCTATTCTTCATCATTGCGAAAGCCAACTCTACTATTATTGTATTTACATATAATGGGCTTAGTTGATATATTGTTGATAAAGAAGTTTGTCAAAGATCCGGTTGTAGGTGATTTAATTATGTGTGAAGGTATATGTAGAAATTCTGATGACTATCAGGAAAAAATAAAAACATCTGTAAGAACTTAGATTAACCAAAAACCTTGTTCATATATAATTTAGGACAGGTCATGACCTTGTTTATATATATACTTTTGATTGCAGGCAAATAATACTTTTAATGAAAAATCGCCACACAGATTAATATATACTTTTAGAGTGGTATTATTTGTATTCATTTTATATGGGACACCTTGTCGACTCACACTTCATTCACCATTGGATAGGGATGTGTAGATCCTATTCAAGTGGAATCCACACTCCATCAACTAATAAATAGAGTGTGAGTTGGTACAGTATCCCACACACTATGAATATGAATATTTTTTTTCATACTTTTAAATTATGATTGTTTTGTTGAAAACTATATGGTAATCATGATTATTATGCAATTTTCTCTGGCCTTTTCATGCTCATGTCATGATTGTCATCCCCTCATTATTTTACTCTTCTTTTTTTTTTCTGGACCTTATTGTTTTACTTGCGACATCCAATTTCTGATTGGCCCGTAATTTGTTGTTCTCTTCGGCAATTCTTTCTCATCATTTCTATCTTACTCTACTGTTCATTTTTTTTTTCTTTCAAAATTGTCAAATTCAAAGAATATTTTTAGTATGAAATCCTTTATTTCTTTATTTTGGTCACATATGAAGAGTCCTTTATTCTTTTTTTTTTGGGTTAACTATTATTCAAGTTTTCGGTTTTGGTCGAAATCCTTTAATCAATTGAGAGCTGTTGCAGGTCCTTGGATATGGATGGGCTGGGCTATTGAGGAAGTATGTAGTGGAACCAGCTCATATGTGGTGGCCCAGCACCCTCGTCCAGGTCTCGCTTTTCCGGTAGGCCTACTTCTTTCTAATGGATAAGAATAACTCTCAGACTGCAAAAAAACAAATATAAAACTCTTTAATGTATGATGTGCATGTTCTTTCCATACATATTGCTTTCGTCTTATGAGGCTAAGGGGTTTATGAAACCTCCCCATCATAGGTCACCCTAAACATTAAGGGTGATTAAATTGTGTTTGGCTTCAATTTAGATCAAGCGCAGTTACAAAACAGCTTCTTGGATACAGTAGGGGAAAGAAGAGAGAGAAAAAGAAACTGAGTTCATAGGATTTAAAAGTTTGGAATCCACTTGTTCTGTTTATAGAGGGCAGTAATTTTGTTTAATTACTATTCAATTACATGGTTGAAGAAGAGATTACTGAGGTCAGACGTGCTTCTTCTGAGTTTGTCGCCTTTATTTCTTAAAAAGGTTTAGCAAAGATTTTTCTTTTTTGAAAAGTTTTATATTTTAATTTCTTAACCCGTACTATATATATATATATATATTATATCTAATAATATAAAAAACCAACATCTCTTTCTTCATTCCATTAGTTGCTGTTTGGATAGCTCATTTGTGATTTTTTCCCGAAAAACTTAACATTACAATTATGTGAGCTGTTTGGATAGCTCATTTGTGATTTTTTCCCGAAAAACTTAACATTACAATTATGTGAGTTGATTACTTGTATAAATCATCGCTTTTTTAATATATATATATATATATATATGTTTGATAATACATTAATTATAGTATTAAAATAATAGTTGAAGTAAATAAGTGGTAGGCATTAATTAATGCTGACTTAGAAAATCTGTGGATGGAAACAGCCGAAATCTTCGTTATCTTTCCTCACACGTAGATGTAGGCACAAAGAGAGGAGGGAGAATGGAGATAATGCTTTTGTACTCGTGGAAAAAAAGGATCCTTAGCTGGTCCAGCTGGGCCCTGCGAGATTCTAGTGTGAGTGGAACCCAGTTGACTTAGGTGACTACAAGAACGTTACTGTCAAGCATTCAAGCTCGGTGCGCTCTGGCCCGTGAATTAATGTCACAGTTGCCCAATTAGGCTTGACTTGGTTGCCCAACAAAAAGGGTTGACTTGGACCCAAAAAATAAGGGTTGACCTGATTAGTAACCAAATACAATAGGAGGGATATTGATATGATTTTCATTTTTATTTCAACTGGCTTGGATTGTGATAAATTTTCTTGTTGTTTAGCCACAACATTTCTTGGCGGGTCTAATAAACGCGTAAGACCTTTTATTATTTGTTTCTTTAATATCTAAAGTCATGGATGTTGACCATTCACCGATAGAATATGACCCACATAATTAGATTCTCTAAAATAAAAATCTTTTTAAAGTTAGAACATGAGGTGATTATCACTATTGAATCAATTGATGAGACCTGCACATTACATTTTATTGATCTAAAGATGAAAACCTTTTCACTAATTGAATAGAATTGAACATTCTTACTAGTTGCATTTTCAATAGCTCATCTTGTGTGACTTGGTAGAAAATAACTTTTATTTTGTCCCTTCATGAAAGTATTACTTATTTTTATGAAATCAAACCAAATAATTTCCATCTCTCCACTGCTCCTTAAAATATAAATGACATATTTAGCAATAAAAGTGTCACATTCTACCATATATATTTACATGAAGAAATTGGTGGTTCTTGGTATGCAGAGCTTTGCATGAGAAAGATGACCACCGACTTTCACGGGCAAAGTTCTTCTTTATTGCACTAGTGTGCAGTTTTTCGTGGTATGCGGTCCCTGGATACTTGTTCACAACGCTCACGAACATATCATGGGTGTGTTGGGTATTCTCCAAGTCAGTGACAGCTCAGCAGATAGGGTCAGGCATGAAAGGACTTGGGCTTGGAGCCCTCACACTTGACTGGTCTGCAGTGGCATCATTCTTGTTCAGCCCTCTCATCTCACCATTCTTTGCCATTGTCAATGTCTTTGTGGGTTATGCATTGATAGTCTATGTGGTGAATCCTATTGCATATTGGGGCCTGAATGTGTACAATGCAGATAGGTTCCCAATTTTCTCCTCACACTTGTTCACAGCCGAAGGCCAACCTTACAACATATCTGCTATTGTCAATGACAAGTTTGAGCTCGATGTTGCAAAGTACCAAGAGCAAGGAAGGATTAACCTTAGTGTGTTTTTTTCTCTCACTTATGGCTTTGGATTTGCCACCATAGCATCCACCCTTACACATGTTGCTTGCTTCTACGGAAGGTAATGCATGCTACTCCAGTTATTATTTAGCAATGATGATTAGTTTATTACTAGGTTGCATATTAATTTAACAAGATGACGGAAAAAAAAAATTAGACTCTTAAATCAGGGTGTGATATGATTAATTTCGAAAATTCTGGAACAAACATATGCGGCAATCTGTTCTGAATTCTATATTATTTTAGTTGTGAAAAGAAAAACTAATGTAATTTGTATGTTTTCAAAGATACTTTGCAATTGCATAGTATTGTACAAACTAATGAATATCCGACATTCAAATAATAATTCTCAAGAGTTCTAGACTATTTACTCATAAAAGCTAGAGCGTTAGAAATTTTATGCTTTACCGAGCTACTTGAAAAACTGTGTTAGAAAGATGGATTGGTTTCAACAATTATATATATGTGATGATTTTTCACCATTTTTCTCATGAATTTCACATGCAATCCAATGTTAAAACTTATCTTAAGAAGATGTGTACCATGTCGTGACTATACATGCAAACGAAACATTAAGACAGCAAAAGGAACTAGGTTTCCCCACTTTGCATCTCAAACTTCTACAGAGCTTTCAGCTATATATGTCGTTTGAAAAAGAAGAACTTACTTTATATTTTGATGTACAACTTAAAATGCAGGGAGATTATGGAGCGCTATCGTGCGTCTTCCAAGGGCAAAGAAGATATCCACACAAAATTGATGAAAATATACAAAGACATACCTTCTTGGTGGTTTCATTTGTTGCTAGGTGTGACGCTTGCGGTTTCTCTCCTACTATGCATCGTTCTGAATGACCAAGTTCAGATGCCCTGGTGGGGTCTTCTGTTTGCTGGATTACTAGCCTTTTCATTCACCCTCCCAATTAGCGTCATTACTGCCACCACAAACCAGGTTAAAATCTTGCTATATAAATATACGTTTTAACCTCCTTCCTGATAAATTTTATTCCTTCTCTGAATTACTTGCCATGGACAATTTCAAATAAGATGGAACTACTAAGTTTGTATATTATATCGTATGCAATTTTAGCCGCACAGTTTCACTTGTGGTTTTAACTTTTAAACAACAAAACAAGTCCTCTCTTCAGGGGACCATAAAAATTACAAGTTTTAACTGCTGCTCTTCTGCTGTGTGCGCAGACACCAGGATTGAATATCATCACCGAGTATGTCTTTGGTCTCATTTACCCTGGAAGACCAATAGCAAATGTTTGCTTCAAAACCTATGGTTACATTAGCATGGCTCAGGCTGTCTCCTTCCTCAGTGATTTCAAGCTTGGTCACTACATGAAAATCCCTCCAAGATCAATGTTCTTAGTTCAGGTATGTTCTTTAAGAACAATTTCACTCCCCTCCCATTCAAATGTTGTAGACAGCACACTTGTTTCTGCAGTTACGAATGCATTTCGTGTTTTTATGCATGTATACAGTTCATAGGTACAATTCTTGCTGGAACTATCAACATTGGGGTAGCATGGTGGCTGCTGAACTCTATCAACAACATATGTCATGATGAGCTTCTTCCTCAAGGCAGTCCATGGACATGCCCGGGTGACCGAGTATTCTTCGATGCATCAGTTATTTGGGGTCTGGTAGGCCCAAAGAGGATCTTTGGCTCTAAAGGAAACTATAGTGCAATGAATTGGTTCTTCCTTGGTGGTGCAATAGGGCCTGTAATTGTTTGGCTATTGCACAAGGCATTCCCCAGACAGTCATGGATTCCACTAATCAACCTTCCTGTCCTCCTTGGAGCAACTGGAATGATGCCACCAGCAACACCGTTGAACTACAACGCCTGGATTTTCTTCGGAACAATCTTCAACTTCTTTGTGTTCCGTTACAGAAAGCAATGGTGGCAGAGATACAACTATGTTCTGTCGGCAGCACTTGATGCCGGGGTTGCCTTTATGGCTGTTCTGCTGTATTTCTCACTAGGCCTGGAGAACAAGAGTGTTGATTGGTGGGGAAATGATGGTGAACATTGTCCACTGGCATCTTGCCCAACTGCCAAGGGCATTGTGGTTGATGGTTGCCCAGCACACTAGTTTTAGTTATGTATGCCTCTTTAATTGTTCCTATCACAACACAAGGTATGAAAATTATGTATTGAAACATGCAAAATGTAATATAAGAAAAGAACATATTTGTCAAGGTAATACCTAGTGTTTTAAGGTTTGTTAACCTTCCTATTTATGTACTTTCTTGGTGGTCTATTTTAATAGTTTATCACGAAAAGGGATTATTTTTAGCTTATCCAAACAAAATAAATTAACTTAAACCATTTTTTAGTTGAAGTACCCAACATAAAATTGATTTTGGAATAATTGATTATATAAAAATGATTATATAAATAAGTGATTATTAAAATAAGCATGTTCCTGCAGATATCTTGTACCTCTTACAACTTCATCTGGCATGATAACGCATTTATATACTTATCTCCAAATTCTCAAAAAAAAAAAAAATCAACGTTGTTAGAGATTCTTAAAATGATGTTGGTACTGATGGGCTCTAACCACAATAAAATGACTCTTAATCTGTCTACGGGATGTGTAAAATGGAAAAGAGGGGAAAAAAAAGCAGTTAAGGATTACGAAATATAGAGGATATATAGAAGTGAAAAATAGCAAGGCAATGAGCAAGTGATCCTTCTATAAAAGTTTTTATAAAATTTAACATTGTTGCATGAACCTAAAAAGGGCTAGTGTTTGATTGTGTCTTCTAATCTAAGAACAGGGATATTTATGGAAATAGGAAGCGATATTCAACACTAATTGATCGCACTAGCTACAGCCACATTTCTACATGTGTGCATACAATAGCTCTAGTTTTATTATGTTAACACTATGAAAGTGGGTGTCTATTAGGACACTTATTTTATTATTATTAGATATAATAATTATCCCCATTTATTTCATTTAACCATCACATTTAATAAGAGTAAAGGTTTACTTTAGTCTCTGAAATTGTATGTGTGATCATTTTAATCCCTAAAATTAAGAAAGTATCACTTTAACTTATTAAATTTCTAAAAATAATTCAACTTAGACATTTTGGTGATTCAAATTAGTCCTCATTAGGAACAGTAGTATGAGGACTAATTTGAATCAGTTTTTGAAATTTCAAGAATTAAAGTGATAGATTTTTAGGTATTAAAGTGAATGACGCATACAATTTCAGATATCAAAATGAATCTTTACTCCATCTAATAATGATAAAATAGGTGTCTCAATGTACATTCACTTTTAAGGTGTTGAAATAGCAAAGCTCCATTCACTCCAGTAGCCATCAACTATTAGCAATAAGTACTAAGGTCCCATTTGGGTAAATAGCTTATTTAAACTCTTACACAAAAGTATCTTTTGAAAAGAAACTTATAAATAATTTATTTTATATTCAAATATATAATAATAATAAAAATGATTACTTTTAATATTTTCGAAAGTGCCTTTTAAAAAGCTGGATACTTTTTCTTTTTAAAAAACATTAAGAATAACTTTTAGAGAAGTAATAAGTTGTTTAGCCAAGTAGGACAAAAAAAATATATAACTTTTGACTTCCAGAAAATTACAAAAAGTCAGAAGTAATAGTATCCAAATTGACCCTAAATAGTGTCAACTAATTTGGCTTTCTTACTCAGATTCTGGGAGACTTGTTCATGTAAAGACGATATATGATAGACCTATTTTGTATGAAATTTAATTTGCGGGAAAGAAGAATCATGTTTAATACTCCCTTCGTCCACTTTCATTTGTCTCATTGGGAAATATCTAAAATTTGGTACATTAAAAAATTAATGGTACCAAATTTTAGATGTTAAACTGATGGAGTACTAAATAATTCAAAAAATCTCAATTTTATCAAATAGCTAATATTTGTCTAATTATAAATTTCGCATCCAAATTATTATGTCTAATTATTTGTTTTTGAAAAAAAGAACTCCATAACTCAATAATCCTCTCAACTAAATAATTCAAGAATAATTAACATACCATTCTATTATTTTATAAATTTCTTCACTTTAAAATAGTCACATCCAACCTCTAATATATCCTATCGACAACACTAATGAAGATCAATAGCGACATTTATATATTCCAAAGTAAACTAGCAGTTACGTTAATCTAACATTTCATACCAAAAACGACACCCACTTGCCCCGTGATTAAATGGGATTGACGATTGTTCAACCCTATTGCATCACCAACTTGATGAACAAATTGATTTATATGATTCAGGATGATTATCAAAATTGTTGAATATCAAGTGTGTTCTTACCTAGAAATACCTGGTCCAGTACAAAGTGGGAGGAAAAAACATGCGGAAGCTAGACCAGTGAAAAGAAGCATTATTCTTCGTATACGTGCAAAGAAAGATTAATCAATTTAAACATTGGAGGTCGCCAAAGCTACAGTGAAGCTTGCTCAAGTTGCGCACGTGCTCTGTTGCTCCTACATCACAACCAATGGGTTAAAGGCAAAGAACAGCCCTCAATCGTTGTTTGTGTCTCCAATATTTCCTATTCCAACAGCTGTTATGCTGTTGTAAATGTCTCCACATTTATTTTTATTGGGTAAATGGCACTCATCTAAGGAGCGAGAATAGATCATAGTAGTATTACACACCAACTTCATAATTGGTAAAAATATACTGTGTATTAATTTTTTTAGGATTAACGATGTTGCACCCATGCCTAATATTTTATGAAATGTGACATTAGTCTCTTTACAAACATAACATCGAGCAGCTTTGAATGGCTAATATAGACATTATAAATTAAAAAAATGTATTATAAAAAAAATAAATCAAAAAAATGTTATCATTTATAATATCATCAAATCTCATAAAATATCAATACAATTATTCAAATTTATTTTGATGCTTTTTCACTTTGTTCAATATGTGCTAAGTGACTTAGAGACAAAAACTTAGGATGTGAGTGTCGAATCAAATGATTTACAATTGAGCCCAAGACTCTTATTCATAGATAAATTAAATTCTATACTAAAATATTACAAACCACTTACAATTCTTCACTCTAATTGGTCCAATATACTTGGTTGTCTACCTTGTTTGCTTGCTCTCCAAGGATTTGCGACCCCACAATCTTGTTAACTGCATTTTCTTTGTTCCAAGGATATTTTACTTACTTCTTTTGTTATAATCTTCAATACTTAATTAATCACACAAAACACTCAAAGTCTTATTTTAACGTTGATAATTGTCTTATGTGTGAGCCATTTTTCTCACTTATCCCCTACTCATCTTTCAACAACATGTTTCTTTTACGTGTTTTAATCTCTTCATTACTATCTAAGATACGTGTACTCAAATTTATTTTGACACCAACACCTACTATCTTCATAACCCATTGTTTTTCCCCACTTTCCACTTTGAACTTCTTTTGACAATTTATTTTATTGACAAGCGAATATAAGAGAGTATTCGATTCTATACAGTTAAAGTAAGAGTCCAAGTCTTTCCATTAATTTAAGTTAATTATTAGCAACCTAAGTTTCTATTTTAGAATCTATTTATTTTTCATCTTCATTGTTTGTTTTCAATCTATGTAAAAAGAAAATTTGAAAAAATGTGAAAAAAAAAATTTATTTTCTTATTTTTACTTTTTTTTTCATAAAATCCAATTAAACAAAAACTAAATTTTTAAAAAGTAGAAACTGAATAGAGCCTTAAGTTCTACTCATGATATCAAATAATTTTACTATTCATAAATTAATTGGATATAATATAATATCATAATATATATGGCTCGAAATAAATTTAATTTTATTCATTTATCGCTTATAATACTGATACGAGTTTAGGAGGACAAAATGAATACTTCAACATTTGAAGAAAAAGTCTTATTTATTTAGTTTATTAATTTTTATTTTAAAATATTTTAAGACTTGTTTTATTTTTATGTTTGTTAAGCCCAATTGTTAATGTAGCAATTTGGGTCTAGTCTAGTAGGATTAGGAAATATGTTTAACCTAAATAAAAAGTATAAATACCTCCAAACTTGGTAGCCATTGAGATCAATTTTATTTGGAATGAAATTTCTATGGTTTCTTTGAAGAAACTTCGTGTGTGCAAGTGAGGTTAAGTGATTCCCTTAACTTGTTGCATCAGGAAGCTGAATAGAGGATTACAAGGTAGAGTGATTCCCTTGTAGTATTTTATTTAGTTTTCAATCCTATCATCCTTATCAATTGTGTGTTGGGGTTTCTAGATCTTAATATCCATGGGGTTCCACATCATTTGGTATCAGTTTCAGGCATTAGATAAATTCTTATTTATCTATTTATTTGATTTTCAGTTACTCGTTTCCTTGAATTTAAAAAAAAAAATTCCTCAAGTTCCACGTTTCGTGTTTTTCTTCTTGAGTCATTGCACATCTGCTTTTCCAATTTTAGTTTCTTCACTCATAGTTTGTTTTTTCTGTTCCTGTACATCAAGGTCACACGTCCTTTTTTTTTTCCCTTGTTCCTCCTTGTTGCTTCAGTTCCTTTCATTAGTTTCCTTTATTTAAAAAAAAAAATTCCCTGATTCGCGTTGTGTTCCAATTCCCATCCTTCACTTTGTCTTTCCTTTAGCAACGCAAGCGCTGAAGCTTTAGCGCAAAAGCCAAAAAAAAAAAAAACAACGAAAAGAAGAAAAGCACAGACATAGCGCAACAGAGAAAAAAAATAGAGGCGCAAAAAAAAAAAAGCGCTGAAAAAAAAAGTTAAAAAAAAAAAAAAAAATTCAGATTCATTTCTCTTTTATTTTATTTTTGTCCTTCCAATTTTATTTTATCTCTTTTTGAATCATCTTTTTTCCTTTCTTTTTGTTTGGTCTTATTATTTTATTACTCCTTTAGTTATTCCTTGTGCCATTTATATATTACTTGGGACTTTATCTTGTTTGGGTTTGTTTGGTTTCTGATGTGCAACATTTATAAGGAGTCCAGAGTGGTAAAGGGCAGGAGTGGTGAATACAAAAAAGGGTAAAAACCTTATTGAGTGCAAAAACGAATGTCCACTTTTGAGTGAAACACGTGAGTGAGTACTTTGTGAGGTTTTCTCTTTTATTACTTTGCAGGTTGTTCAAATGGCTACTAACATATCTTGGAGTGATAAAGATGTTGATAGAGCGAATGCCATAAAGCTCTTTCTACGCCAATGTCAACAAATAAATAGCATATTAGATGATATGGAAGTGCGACTACAGAAGGTGTCCTAATCTAGGTCCAAGGGTAGTGTCAAGGTTATTCCACGAAACCGATATCGTCACAATGATTCTTATCATGAGCAATTTGAGGAGGAGTTTGATGCTAATTTTGTTTGGCATAGAAGAGTTGGAGATAACATGAAGAAGAAGTATCCGAAATCACACCGTGACAAAGGTACCTCTAATTTATCTTCTCCTATTACCACTTTGAGGCATACTGATATTATGTGCTCTCAATGTTTGAAATTGGGTCCTTGTGCATATGATTGCCCAATTCAAAGAACATTGGATGTTAAGAAAGATAAAGTTGTGTCTGATTCTGATAATAGTTGTGAGTCTGTTGATAATGCTACTATGCCATATTTGGAGGATTGCTTTGATAACAATGAACATGTTGACATTGTTGAGCATGGTGAACCTCTTGCTACTACGCCAGTATTGGATTTGCAAGTTCATGTGGACAACCTAGAGCACAGTGAACATATTGTTGTGCCACTATCTCCCAATGAGGTGTATCTTGATCAAATCAAAATTGAACAATATTCTTTTGGGAATTCAGAGCAAGAAGTACTAGAAAAGGAAGATCAAATAGAGGTCAAAAGCAAAAAGAATGTAGAAAAAGGCTTATTGGTGAGTGTAAAAGAAGAACAGAGTGTGAAAAATGAGCAGGGTGACAAACTTGAAGGGATACCATGTTTTTGTGCAAAAGAGAAATATTTGCAGTGTGGTTTGTTCGACAGGAGAGCTTTTGTTCCGATTTGGTTCAACAAAGTTTCACTCTTTGTAATTGCATTTACCCCAAATTTTCCATGTCATTTTGTCTCATTGTTGCAAGAATTTGAAGATGTTGTGTTTGACCCTGGACCATGTTCGGTGCTAGCAAAGACAACTGGAAATGCATACAAGATTCGAGGACGAATCTTCTTTGAGGAAGGAGGGAATGATACGAGTTTAGGAGGGCAAAATGAATACTTCAACATTTGAAGAAAAAGTCTTATTTATTTAGTTTATTAGTTTTTATTTTAAAATATTTTAAAATTTGTTTTATTTTTATGTTTGTTAAGCCCAATTGTTAATGTAGCAATTTAGGCCTAGTCTAGTAGGATTAGGAAATAGGTTTAACCTAAATAAGAGGTATAAATACCTCCAAACTTAGTAGCCATTGAGATCAGTTTTATTTGGAATGAAATTTCTATGATTTCTTTGAAGAAACTTTGTGTATGCAAGCGAGGTTGAGTGATTCCCTTAACTTGTTGCATCAGGAAGCTGAATAGAGGATTACAAGGTAGAGTGATTCCCTTGTAGTATTTTATTTAGTTTTCAAACCTATCATCCTTATCAATTGTCTGTTGGGATTTCTGGGTCTTAATATCCACGAGATTCCGCATCAAATACTTTTAAGCCATCAACAATGATAATTGTAAACTTTGAATGAGTGAACACTTGAATCCAACGAGTCCTTATGTTTGGAAGGGGTTGGAAAAGAAAAGTATTTATAAAATTTAACATTGTTGCATGAACGCAAAAAGGGCTTGTGTTTGCTTGATTATGTGTCTTATAATTTAAGTACAGGGATATTTATAGATATAAGAAGCGGTTATTCAACACTAATTAATCGCATTAGTTATAGCCACATTCCAACGTGTGTACATACATTCACTCTAGTAGCCATCATTCAAATATCTTTATCTTTCTTATTTATTTTTTTGTTAGGCTCAATTTAGTTTTTAACAATTTTCATTGTTTTTCAATTTAGACTATACTTAATTGATCCCTTGAGTAATCTTGCATTTTTTGTTTATTGTATATGGTGAGCATTTATTTGTGGTAACACCATTGTTGTCCTATGTTGACATATTTTAATTGTAGCATTCTTTAAAGGATATACTGTTAAGTATTAATTGTTTTATTAAGTGTTATATATGATGATGATGTTATATATGATGATAATGTTATGCTGCGGATTGTTTATTATTAAAGAATGTATGATCAAATATTATATGTATGTTGTTTTTGTCTTTAATTATAATAAAGATCTACATGTCTTCTGTAATGCTGATGTAAACTACTTTCTATTGATACTTAATATTTTTTATCAATGGTTTGATATTCTTAATTCCTTTTCGAAGAAAATAAAATCCATCAACCCATGAATATTTTTTTTTATAGAACGACATAACTTTGAATTCCTCATTGCACCAAGGGATATGTTGGCATACCTAACAACTATCACCCCAAAATTAACTTTTACAAAAATTTTATTCTCATTTTTTTCGATTTTTCTTTCCTTAATTCTATTTTTGTACATAAAATGCTAAATTATCAGTTATAATAATGGCTATGGTTATATGCTCATGCTTGCATCTCTAAATAACATGCTAAGATTAAAGGTGACATAAGACATATGGAAATTATCCTCTAGACTCCAGGAGTTAATGGTTATGAGAGATGATCCAATAAGGGGATCTTTCGGACTCTAGGAAATTAATGGTTATAGGAGATAATCCTTTAGACTCTAGGAATTAATGATTATGAAAGGTAATCTTATGCCCCCTGTCTCGCACTAGACTAATGACGACTAGTTGGGTATGAGCTCATAACCTAAAACTTTCAAGAGAAGACAGTATTAGGGTGGCCCCTTGAAAGAGAACAAGAAAGTTAAGTCACCTAAGATAGTAAAGAGGAAAGATTAAGTTATGACAGCTTGTATTCCTTCTACCATATTGAATTATTATGAATCTTGTGACGTGTTGCATATACACTTATTCATAATGAGGTATGATGCATTTATAGCATTAAGAATCATGCTAAAAGACACGGACCTCGGCTAATGGCATTTTAAATTTAATAAATGAATCTTATTATGTCCACTGTTTTTTTAATGAAACTCGAGATTCTTGAGGACGAAGGTGATGATACATGTTTGGAGGTAGGAGCCTTTCCTGAGATCCTTGTTCAAGTTTTCATTTCCTCTCTTTTCTTTCTATCTCGTTTTTAGAGGGCAATGACCACGTTCGTGATTTACATTGATGTTCCCACCTAGGAGATGCATTTCGATCCTACCAACCAGTTTTATCATTTTGTGGGTCGATGTGCCATTTGCCTGTTCGTTTTCTTGAACCGTCCCTTCGCACACCTAGTTACTAGCTTTTGGTTCTCCGCTGCAACTCCTTTCACTGATGACTTCACTTTTGAACTAGCCCATTCGCGTGCAGAGCAGTTTCCTCGTGGCCATCCTGTTGCATGTGTCTACACACCCCAATCACCCCCTCGCCCTACCAAGCCATAGTCAGATCCATCAGAGGAATCTCCTTCCCATCACTTTTTAGGTGATTCCGCACCCACTATTCCCAGGGAGGTGGGAAGTGATGGAGAGGCTACAGTGATGCAACCTATGAGGGGAGTGTAGCCAATTAGTATAGGAGCCACCTGTCCACACCGACGAGCTCATGTTCATCCTGCCGGTCATCTCGCTACTCCCACTGATCTTATTCGCGGGTTTGGCTACCTTCCTCCCTCTCAGGAGTGTCGTTAGTAGGTGTTAATAGAGGGCCTTTTTGGAGCGCTTGTGCTTGTCCAATTGAAAGGGTAGCTCCATTTTGATATTTTGTTAGAGGTTATCTACTCTAAGTGTGTCCCAGTAGGAGTGGTGAGAGGAGAGGTTTTAATAGGATGATGTTAGTTTCTATGCACATACTATTTATGTTTCTTCGGATGACTGTACTTGGCCCAACCCCCGTTGGTGGGCATAATACTATCTTAGTAGTTTGTTTTGGTGCGTTAATATTTATGCTACCTACATATATATGACGGTGTGATTATGTTCATAAGGTTGGTATCTTTATATTCTACCAGTGAAGAGTTTTTATTTCCCTTCGTGTCATGATAGATGAATGACATGTTTTACTTATACACGTAGCTCACGTTTTGTTTTAAAAAGTTCAAAAAAAAATAAAATTTTACCTGTATTTTTGCTAAAGTATTTTTAAGTTAAAAGATATGAACTTAAATAAAAGAATAATAACTAATAATTAACTTGAACGTATCTTAGGTGTGTAGGTTAAATATTAGGGTGTTACAAATTTTGGTATACTTTTAGCATTAATAACTAAATAGTGTTGGCTAATTTGGCTTTTTTACTAAAATTTTGGGAGACTTGCTCATGTAAAGGCGATATATGATAGACCTGTTTTCATCTATTTTGTATGAAAATAGGTCCACTTTGTCTATTTTCATTTATCTCATTGGAAAACATCTAAAATTTGGTACATTAAAAAATGAATGGAGGGAGTACTAAATAATTTAAAAAAAACTAAAATTTATATCAAATAGCTAATATTTGCATCAAAAGGAATTCCATATATTAAAAAAAGTATTAAGCTTATAAACTTAGCATCGAAATTATTGTGTCTAATTATTTGTTTTTGAAAAAAGAATTCCATAGCTCATGATAATCCTCTCCACCAAATAATCCAAGAATAATTATCATGCCACTTTATCATTTTACAAACTTTCTCATTTTAAAACAGGCTCTTCCAAACTCTAATATATCTTACCGACAACACTAATGAAGATCAATAGTGACATTTATTTATCCCAAAGTAAACTAGCAGTTACGTTAATCGAACGGTTCATGCCATAAACGACACCCACTTTCCCCGTGATTAAAGGGGATTGACGATTGTTCAACCTCATTGCATCACCAACTTGATGAACCAGTTGATTTATATGATTCAGGATGATTATCAAAATTGCTGGATATCAAGTGGGAGGAAAAGACACGAGGAAACTAGACCAGTGAAAAGAAGCATTGTTCTTCGTATACGTGCAAAGAAAGATTAATCAATTTAAACATTGGAGGAAGCATGCCCAAGTTGCCCACTTGCTCTGCTACTCCTACAACACAACTAATGGGTAAAAGGAAAAGAACAGCCCTCAGTCGTTGTTTGTGTCTCCAATATTTCCCTTTCCGACAGCTGTTAAGCTGTTGTAAACATCTCCACATTTATTTTTATTGGGTAAATGGCATTCGTCGAGGGAGAGAGTTTAGATTATAGTAGTATTACAGACCAACTTCATAATTGGTAAAAATATACTGTATATCAATTCTTTTAGGATTAGTGATGTTGCATCCATGCCTAATATTTTATGAAATGTGACATTAGTCTCTTTACAAACATAACATCGAGTAGCTTTGAATGGTTAATATAGACATTATAAATTAAAAGAATGTATTACTAAAAAAAATAAATCAAAAGAATGTCATCATTTATAATATCATCAAATCTCATAAAAGATTAATATAATTATTTAAATTTATTTTGATGCTTTTTGCACTTTGTTCCATATGTGCTAAATGAGTCCTAAGTGATTTAGAAATTAAAACTTAGGGCGTGAGTGTCGGATCGAATGTTTTACAATTGAGTCCAAAACTCTTATTTATAGACAAATTCTATCATAAAACACTGCAAACTACTTATGAATATAATTCTTCACTTTAATTGGTCCAATATGCTTGGATCTCTTCCTTGTTTGCTTGCTCTCAAAGGATTTGCAGCCCCACAATCTTGTTAAATGCACTTCCTCTTTTTCAGGGATATTTTACTTATTTCCTTTTTTTTTTTATAATCTTCAATACTTAATCGCACAAAACACTCCAAGTCTTATTTTGACATTTATAATTGTCTTATGTATGGGCCTCTTTTCTCACTTATCCCTTGTTCATCCTTCGACACTATGCTTCTTTTACGTGTCTCAATCTTCGTTGCTATAAGACATGTGTACTCAAATTTATTTTGACACCAACACCTACTATCTACAGAGCCCACTATTTTCTCCCACTTTGCACTCTGAACTTCGTTTGAGAATTTATTTTATTGACAAGCGAATATGAGAGAGTATTCGATGCTATACAGTTAAAGTAAGAGTCCAAGTCTTTCCATTAATCTAAGTTAATTATTAGCAACCTAAGTTTCTATTTTAGAATCTATTTATTTTTCATTTTCATTGTTTGTTTTCAATCTATTTAAAAAAACATTTGAAAAAAAAATAAAAACACATGTGATTTTGTTATTTTTTAATATTTTTTCATAAAATCCAACTAAACGAAAAATTAAATTTCAAAAAATAGAAACTGAATAAAGCCCTAGGTTCTACTCCTGATATCAAATAATTTTATTATTCATAAATTAAATAAATATAATATAACATCATAATATGACTCAAAATAAATTTAATTTTATTCATTTATCTAGCTTTCCATTTCTGAATACGTCTATGCTTATGATACTTTTAAGCCATCAACAATGATAATTGTAAACTGTGAATGAGTGAACACTAAGGCGAATCCAACAAGTCCTTATGTTTGGCAGGGGTTGGAAAAGAAAAATGACATAAATAATAAAATGTGTTTGAAATATTGGTTGAAGAATTGAAAGTGAAATATTTTCTAAAATTTTAATGCAATGAATACAATTAAAACTTAAAAGTATTTTTAAGACACTCTTTACTTTAGTAATTTTTTTTAAAAAATGACCAAATAAAAAAACAAGATACTCTATTTTATCAAGAGAGAACGCCAATTTATTTTATGCTTTATTTTTATTTCGTTGTATGTTTCATTTATCCCTCTCGTCATTTACAAAACTTATGTAGAAAATAAGATTTTGGTAGTGTATTTATATTAATATGGTATTTTAGAAAAATAAACATGTAATATGATATTTTTTTTAGTATAGAATCTGCCTCAAATATATTTTTCAAAGTCAAATTAAATATAAAATAAAAGTTAATGTGAAATCCATCAAAGATATATTTAGAATTTGTCAAAGATAGATTCAAAAAAAATAAAAATAACACAGAATTCACCATAAACAAATCCTATTAATACCATATATAAATAAATTTACCTATTATTTCATATAAATATAAATTACCCATCAAAACATTATATACAAATTATTTTTGCTCCAGCCGCCGTTGTTTTTGTTTTTGTTAAAGTATCTTTCAACATTTAATGGATGAAATACACATGGACGAAGAAAAAGTGTATCCTCCGTGCGCGTAGAAGAATTTTTCTCCGAAGGCAACCTTACATTTAAGCGGACTGTTTGCAGAAGGAAAATTAATAAATATACGTAATGATTCCACAAGCTAGAAAATATACGTAATGTGTATTACCAATTGTTGGCGTTGCAGAATTGATGCCTCGGAATGTTATGTGTTAGCCACGTGTGATGTGGCTACTGGCATAGCACAGAAAAAAGTATGGTCACTGCCACTCACTAGCCAACAGGTGTCCATGTCTACCATAATCATGCGTAGACAAGCTAGTCTCTTCAGTTGCTACTTGCTATTAATTTATTGCCTTTCACCTTAGATATTTTTTTCTCTCTCTACCACGTTGCTATTTCTATAGGATGCCTCATGACTCATGCCCTTATGCTTCTGCAGACCAAAACGCTGTTCAATGCCGGACACCTTTTGTGAATGAACAACCATCATTGATTGGTTTGGTAAAGCCATGGTGCTTTGCTTCTCGCCGGCAAGTGTATGATATGGTTCATTTCTTTCCTTTTCTTCCTGTGGTTTAATCTTTTCATGTCCTTAGCTTATAAATAATTTTGCTTACTATGAATTAATGTGTGAGCAGGTTGAGATGGTTGATCAGCTGTGCTAGTTGGGGATTAAGGAAGTAAAACACTAGAAATGGGTCTGGGTTTTTCTTTTCATTGGGTAAGGATCATATTTATCCTCACATTAGTATTTATATTTGATCTAGTTATAGCTCATTCTTGTGAAAGTATTTTTCGCCTTTTTATTTTTATTTTTTAAAGTTTCTTGTACATACGTGTTTCTGCCTTTTGAAATTAATCTTTTGATAAATCGGCATGGATTTGCTGTAATAAACATGTGTTGATTCGTTTTTCTGATCTATGCTTAGCTTGTTTGGAAATTAAATTAGCATTGCTTTCGGCGGTAGGAGTATTATTCTTGCTCGGGGGTTGGGTTCTTTTAATTGTGTATGCTCAACAGGGTTGTTTTGGTGTTAGTTGCTTTGTCTTTTTTCCATTAATTGATTTTTTTTTTCCAAAATGTATCAAGCCTAAATCGGTATGTTTGGTTATTAATTGGCAATATTCGGCTGGAAATATTATCTTTGTTTGTAATGGTTTCGTCGCCTTTCATATAGAGTAGTAAAGGTTTGTTTTAGTAGTTCAAATTGTTTGTATGCATGTGTTATTTCAATCCTGAAAGTACGGAATTATTAATCTAATTCTTAAAATTACAAGAAATAATTTAAGTTATGTTTTAAAGTAATGTTTTGCGGAGCCTAATTTAAATTATTTTTATAATTTTAAAGATTACATTGATAATTTTTTAATTTCTAGCAATTTCAACTAACAAAATAAACATTTACTGCTTTCCTATCATATAATCTATAAATGCTTAAAAAGATTTATTGCTGAGCAGAAGAATGCAGGATCCTATTCAATTGGGTCTGGGGCCGCTAATTTTTATGTTTCTAGAATGTATCTGTAGTAAATTTAGTTTAGGTTCTTTTTGAGTTGCTTTTTCAGTTAAAAACTTAAAAGAATACGGATTTTGTTTATAAAACTTGACAATAGTCTGGTTTATCAATCGAAAAGTAATTTGTCCGAATTTATTGTATCTTAGAGCGATGTTGGTTACTTGGTTTCCATTTGGATAATATTGTTTATGGCCTCGTTTCAACTTTTTTAAAAGTCAGAAGGTTATACAGTTTATTTCTAAAAAAATAATGATTTTTAATATTTTTTTAAGAAGTTAAAATATTTAACTTTACAATAAATACTTTTTAAAACACTTAAATATTTTTGTTACTATGTGTATGAATATAAAATAATTTATTTGTTAGTTATTTACTTAAACAAATCCTAGGTCTTTATTCAATTGGTTGCTTTAGTTGGTTCGAAGCCATGTTCACAACCAAGACTTGAACTCATGATGTTGAAAACCACTAAATCTCATTTTAGTAAGTGAAATTGCACATATAAATCACTTTCATCTATGAAATTTACAAATCAACTTTTGAGTCTTCAAAATTAAAAGTCATGAGTTAATTAATTGTTGACTCTATATATATATATTGCATTAAGTAATATATTGTTAATAGATTGATATCTTACTTTATTTTAAAGGTGGCGTAGAATAATAGGTTGAAATGTGTAGCATATGTTAAATATATTAATAATATCATTTACACATGAAATTCATATTATAGCCTTTAATTATGGTTATCTTTATGCAAGTGAGTTGGTAAAAGTCAACTAAAATGTCTATCATGAACATGTCAACTAATGTGATATTTCAGAAAAAATGTGAAAATATAGTGCCAAATATAAGATTAGAGACTAATATGACTCCAAATTTACAATTTAAGAGGCTAAAAAATTAATTAATATCTAAAATTTAAAGATTAAAATGAATTGCATATATGCCATCGCTGGAAGATTACCCAAGAGAATGCTACATGCATGTTGAGATTGTGAATAAAAAGAAAGAGTAAGTTTACACTTTGATTTGGATATAATGTATCTATTTTGATTTGTAAGTGTTGTTATCCACTTTATTTAGACTTTTCTTTTTTGTTTGAAAAAAATCATATAAACATTAATTAATAAAGAATTTGTATATTAAAATTTGGACTAATGATTGACATGTTAAAAGTTAATGTTTCAAGAATTAGTGTGTGTATAGTCTTTTTGTTACAAGAATTAGTGCATTTGATTCGAAATATTTTGAAAACTAAATTATATGCATGTAATATTTTAAAAAATAAAATTTATTTTTTGTCCAAACACTTTTAATTTGATTCTAACAATTTTTTTTAATATTAATTTGATCCAAACAAATTTTGACATTAATCTAGTGTCAATATTTTTAGTTTTGATATCAATTCAGCTCTTATATTTGTTATTTTGATATTATTTTAGTCATGTCATTAAAGTTTACATCCAATAAAATGATTAAATTGATGAAGAAATTTAAGGGTCTGATTAACTTCAGTGGTTTAGTTTTCAGAATTCTATAAACGAAATACTGAAAATTAAAATTTATAATTTTTGAAATTTTTAATATTTCTTTTATAAAAGTCTAGAAAATAAGAAAACTAAAAATAAAAACTAAAAACTAGAAATTTAAATCAAATATGCCTTAAAAGTTTTGTAAAATATTTTGTTGGGCACCGAAGTGATTTCAAAATGAAAAATGTTAGGGAAAAAAATGAAAGTAAAAATGTTAGGAAAAAATAATTATTTTCTTAAATAAAAAAAAAGTTGCGCTCGAGAAACATTGCAGCTCGACAAAATTAGCATCACTCTGCGCTCTGATTGGCCAAGAACTTGTTCGTCTAAAAAGATATTTTCGTCTGTGAGCGACGTGGCTATTCGTGCAGCTGCAGCAGTATTGCTCGAGACTCTTCCCACCAAAAGCCCAACACCTTGCTTTTCGGTTTGAGTAGCACATCCCAACGCGTGATGAGCGAGCTGTCTCGGTCCTCCCTCCTCCGTCTCTTTCTCTCCCATCACACCAGATCGCCCTCATCCTTGGCTTCTCCTTCCTACCTTCACCGCGGTTTCTACATCTCCTTATAACCTATTCTTCTTCTTCTTGTTATTTTATTATTATTATTATTATTGCTTAATGTGCATTGATTATCTCAAAAGCAGTTATAATGAGACCGATAAACCTTATATCTTGGTTTCGATTTTTTTTTCCCCTTCAACTTTTCATTCTAAGCCGTTCACGGAAATGGTGGTGTGACTTTTGGTGTCGTAGTTTACTAGTGATCTGAGTTTTGTATTTTTATTTTTTCTGATTTTCTTTCCATGAAGGTGATCTGGCTTGATGATGTTTTGTAATTGTTTATGCCATGGTGCAGCATGTTTCTTTCTTTCTTTTTTTCTATTTTCAGCGATTCGAGTTTTCTTGTGCTTGTTGCGTTGTTGCTTGCAAGAAACAAGTAAATACTAAAATTGAGGTGCTCATGTTAATGAATGTTGTTAGATGAACTTCTACGATTAACTGATTTACTGTTTAGATACGTATGAGGAAGTGGGATTTTTACTTGTGAGAGGCCTGGTAAGGTCAATTTGGTTGACTCGTGACGCTTTTTTTGGTATGGACCATGGAGTATTTAGTTGAATGAATAAATTTTCGTCATAAGAGCAGTGGTTTTTGGGTCTTCCTTTTTCTTGTTGAGTTCAGCCATGCATTATTTATTTAAGTTTCTATCATGATGGGTTAGGCATTTCTGTTTTGTTTTTTAAAACTTTGAATTTACTGACACTTTTTGTCCTGTAGGCTCAATAATGTAGTGCATAAGTAAGGTGCAATGTGAGTGCAATGATATAGTTCAGTCATATTCTTGAGTAGATACAAGCGCAAATTCAGTTAGATAAAATTGATATTGGTGTATCCATTTAGTGTGTTTTGGGACTAAAAGAGGGGGTGAGGGGGCTGTTATTGTCAATCACACTAAAAAATTTGATGCATTAAAGAGAGGGAAATCTGAATATGTATGTGAAGAAACTAACTTCGTTTCTTGACAAATAATCCTCCTTTATCATCAAAAGTCTGATAGTTGTTTGATGCAAAAAACACATGAAATCATGTGGCCAATGTATTGTCTAACTACTTGACTTTATTTGGCTGGTGTCACCCTTAAGATTCTATGGGTTCAATGTCCTGGCCAATGGTATCTGTGATATGTGCAGCATTTCATGTTATCTGCGGATTCGAGAAACTTTAAAGAAATATAGATGCACTCTTTCCATCGGCTATAACTTTTAGTCTAGTGGCAAGCGATTGATCCAATATGTCAACCTTTTGATTGTTATTTTCTTGAGGTTCTGATTTTTTCTTTCTGCGGAAATAAAGAGATTTTGACTCTAGGAGAATTAGTTTGTTGAATGAGATTCATATCTTTTCTTTCCTTTTTTTTTCCCCTTCCAATGAGAATTTGTTCTTGGCTAGCCATTTTTTTTTCCCCAATATACTTCAGGCTTAGTTTTTCTGAATGGTATAAAATTGTATAAAATGGATCGATGGTGTATGTTAAGTCATTGTCTATCATATTCATATGTTTGAAATTGTTCACAGCCTTTGCACTATGAAAGACAAAATTGGTCATCACAATCAGTAAAATGTATTAGCATTATCAATGCAAAATCAAGTACAAGCTTGCTATTATTAGTGACAAAATATCAAATATTTGCAGTAAATATAATCTGAATAAACATTTTAACATGGGCTTGAAAGATGAAAACAATGTTCTACACTTCTCTGTGATATTTATACTCAGCAGATTTATTTAAAAAAAATTTGCAACTAATTTAGGTATGGTGATCTGATAAATAATTATGAACACCCCCTCCCCCCATGCGTGGGAATCCATTTTAAAAGCCAGAAAAGATCCATGTTGAGTTGGATTACTGTTTTCAGGTTGGCTTTGCAGTCATAATCATAGTGAGGATCTTACATTCACATGTCTTGCTGTTTCCCATCTATTAACAGTATGACACCTTCTAAAACCGTATCTTTAAGGAGAAAGGAAAGCTGGTGAACTATGTTGGGATGTAGTCATGCATCATCTCATAGGCTAAGTATAACATACATGTGTGATTTGATTATGGCGCACTTATCTGTGATCTTGGAGAGCTAGAATGATGTTATAAGCCTTTGATCACTTGCTAAGATTTGTATAGATATAACTATCTGGTTCGCCCTAATGGTATGCTTTTCAAGATTATTGAGTTCAATTTGTGTTTCTATTTAGTAGTTGTTCTTCATAACAGATAATTATATCTTATAGGTTCCTTTTGTTGTGGTAATAATATTATACTATGTCTTAATCATTTGGAATATGCTTGTGACCAGTTAAAATAAAACTGAATTATATTTTGCATGTGTAGACAATTGTTGTGTGGTCCAAAAAGTAGCATGATGATTATTTGTGGTTACCTGTGTTTTATGGCGAAAGTTTGTAATAGGTATATAATTGGTAATCTTAAAATTGTGTGTGCGTGCAAGGGCGCATGCAATGATTGCGTTTGATGAGAATTATGCAATTGTCTCCTGCATTTTTTTTAGGATGTGTACAATTCCTTCTTTTTATGGAAAAAGAAATTTGGTTATAAACTAATGAGGCAAGTACCATCAGGGGAAGGATCAGATATTCTCCAGAAAAGAACAATAATGATGCAACTAGGATATTTAAAAAAGAATCAAAGATGCACTTTACTGCCTATTCTCTGTGTTACAAATGGCAACTCCCTTGAAATAATCATGAGCGGACAACACTAACAAATGGCATCAACCTTGTTATAATGATGAAGAGATCCATAAAATTGTGATTCTTTTGGTCCAACCCAATGTGCCTAAGAACTTCATTATTCAATGCCATCAAATTTTAGCCTCCTTGTTTTTGTAAAATCCACCATAAACTAGTTCAAAGTAAAAAAGATATGTAGAGTCCTCCCGGTTCCATGAGAACTAAGAAGATAGCCATCACACAATGCTTATACAGGATCTACTCTTTCTGAACGAGGGCTGTACCAGTATAGTTAGAGGCACCAAATGGAACTTCTATCTGAGCGGAGATGCCAGAAGGGTATAGTGCCTCTTGGCAATTTAAGATAGCCTTTCTGGTTTATGCAAGACACGCCTTTAGTGTTTATCAATATCTGTAAAAAATTGCTGAAAAAGCTTAGCCATCTGACGTGCTAGTTGTGATGCTAACAGGGGTAAAATAGTCAGAATGTCAGAAGAATAAGCATTCGATAGTCTTTGGAACTCTTAACAGCAAGCAGCTTAAGGTTTTGTAGATTGAACATCATAATCTTTTTACTTTAACTATGAATCTTAGTGAGGTGTGTGCTTTTGTTTTGGTGCTTCTGCCTCAAGGCATTAAAGCTGGTTTTTTCCCTTGAGGTAATCTTTTGCCATTGAATACCTGGATTTGCATGTAACAAAAATATGTACATCAGAAGAGTGGCTAGAGGCCTATGTATCTGCAACGAGTCGTTCTTATTATGCGCCACTTTTCCCAAACCAAATTTTAACTCTTGGCAAGACTTATTTCCTATTTTAGAATTCATCTAGTAGCTTCTTTTTCTAACCCCACAGTTTGTTGACAATCTTGTATAGATGTTACTTCCTACGTATCTTCTATTGCAATATAATGCTTAGATGATGAGTTTATTTCCCTTGGTTTCCTCAACCAAAACCTACATGGCTAGGGATGCAAATAGCTGACATGATATTTTAAAGCTCAGTTATCTCTTCCAATTAAGAAACTAGAACCTGACCAAATGAAGTTAGATTTTTTATGAATCTATGGTGGGTGACCCTTGAATCAACATTTTGATTGTTGTTTTGTGACATGGAGTTTACAAGTTCAAATTCTAGGATAGTCTTTCCAATTATGGGGCAAGGCTACATGCATCCACCCTTTTGAGACACCACTATGTGGGAGCCTTATGCCCTGAGCTACCTTTTTCATTGTGCCATTGAGAGTGCACAGTCATTTGAACAAGCTGTTAACGCTCAGTAAATTGAAACTGCTGTGTTGGGTGACTGGCCTCTATATGCTGTAATGTCTACTTGGCAATGCAAATTTGTGGATCAGGATTTATCAAATAAACTTGTAACTAAATTTCATTTTTGAAATCCTGTCTTTCTGAAAATAATCACTTGAAATAGCAAAATTTTTACCCCCACCAAACAAATAGGGGAGAAGGAGAATGTGTAGTACTTGTGTTGTGACAATTACTTTTATTTTATTTTTATATAGTTATAGTATTTAATATATTTTGTCATATCCTGTATTTTACTTTACTTTTTATAAAATTGTTAGGTTATGTATCATCTTATCTGATATTGGTACCCGTGCCCATGCAACATAGTCTTATTTTTATTCTTTACTTCACAAGTCAAATTACTCTTTTTGAGAAAGGTATTTGTAAAATTTGTAACCTGCTGCTCGTGTTTTTGGTTACTTAAATCCACTGTTATTAACTTATTTACCGAGATGCGCCTCTTATCATCACATTTGTGTTTCAACATTGTCCTTTAATGCAATAGTTGAGATGGTAAGCAGGAAGTGTTGAGGACCTGTGAACTAGTCTGTTACCTAAGCTTTCATGTGAAGTAAAAGGCTGCTGAAAATTGGTCAGGTGTCAATGCACTGCACGACTATCATTAGTTGTTAGTATAAAATATAAAATTGGGCAAAATTGGTGTGGATAGCCCACTTCATCTCAATCCATTGTCAGGCTTTTCTGCTTTCCCACCGTGGCATATCGGCTTTTAGTTCTACTGGACAATTTATCATTAGATCCTTCCTGCAAATGAGTTGTGCAATCAGAAGTATGGTTTTAGCTGTTGCTCTGGAGCCTTGGTCTATGCTTTAATATGAATTGCAACATGTAGAATCATGCAGGAGGCATTGATGTCATTTCCACCTGTGCAATTTTAATAGCTCAATGCAATCGGGGATAATTTGTGCAATTGCTTCAAAACCTATGCTGCTGTATAATTGTCAATTTTTAGAGAGTACAAAGGAATTATGTGAATATTTGTGTCAACAGTCTGGCACTAACAAATCAATAATTTATTTCTGCTATCCTGTACATGAGATGTCAACTGTGGGTATACAAGTAATTGTACTAACAAAAATTTGTGTACTTGATGATTGTGGTTTGACAATCATGACTGGTGTCACAAGTTGGTTCATATAAAATTGGGGTGTGCTCATATTGTAAGTTTCCTTTCATAAATTCTTTTACTATTATCCCCCCCCCCCCCCCCCCCAAAAAAAAAAAAGAAAACTTTTATAGTGCCTTTGCTTGAGTGAGCCTGCTTGAAGTTTGCTTTTTTGTGGACTAGAGCTTTATGGTTGTCCAGGGTTGATGCATGTTCTACCTCAAACTTTAATATCCCTCCAGATTGTTCTATTGCACTCCTAATTCATCTGCAAGAAGAACCTTTTTTTGTTACTCTTGGCAATCTCTCATAATTTTATGTGCATATTAATTTATAAATGTGTGGGTGCTGTGCTGTAACATGTCTGGCCACTGCTCTTTCAAGTTGCATGATGTACTTTGGTTATATTCTTAACCTTTGATGGGATATTCTTGATGCCAAGTGGTAACCCTTCAGAGAATAATTTCTTGAATTCTTGTCCTGTACTCTTATTCTAGTGGGAGTTCCACTTGACATGTGGCTTTGCGATTAACACTAGAAGCTTGATATTTAAATTTAATACATAGCTACTCTGAAAAACTTTACACAAAACCTTAGATGTTGCATGCTTGTAGAATGTCATAACTTAGGCAAAGTGGAATTGTGTGTCATCGGCCATTTTCCCCCCCAAAGTTGTGCTGTTTGGATTCTAAATGCAGTTGTGATTTCTTTCATTGTTACAATGAAAATGATTGTGATATCGCCATATGGCTGAATTTGCTGTGCCTAGGAATGTGAATTTCCTGGATGACAATCAGAAATAGTGGCTTCTATGTGACTGACTGTATTGTGTGTGTGTATCAGTTGAAAGGATATGGATAATTTTTTATTGTTTTATGTCTACTTTGTGAACTACAGCACACAGCCTGTGTTTGTGGCAGCTTTTCTTTGTCTGTTTGTAAAATCAGTTGTTATGCATCTTTGGGAGAAATTTTTGCATACACATCGATCACATTTTATGCCCGCACCAGTGAAGATCTCTACCTTTGCTGTTAAGTTAGGTGCCTAAAATTCATTTAAATTTGTTCAAAATCAGTGGTAAACATCTTTCCTAGCGCATGTGAAAATATTTTTTTGTTGTGCTATTGTATATGGTTTTTCCTATCATCTGGTAGATACCTTCTTTTTCTGCAACATGTGTATATGATTTGCATTGAGCAGATCCCTGCAGATGAGTCCTTTATATATGAGGTTCAGTTGATACAAGAGTCTTGAATATGATTCAAGATATTGGCTCTCTCTTTGTAGTTATCAATAGTGCTATACAATTTGTTATGAGAAGTCATAAGGCATGCTTATTGCTTGAGAGGAATGCAATAATAACTGCGGCCTACATAGTTTCTGTTATGTTTTGTATGGCTTATTAAAAGTATAGGCACAGGTGGTTGTGTTCTGAAGTCCACTCTATTTTGACAAATGTAGAAATTATATAAAACATTACTAACTAGGCACAGTTGTTGATATCTTTATTGCTTAAAATTTACATAGGTAATCATAGTGGCTGATCCTTAATGGCAATTGTAAGCTTCTTGATAGATAATCGCATACCATATATGCTTTGTATTGTTGCATGAAAGAAATGTGGTTGTTGAAGTACAAGATTCTACAGATAGAGGCTTGATCATTAGTAGGACAAGTTGTTGACAGCTAATCAGAAATGGTAACCATCCATGATTCTCGAACATTTGTTGCTAACGCAGCTGTAATCTGATGTGGAAATTAGGCATTTAATTTATAATGAAATTATGAAGACAAAGTACAAAAAAGAATTGTATGTTTATATCATCAGTGTGAGGTTATACCCAAGTTTCGTTGCTTTGATGAGTGGTTCACTGTATTGAGGTTGTGGCTGGCTTAGCTGTAGACTGATAGGTGCAAGTAGATCATAACCATTTCTGATATCATATGGAGGATTGGATGCCGAATTTTCTTCATTTGTACTCCTTGCTTCGTAAACCTAATATATCAATCTTCTTTATAGGTTTTGCTATGGTTAAGTTGAAGCCTTTAGCTTCTAGATAAATAGCGGTAGGCCTTATAAATGAGTGGAATCTGTTTACCTTCTTTTTTAGCTCTGCATTTTCTTTTTGCAAGGAATCCATCTTTTTATAGAGTTCGACATTTTCTTGATTAATTAGGTTTCCCTGCAATGGCATTAATGGAAATTGTCGGAAATTTGGGAAAACCTTAGTCAAACATGGCAAGAACAAAACAAGATTCCTGGAACCTTTTGGTGTAGTTCTTTAATCTCATTCGTCAAAACTTGGTCCTGCAGGGAATCAAATGATGTAATAGTCTTGAATGTGCTGTTAAAAGGATGGGATCTTCAATTTAAATGGAAGGTATTTGGTTTGAATTGACTCATCATACCTTTTTCATACGAACGCCTTTTAAACTCATCTCCAGTTGGTTTTCCAGATTTTGTAGTTCTTTAACACCCAAACCAGAAAGTTGTTCACCCATCAATTGCCTGCATTTACCAAGAAGAAAATAGAAGCACCTTATACCATGTGTGCCTGGAAAATATAAATTTTTTCACCGTAAGTGTTTTGTTAGCATTTCAGTTTTGACTTTTACTGTTTTACAAACTAGAGGTGTGTGATTTACAACTTTTTTGGACTGTCGGTTGTAATTTTTATGGTGTTTTTTGAATGTGACATCAAATTTCGCTGATGTTAAAACCCTCGAGTCAATGGATCAAAGACAGGTACATGAGTTGTTTTGTATAGTGAATGAGCTATTAGCCTTTTCTTAAAAATTAGTGCTGAAAACTAGTTAGTATTATGGCCAATTATCATTGTGAAATTTCATATTGAGTTAGAATTAGTTATAAACACAATACAATACAATACAATACAATATTCTGTCCAAGTTTGCATCTTATTTATTGCCTTTTGGGACCAGTTGCACTTTCGGGTTGGGATAGGTGGATGATATCATTCTCCTTTTCCTGTTTTGTGTAGTGTAACCTAGATTGTTTTGATTTTCTTCAAGTACAATTATGCAACTGCTGGGTGGTTCATTTATTACCTGTGGCATTCTTGCAAGTGCTGCAGTTGTTGCCTCAAGCTTGCTGCCTCTCTCTGCCAAAACTATCAAGTAGAAATACATATATCAAACATGTATTGCACTACTATTATAGAATGAGCTATTTTAAGTGCAAGAATTGTAAAGTAGGAAATTTGAAGAATAAAATTAGGGGTAAGAACTGAAAAGAGGAAGCTCTTTTAAGACAAATTCTGGCTAACATGGTGATTTGCGTGATCAATTTTGCTAGATGTTGTTCCATATTTGTCCTAACTTGTTTTTGACTCTCCCCTGAATAGATTAAACCCAGAATGGTTGACTTACTATACGGAAATAACAAGCGATATCTTAGTGGTTCGAGGATGGTTAGTTTTGCACTAAATACTTGATGCCCAACTTTTCCTTTTCTGATAATTGGGTTATAGATCTGACAGAAATGGATAAATTGAGGCGTAAGAGGGGGCATTCACTCTTTTCGTGCTGTACACCAGTACTCTGTTTTGACACCAGCATTTATGAGAACTGTTGTAACTGGTAGCCTATATTTGGAATTCCGGCATGTTCAGAATATGCATATTGGTTATGGTCTTAATCATGAGTACATGAAGTATACTGGATCTGACTACTCTGGTTTGAACTTGGTTTATACACTTGATGTTTAGGCTTCTCCCTAATTTTTTCATTAATAAGACTCGAACTTAGATTTTGTTTTAGGATGTTAATAATTTTCCTCCATCCCTTTCCTTTTACCCATTGCCAACCGAATAGTAAAAGCTTGAATCCTCTTAGCCAACAGTCCCAGGTCTTAGGCTAAATGGGTGAAGTTTTTGTGTTGGATGTTGGTATATCTTGGTTTAAATGCAATCTACGGTTGCTTTTAAGGGGGTACATTATAATGTAGGTGAACCACATGCGAAGTGCCTCTCTGCATTTCTGTACGAGATTGGTTTATCTTGGTTGTCCACGCACCCTATATTTTGTTATGTGGATTCTGAGACATTGTAGCTCTATAACTGACGTAATAAGTCATAGTTGGTGAGCTTTGTTGGAATTGAGAAAGTATGTATTTCTATGGTAATTACACACAAACCTACGTTTAATGAGTTGGATATCTCAGATTGAGAACCACAAAAGTTGGTATTTCTTGATCAATCAAAGATGGCCAGCAGATACATGCAATGAGTACACACTATGTAGGACGGCTGGGGTTTTGACTGGACTGGATGTGTATTGATTGTGAATGGGAACACTCACACTTGTGGGGAGGGCTGCTGCTTGGCAAATACTGTCACGCGTTATGCATGATTCATGAATTAATCAATACAATGAATTCTGCTGAGGTGCCCTCGTAGGTGGCTAAGATTTCATTAGCCTACTACAACACAGGCTTTGTAAGCAAATATGAGTGAGCAATGAGCATATCCTTTCATAGAAGGCGATTGAATTGTGCGTGAGTGACCTACTAATTGAAATTTTAAGAGTTTTCAAGGAATGAATAAAAAACTTCTATTAAGGGAAACACAATGTGTGGTAACGAACAAAAGCTGGAGGAGCTCAGTGTATCTAGAAGAGTGTTGCGTGAGCCGTTACCTTGACCTCTGAAGTGGGATTCATCAACTGATTATGTTCCTCTTTTAGTTTGCTGTAGCGTTCAATAATCGATGTCATACTGTCATTGATGGGTGAAAGAAATGTTAGATGTTTGCAAATTTAGAGGTCAAAGACATTTAAACCGCTAAAAAATCATACAATTTCAGAATAATTCGATTCTTCATCTATTTGTTTTATTTTGGTGCATAATATCTATATTTGAAAATAAGAATATGTGTGAACAGTGAGATTCAATACATATTAGTATTCAATTTTTTCAAAATTTGGTATTTTTTTATCATTGCGATAAATTTACATGATTGAATAATTTTACAAGATTTATTACTCAAGTAAATGAATTCCTTCACTAGGCCTAAGTGGATGTGATAGGCTTCATAGGCCTTGCAACAATCATAGACCCTAACAAGCTTCTTAGCCTATTTCTATCTCGAGACAACAACTTCAAATTGGAGAAGAAACTGCTATGTGCAGGTTGGAACCTTTTTTTTATCAAAGTGTTGAAGTCATAGGTTTAAGTCTTGGAAATAGCCTTTTCTTAAAGCAAGAATAAGTCTGCACATATCTATTCCTTCAAATTTCACTTAGTGGGAGTCTCATGCACTGGTAAAAAAGAGTTTCTTCTATAACTAAAACTCCAGCAGTCATGCTACAAAGAGACCAAAAGAAAAAAGCCCTGACCAACAAAAATAGAGACCAAAAAAATTATGTATGTGATTGGGTTCTTGATATTTCATTTGACAATATATGTGCTTTCAGACAGTTCATATGCTCATCAATACATCAAATTAAGAGCAAATGAGGAAAAGTTCATCAGAAAATATATGGAGGAAAAGTTCATCAGAAAATATATATATGGTGGTGTCCGTCCGGACAACGTACAGTGAGTTGGAAATGCATATGGTAACTGAACCTATGTTGGGCAAAATAATAAAGTTTTTTCTTGGTTGACAAAATTTAAGTTGGTTTAACTGATTATCCCACCAAGATTAGTGCATCGCCCTTAGTCAGGAAACACTGATAACAGAGGAGGTTATGTATTAGATGGATGATGAGCTATTTATGATTTCTGAAGATTCACTGCTCCACAAGGACAAAAGATAAATTTTCGGATATAATATAATTTTAAATAAGCGAGTTGAATATTTATTAAAAAATAATTAGTGAATTTCTTGGCTTGTTATTTATTAAATTCGTTGAGATCACATTATATATTTTTTTTAATATTTTGATTAAGAATTTAATTTGTATGCACTGGAAGTATAAAATTTTTTTACAATGTCATTCAATCATATATTGTCATATCATCATGGCATACAAATGAAACTCTTTTATTAAATTATAAATTACTCCATGATTTTTTTATTGACCAACTCAAAATAATCTAACTCAGTTCAATTTTCCACTATTACCTTGACCCGAGCATAACTATCCATGGTTGGGTCGCGACGGGGCAATCCATATCCATCAACCTTAACATTCATGACAACAAGCAGGTATTTGGCAAGAAATCAGACAAACAAAACTTAACCAATCCCGAAAAGCATCCTCATAAGGTATAAACCGTCCAAATGCAGCAAATGCTTTCCTTTGAAAGAACCCAAAAAAAAAAAAAAAAAAAAAAACACTTGTTCTCATTCTGATATTTTTATCAAACTTTCAATATGTAAATATAAAAACTCTTTAAGTAAATGTGAAATCCCATAAAATCACTTTACTTTAAAAAAGTTAAGCTAGGAACAAGCTTTACGGACCAATTCTTGACTCAATTCACCCACTTTTCATGTTTCCTTTATGTGCTTATGGGAGATTGAATTCTTCTGTTTCATTTCTGTGTCCCATTACTTGTTCTTCTAATCAAGTTTTATTGTATACTCAAATCATGAATAGTGTCATCACTATGCATGTGCCAAAATTTCATTGAGGGGACAGGCAGTGGGTTGGAGAAATATGACAGAAGATTTGATTTCGCATAGGAGACAAAAGGAATTGCTTATGTACGTTAAAAAGCTACAGTTAGCTGTCGAAATAGAAATCCAGAGGCT
Organism: Dalbergia cultrata; assembly: GCA_031216105.1. Classification (NCBI taxonomy): domain Eukaryota; kingdom Viridiplantae; phylum Streptophyta; class Magnoliopsida; order Fabales; family Fabaceae; genus Dalbergia; species Dalbergia cultrata. Next base: position 62,837,657 of record CM062345.1, read on the forward strand.
AGTTTGCGCGCACCCACACAAAAGAATTTTCTAGTACTTATTTGTATGCTAACTACTTATTTATATTGATAGCAACAAATTGCCAACAGCTAGCTAGTGAGAAGCCAGCGTGGGTAAATATTACAACAAGAATGTATTTCTTTATTTTTTTTTCTGTTAATTATTTACTTTCCATCTTATTATTCTTCTTTCTGTTTAAGAATATAATGAACAAATTGAGTCAGTCTTTAGTCTTATTCAATGGAAGTTTATGGAACCTAAAGCGGCCAACTCAAGGTAGAGAATAAAAGTAAGTGGGGCTAGCTGGTTCAAGCAATGAGAATCTAAGCACTTAAGCTCTCACAAACATACAATCCTGTTTTCCGAGGTAATGTAATTTGTAAATGTCAATTTAGTTTTAGTTAAAACTTATGGCATTCACTTCCTTATTTTCTTTTAAATTTTCTTTACCAAGGAATTAACAAGCAAGATACCAAGATTGGCTTTTTTTTTTTTTGAAAAAACGTAAAACTCATTAAAATTCCCCTCATTACATTAGTTTAGCTAATGGGTAGAAACATGAATTAAGCATCACTTTTTGTTTTATAACTAAATTCTCAATTCAGTCCCACAAATTTATAGTGGAATAAATTAGTACATGAGATTTGAAAAATCCCATACTAATCCCTTAAATTTCACAAATGAGGACAATTTAATCCCTCCCTCAAATTATCATATGAACTGTTAATAGAGATGTCCACATGTTCTATTAACTTGCTTACATGTACTACTGATTTTCATGGTGAGTCCTAACTTGTCTCACTCTACTATTTTTTGGAGAGCAGATGACAACTTAATTTATTGGGCTCTTCTAGTTTAATTTCTCTGTTATGATCTTAAGATTTTCAATGGCAGATCTGGTTCATGCCTTTGGCGAGGATTGAGCTTTATGTTTTCAGTTTCATTTGGTTCCCATATTTCATATATGTGGTAATTGATTTTGATTGAGTTATTGTGTTTTGGGCTACTCTTGTTTTGTGGTGCTTTTAACTGTTTGGTTGTTTAACTTGGGCTTTTGGTATTTTGGTTTTGTTGAGATTCTCTAGTGCTACTAGGAAGACTGATTGTATTCCCATTAATCATAGTAGAAGTTTTCGCTAGACTAAATGTTGTAGGTTTTTTATTCCTCTAATTGGAGGTTTTCCCACGATAAAAATTGCAGTATCTCTTATTTGATTTTTCTGTTAACTTATTATACTGCCTAGAGTATTTATTATTACCTATTTAACTGCATAAGTGTGGCAAAATATTTATTGCTTTTGCACAGGTTCATTCCTAAGATTTTCCCAACAAAGTAGTATTTAAAGCTTTGGTTATTTTTATTATCTGTGCAGTTTAAATAGAGAAACATCAGTGGCCAAATATGATCAAGTTGAATTCCAAACATTACTCAGTTTGGAAGACTCTCATGGAAGACATGTTGTACAGTAAGGATTTGTATGATCCTGTTGAGGGAGATAAATGTAGACCTGCTGATAAGTCTGATGCTGAATGGAATAAAATGAATAGGAAAACTATTGCTTTGATTAGGCAGTGGTTGGATCTTAGTGTATATCCACATGGTAACAAAGAAACTAATGCTCAAAGCATGTGGCAGAAACTGGCAGATTTATGAGAGGAAAAAAGTACAAAATAAGGCATATTTGATTTGGAAGATGGTAAATATGAAATATAAAGAAGGTGATTCAATGACAGAGCATTTGAGTAGTGTCCAGGAGATTGTCAATTAGTTGGCAACCAATGAGATTACATTGTTTAATGAGTTATAAGCATTGTTGTTGTTGAGTTCTTTGCCTGACAGTTGGGAAGTCCTAATTGTAACATTGACTAACTTAACTCCAAATGGGAAGTTGACATTGTCAATGGTTAAAGAAAGTATGTTGAATGAAGAAGCCAGAAGAAGAAAGCAGGGTTTGATTAGTGCCTCCACCCAGGCAGAAACACTTGTTGCAGAGTCACGAGGGAGAAGACAAAGTAGAAGACCTCATAATACTGGCTGGTCAGAGAGCCGTAACAAGTCAAAAGGTAAGTCCAAGACAAGAAATTTGTTATAGGTACTTGAAAATAGAGAAATCAACAGAAATAAATGAAGGCAAAAATAGTAACAATGATAAAGACACTACTGTTGTGGCATATGATGATGTCCTTGTTCTGCATCATGAGAACTTTATAAATCTTGCATGTGATGATTCTAATTGGATTATGGATTATGGATTCTGGTGCCTTATGTGTCATGTTACTTCTATATGTGAGTTTTTCTCTACTTATATTGCTGGTGACTTTGGCAGAATAAGACTAGGAGATGAAGGGATATGTAAGATTGTTGGTATGGGAGATGTGTGGCTTGAAACTAGTATGAGATACATATTATAGTTGAAGAATGTTAGGCATGCACCTAATATGCATCTTAGCTTGATGTCAATCAAAGCATTGGACGGAAAAGGTTACTACACTACCTTTGGTAGTGGAAAATTCAAAATCACCAAAGGATCGCTAGTTGTTGCAAGAGAATATAGTAGTTTCATTGTTCTCTACCAGTTGCCTAGAAAGTTGTGCAAAGAAAAGGTGAATGTTGTTGATGATTCCTCTTCAGACTTATGGCATATGCATCTTGGCCACTTGAGTGAAAAAGGATTTGGCGTTCTAGCCAAGAATCAGTTTATTCCAGTAAAAGGTATATCCTTAAAGACTTGCACTTATTGTTTTGTTGGAAAGCATGCTAGAGTAACTTTTCATTATTCAAGACCTCATAGGAGACCACATGTGTTAGATTTAGTTCACATTGATGTTTGCACTATGAACACAAAAACACTAGGAGGTGCACCATATTTTGTGACTTTTATTGATGACCATTCGCGAAAAATGTGGGCTTTTATGTTGAAATCTAAAGAGCAGGTGCTTGGAGTTTTCAAGAGCTTCTATGCAAGTGTTGAAAGAGGAAAGTGAATGAAACTGCAATATGTCCAAGTAGATAATGGTGGTGAGTACAGGGGTCCATTTGAAGACTATTGCAAAGAACATGGGATTGTGCCTGAGAAAATAGTTCCTAAGACTCCTCAGTATAATGGAGTTGTAGACAGAATGAACCTTACAATTAATGACAGAATTAAGTGTATACTCTCTCATGCAAAGTCGTCCAAATCCTTTTAGGGTGAAGCAATGAGAACTGCAGTGGATTTGATTAACATTTCTCCTTCATCTTCTCTAAATGGTGATGATCTACAGAGAGTATAGACAGGGAATGATATCTCATATAGTCACTTGAGAGTGTTTGGCTGCAGGGCCTTTGTTCATGTTCTAAGAAATGAGAGGTCTAAGCTTGATGAAAAGTCCAAGCAGTGTATCTTCATGGGTTATGGTCATGAAGACTTTGGTTACAAGTTATGGGATCTGACGAGTAAGAGAATAATTAAAAGCCAAGATGTGATCTTTCTTGAAGACCAAACCATTGAAGATTTTGAACAATCAGATAAGCCAGTGTCTATTACTAAAAGTGATAGTAATGTTGAGCTAGAGTTTCTTCTTAGTACTCCTGTTAATAAAGGAGATACAGAGGTTGCTTATGGGAATATAGGTGATAAGCCTGCACCTACTCTTGAGGTGCCAGTTGAGCAAGTTCCACCAGAACCACCAGTTGAACCACAATTGAAAAGATCTACAAGGTTGTATTAGCCTTCCAAGAAACATCCTTCAGATGAGTATGTGATGATCTCTGATAGTGGGGAACTAGAGAGCTATCAAGAGGCTATTTCTGATTAGCACAAAGACAAATAGTTGAAGGCCATGCAAGAGGAAATGAATTCCTTGTATGAGAATCATGCCTTTGAGTTGATGATGTTGGCAAAGGGTAAAAAAGCACTAAAAAATAAGTGGGTGTTCAAGCTGAAAATTGAAGATAATGTCTCACAGCCAAGCTACAAAGCAATGTTGGTTGTGAAAGGTTTTGAGCAGGAAAAAGGAATTGATTTTGAAGAGATTTTCTCACCGGTGGTAAAGATGTCCTCTATTCGAGTTGTGCTTGGTTTAGCAGCAAGCTTGAATTTAAAGGTTGAGCAGCTTGATGTGAAGACCGTATTCCTTCATGGTGACTTGGCGGAAGAAATTTGTATGGAATAGCCAGAGGGTTTCAAGGTCAAGGGAAAGGAGTAGCTTGTGTGTAGACTGATGAAATGTCCGTATGACCTGAACTAAGCTCCAAGGTAATGGTATAAGAAATTTGATTCTTTCATGGCAGATCATGGGTATAGTAAGACCACTTTGGACCATTGCATATTTGTCAAGAAATGCTCTAATTGTGATTTCATAATTCTCTTGCTTTATGGGGATGACATGTTAATTGTTGGTCATGATAAACAAAAGATTCAGAGTCTATCGAGTAACTTGAGCAAATCCTTGGCATCATAAGGTGTTGCAGAGGTTTAACATGAGTAATTCAAAGCCTGTTGGTACTCTACTTGTTGGTCATTTCAAGCTGAGTTCACAGCAATGTCCTACAAGTGAGAAAGAAAAAGAAGGGATGAAGAAGGTTCCATATGCATCTGCAGTTGGCAGTTTGATATACGTTATGATATGTACTAGGCTAGATATTGCTCATGTTGTTGGTGTTGTTAGCCGGTTTCTCTCTAATCCTGGTAAGGATCATTGGCAAGTTATAAAGTGGATTTTCAAGTATCTTCAAGGTACTTTCGGAGTTTGTTTGTGCTTCGGTAGTGGTCAGCTTGTGTTGGATGGTTACATAGATATGGATATGACTGGTGATCTTGATTCTAAGAAGTCTATTTTTGGATATTTAATGACTTTTGCAGAGGAGCTGTGTCATGGCAATCCAAACTTCAGAAATGTGTTGCTTTGTTTTCCACTAAGACTGAATATACTGCTATTACTAACGCTTCAAAAGAACTCTTGTGGATGAAAAAATTCCTACAAGAGTTGGGCCTTGATCAAGAGAAGTTTGTATTATTTTGTGATAGCTAGAGTGCTATCCATCTCAGCAAGAACCTGACATTTCATCCCAGGTCAAAGCAAATAGAGGCGCAGTATCATTGGATACGTGAAACATTTGGGATGAAATTGCTTTCATTGGAGAAGATCCATACTGATGATAATGGTTTAGATATGATGACTAAAGCTTTGCCGATGAGGAAGTTTGTTTCTTGCAGAGAGAAGGCTGGCTTAGTGGAGCAGTGCATCCCCACTTGAGTTGAGAAGGGAGAGATTTGTTGGTGGGCTTCCCTTCTTATTGGGGCCCAACAATTTGTTAAAAAAAAAAGGAATTACAAAACAAACAAAAAAGGAAGGGAAATAAAAATGCTAATTGTAGCGTAAAGATTGAAAACAAGAAAGTGGATGAGCGTGGTGCGTCGCAACAGAGAGAAGAAAGAAAAAGGAAAAGGGCAGTGTAGTGGGTTCATCATCAGAAGAGTATACGTACTTCGTTTATCACAAAAATTTAGTATGTTGTTCCTAATGTTGAGGTTGATTGTTTGATATAGCCTACTAATTTTTATTGCCCTCTCTGGTGGCCATCTGTAATATCCACATTGTGAAATTATATGGCTGTTGAGTTATATTTACATTGTGGAGTTATATAGTTGGGCTATTACTGAGTCGATTTGAAAATAGGATCATGAACTAACTTGATTCACTTTCGAGCCTAATGGATGAATAGAGAAATGATGGTGGTACATGTATTAGAAAGTTTTTTTGAAGTAACAAATCAATATTTTCAAAACAACTTATGCCACTTAGATATTTGATTATTGGGATATAATCAAGTAATTTGTCAGGTTGGTCCACCCAAGAAAGCCACCGAAACCCTTCTAAAATTTAAGGCACCATACAATGCCCCTTGAACCTTGTAACAACGACGGTTATATCATATATATGCAGATTTGGTAATTTTAACTTCATGTTTGTATTCTCCGTATGTAGTATTTATCAAATTGAATATATATATTTGGTTTTTGTATTTTATTCTTAAACATATTGTTTTATTGACCCTTTATGCTATGTTTTTCAATAACTTGAACTGATCCAGTCACGTTTATGTGCTCTCAACTCATTAAGAAATCAAACTAATTACTTCCTTAAGCTTATTACAACTTCAAAGCACACAAGCTGTTAATCGAGTTTAATAAGCCAATGTCAAGACTTGTATCAGTTAAGTTTTCTAGATTTGGAGTATGTTTTAATTTTTAAGATCATATTTAAAAATAGAAGTAAAAGTAGACGTAGAAATGATTATTTATTTGCTTCTACAATTTAAAGAATGTTCTCAATAAAAGAAAAAATTGGTTACTTTCTTATTCTATTTTTTCTATAAGCTTATTTACCAACTACACAAATTTTAAAAAATAATTTTTTAATAATTTTTTCTTGTAAAAACATACATTCGAACACACCAATGAATTAATTACATACAACAACACAATACAATATATATACTCTCGCACTCGCACACAATTTTTTGCTACATATGTTTAGCTACAAAATACTTCGGGTAGGCTAAACATAAAATTAAATGCCCAATACACAATTCAATTTTAATATAAAATTAGGATAAAATCTTTTTACATGATTATCCAATCATGTTAATCATATTATTTAAATGATTTGACTCTTATCATATATGTCTCAAAATTCATATACAAAATAGGATATGATTGGACTAATGAGCCATTGAAAAACTCAAATTATCTACTCTATACAAACTAAATATATACCAATCTCTAGCAACAATCTCAATACAATTTAGCTAAGTTCCTAGTTAACTTCTTCACATCTTGGATTGGTTTATTTAAGTTGGTAAGACTATAAACACCCAAATCTATCGATTTGATAAGATAATATAAATACATTAAGGATATGTTTGTGGTTTGATTTTAAAGGAGATCGAATAGGGAAATGGAAGGCATTTGTAAAGTGACTCTTATCTAAACCTCTTTTCTTGCATTAAAATTTTACTTCCCCTTGTCTTTCTTTTTCTTTGTAAATGTCAAATCCACAAATACACTCTAAAAATAGACAATTTTGATAGACAGTATAGAGAATGACAAAAAATATTTGATAATCCTGCATGTGTGGAATCAAGATTCTGTCTCTTTCTATTTCTCTATATACAAAAAGATTGTCCACTACCTTTGATTTACATTTATCATTGCTCTTTTGTTATTATATGTAAGTAATAAACGGTAAATTTGGCTTCTTGGGCTTAGATGGAGTGTGTTGTGTGTGTGTGTGTATATATATATATATATAACAATTCAGCAGTTCTATCCTAGTCAACCTTATGGTTTAATTTCGAACCAGCTATACAAGATTGGTGGGAAGCAATTATTTGATTCACAATTTTTTTTTCCACATCGATCCTATGCAAACTATTGCTGTTGAGTATATTAACAAACATTACCCTCCTTTAAATTTGACCCTTTAAATTCACTTTTAGTGTTTCTTTCATTTCTTTGAAAAATTGAACTACAATTAATAGATAGAGTAAGGTCAACTCCAATATAAACTATCTGCTCTACTCATAAATAGCTATGGCTCAAATAAGTAAAGTTCATTAAAACTGAACTTCTATTGTCACTAACTATTGATTGAGTGCTACAACTTTTGGATATTCTAATTCTCATGTTTCCTCTCTTCTTTGTTGTGTGTTTATTTTGTGGCTTTTGCACATTGCATGCGGAACAATGCCTCGCTTGCATGTGTGAATTGCATCCAGAAAAACATTTTCTGCAGTCTTTTATGTTGAAAATCTGAAAGAGAGCATCTAATAGGTTTACTGCACAACAAAATACACTACTGCTTGGAGAATATCAATGCAAAAATGAATCTGCATTCCCTTGTCCGTGTTCAAGTTTAATTATATATACAAACTATATAAATTCCAAATGTTATACCTCCAAGCCTTAATCAATATTTACCCGTTTAAAACACGGACACCTATGAAATAGTCGTATGTATGTATATTCAAATCTTATATGAGTTAATAGATTAGTAGAGTCAAAGTAGAACTTTAATTAAGTTTTTGCTGTTTTCATAACTTGTCTTCCTTAGGAGTACTTCAAACTGCTTTGTACTACCTTGGAACCAAAAACTTAAAAGAAGAAGAAAAAGGATAAATAGTATCGAGAAGGAAGAAGACGAAGATCGAGACCATTCTCATTTAACAGGAATTTACTCTGCTAGTTTCTAGAAGACTTATTTCCTTTTGAAACAGTTAGCTAGGTGCAGATGAGGATATTAATCATGAAGAGTAACGCCATGCAAACCCGCGTGCATGATGATTATATCTAAATTCTAAAGTCACAGATAATTATTAAATCAACCTTAGCAGCATCAAAGAAGGGGAGGAAGCTAGAGGCCAATATGGAATGAAGTGATTAAAGTCACAGATATTCCTAAATGCAAGTGGGGATGGATATATAAAATGTTTCTTCCAGTTACCTCAACTGACACACCCACCGTTATATATGTATCTCAGAAACACAATCAAGGTGCGTCGCAAACGCGAGGCGTATATGTATATTTAATTATTATTCACTTTAAAGAAGAGATATCTCTTCCCCAGGAAAAACAAAAATAAGGTGGTAAATTAGTTAAGCACGCTAAGCTTCGGATTTCAATCACTCAGCTTATAAATTAAAAAGCAAAAAAAAATTAGGGAGCTGTATAAGTTAATTAATTAATTGATATTATTGATCATACCTGGTGCTTGCATAGTCATAAAGCTTGCTCGTGCTGGAGAACACAATCAATCCAACTTCAGCGTCACAGAGAATGGATAGTTCTCTAGCTTTCTTCATCAATCCATTTCTTCTCTTGGAGAAAGTCACTTGCCTGCTAGTGGAATTGTCGATCCTTCGAATCGCAATCTTTCCTCTCCCCATCGATCTCTTGCCAAAAATAATAATATTAGGGTTCTTTAATTCCACAAAATATCTTCTTTGACCTGATAGATCAGTAGCATAGAATCTTACTAAGATCTTACAAAGGTTGAGTTATTGAATACAAACAGTGTCAATTAGATTAAATCCTCAAAAGATTATTAATTTTGAAAAAATCTGTATGAAAAGAAAATGAAAATACAAAATCCAAGGAAAAAGAAATAAAAAAATATCTATAAAATAGTGCACAGTTAAAGAGCAATGAAAGTAATCAACTTACTTGAAAATTATGGGAGTGACTAGTAAGAAGAAAAGGATGCAGGGCGAAGAAAGAGGAGAAGAAAGAAGCGAGGACTCGTGTAGATGTTCCAAGGAGAAACTGTGTGATGCAATTTTTTGCTTTATTTGGAAAGCCGGAAGAAAGTGGCTTATTTAGGACAAAGGTCACAACCAAAATGCTGTTATATATTTGTGGAAAATTAAACCTTAAAGCGGTTTTGTGAGGTTAGTGGTTTTAAGGTTTGCCATTTCTGGCCTACACGAGCGAGGACACAAAAGAAAGCGTACTCGCTAATATGTTTAGAGTTCTCACTGTGGGTGTGGGAGAATCGCCGAGGCAGCTCATGAAGCAGAGACAGATTGCAGGGGGCACGTGTCGGGAGGAGAGAGCGAGTGGAAATATTGGGGAATGTGATGCGCGTGGGGAAGTGTCAATACCAGGACTGTTTGGGTGTCCCGGAATCGTGGGGAACCTGTAAGTGGTGAACAAGTGTGCATTTCTTTATAAAAAATAAAAAAATGTGTGCATTCCTGTGACCTATGAGGAATTGGCACGTAGGCTTTCTAAAACCGAGGGCGCTTACTTTTCCTGTTTTTAGGTTTGGCTTAAAAAAGTGTTAAAATGGCTGTTCACTCTGTTTCCTTTCCATTGTTGACAATTGTGCCCGTTGCAAGTAACAGGGTACCATTTGGTTGTATTATTATGGTTGGGGATTTAGGAATTGGAAGTTCCAATTTGGAACTTGGTAGGGACCAAAAGAAGAAAAATATAAAAGGTTAAAAAAAAATCAAACAAAGAAATTGGGGACTATCCATAAACGTGTCTTTCTTATTTCGTCTGCTTTTTCAAAATGGAAGTCAATAATTTTATTTAATGATTGTTGTGGTAGGCATTATTCGTTTAATCGCTATATATTAAGATTATGCGTTGTGATCGCATATTATAAAATTCCTTGCTTGTATTTAAAGACTCGAGATTAATGGCTTTAAACCATATCGTTAACATTCTATATTATTTTTCATAGTAATTCGAACCTCAAACAACTTTATTATTAATCTATGTTTCAAGGTTTTTTCTGTGTTGTAATCATGTAAAGTATATGATGCATCATATATCAGGCCTTTATTAATTACATTTATTTACTGTAGTTAAATATATTTTAAAATACTTTAATTTTAAAATACTGACAGTGTAAAATAGATATTGTCATCCAATCAAAACATTTAATTTGAATAATTTTTCAAGTAGCCGGTATAAAAGTTAACTATCATAACTTATGTGATAATACATGATTAGCTGACTATGTAAAAAAAATTTACACTGCCAGTGCATCACAATTAAATCCATTTAAAATGTGATAAATGAATTTGACCACACTTTATAGCATTTATCCACACTTAGCAAATATGGTTAAATGTACCACAATCTACTTGATCCATCATAGCCTTGGCCATGTTTCAAAAGAAATTACTCTCTTCATTAACTAATTAATATCTATCTTCATTTATGCACATATATTAAGAAAATAATTGAATAAACTTGAAGTTTGATAGATTTATGTGTATTTTATGACATTATTCTTATCATTTACTCCAACACACTCTCATTTAATTTAATCTATCCACTATCTTTCTCACTTTCTCTCTTCCCCTCTCTCTCTTATTTAATAAGGATATTGAAAGAAAAATAGTTAAGTAAATTTTTTTAACCCCTTCATTTCAGAATAACTGTCAAAAATTAAATAATATAGATATTAAGGAAAATAAAACTATCATTAATAAATAACTGTCAAAAATTAAATAATATAGAAAATCATATGAGCACCTAAAACTATCATTCTATAGTCATTATTATTCATCTTAATAAATATATTGATTACTTAACTAACATATTAATATTAAGGGTATAAATAGAAAAAATTAATACCATATAGATATTATAAATATACATATATTTTGAAACATAAAAAAGTTAAAAATTGATAATTATTCTGAAATAGATAGAATATTAGAAAATGGGGTGACTACTAATAATAGTTAAATACAACGGTGAGTAGTCTATACTCTGAACACCAAGGAGGACGTTTCTTCTCTTGTTAGAGAAGGTAATCCTTAGAAAAGTTTCTCAACCATTACAAAATTTGATGAGTATCGTTGTAATTTTTCTAGGTGAATCCAGGGTATCCACCTCTAAAAATAGTGGCTAATTTTCTCAAGATTTAGAGCTCACAGACATGGGTTTTACCTTTGACATGAGACCTTCTTCAAATATATCATCAAGTATCGAACCTTGACTAGATATTTAAGGAGTTTAGGTAGCTACTAACCAAGCTAGGTCCTGTGATTTGAGTATTCTTTTTTAATAAAACCGTAGATAATTTTGGTTAGACCATTCGAAAAAAAATCTTATCATAATAATTTTTTCTTTTAATTTTGAGTTGATTTCTCTTATTTAAATGAGTTCCTCTTTTGACTCTAATACTTATTATTTTAAAAACTACATATAATAGAAATGTAGAATAGCTGATCAATTTAATTATAATATCTAAGTATATGATTATGCCACAAATTAACCAATAATTAATTTGTTGCAGAATGAGTTCATCAGCAGCCATTATGAGTTAGAGCTTGCGATATTTATATGCCAAAGTCAAAAGGAAGAATACTTTTGAAAAAGAGCTTGCGATATTTGTGCCCAAATCCAGGTGAAAATGAAAATACAGAACATGCCAAATATAGATGTTATTTTTGTTTTGAATATTTGCATGTTTAACTGAAGGGTCAAGGAGAGAGACTAACCTCACAGCAATTGGTTTTGCAAGTTGCAAAACAGTATCGAGCAACTGCATGAAATCCGACAACATAAGAAAGAATCAAACATCGTACATGTGAAGGACTGGCAACTAGTGGAAAAACTGCTGCAATGACTAACCACAAATTGCACTAAAGTATATGATTTATTCGTTCATATTCAGTAAGGTTTCTGAAAAAGGAAAATCTTTTTTCCATACTAAGCATTTCTATTTAAAAAAACAGTAAAATCACTTTCAATCTCACTCTTTAATCAATTACTTTATGAGGTCGTTTGTTGAAAGTCGGAACTGTCAAATTATCATATTCATCCACCGTACCATCCAATTCGTATATAGCGCCTTCTATCCTCATTTAAGAGGTCGCGTTTACAATGTACTTGTGAAACTCAGTACATTGAATGTTTCTTTAACAAAAGTTACTTGTAATTATTATTTATGGAATACTATGTTAATATATTCGTATTTATTAATAGATAAAGTATGAATCTCATTTAATTTAGAATTCACATCTTATTTAATAATAAATGAAAAGGTATTGACACAGTGCCTTATAAAATATGAGTACAAATAATACTACTCTTAAATATAGTCATTGATGAAAAAGTTAGTATACATCAAATGGCTAAAAAAGCTAGAGCTAGATTAATATAGAAATAGCTACTGTTGGAGTATGTATACTCCATCAAGTAACAAGTTTATTTAGTTACAATTTTAATCATTAAAAGAATAAAAAATAAACAGTGAATTTCCAAAAGACAACGATGACCTTGTGGAACTCCACGGCAGCAAGCAGCAGCGTCGAATGAGTTGGAGGAGCGGCCTTCTCGATATCGAAGAAGAAATCGACATTGCTAGGCACAACAGGAGGGGGTTTGACTTGGTCGGGTTGAACTAAAACAAGACCCGATTTAAGAGCCTTAACGAAGCAATCCCAATTGGAGGAGAAGCTCGGTAGAGCGAAGTTAGTTGCGGATGTGAAAAGGAAGAGCCGCATCCTGGCAGGTTTGGCAGAGGCGCTGAAGAGGCAGTTGTGCTCGTGCATCATGTGGTCAAGGTCGTCGTGTTGGTGACGGAGATGAGGGCGCCGAGGTGAAGACTGGGAAGGAGGCAATGATGCCGGTGCCAATATTCCGCGAAGGGTGGATGAGATGGCAGCGGCGACAGTTGGGGAGTCGATGTAGAAGATGGTATTGGTGGGACAACAGTACTGAAGGCTGCAGCGGAGGAGGTGATGGCGGCTATTGAGGCTGTACCCTTTTAGATAGGGGTGGAAATAGAATAGACTTTAGTTTAGATAGGCTAAGCCTTTATTTTCAAAATTGAGCTTGAGCCTAGTCTTCCTAAACGCCTGAGATTGGCTTAAAAACCTATCTAGAGGTCCATTTTATTATGAAATATTTTGAAAAAACCAAAACGTATATCTTTAAGTAAGTCAAAATACTACTAAATATATCAAAAAATATATTTTGAAATAGATTAAAACACTTAAGTTAGTTAAAAAATATGTTTTCAAATATATTAAAATATTTCTATTATCATTAAATATTTAAATAATAATATAATAATATAAGTAAGCTGATCTGTTAGGCCTAATAAACTATTTTTATAGCTTGGACCTAACTTGATTAGTCAAAAAGGCTTTTTGAAAATCTTAGCCTAGCTACTGAATAGGCCAGACCTAACTAGGCCGAATGTAGGTGAGGCCAAAGACCCCTGACGAGTGGCCTGACCTACTTCCACCCCTACCTTTAGGTTTGTGTTAGTGATGGGAATGCAATTAAGGGGGTGATGGTTGCTCATTCATTCATTCATTCATTCATTCAATGAGGTACAAATCATAACCAAGATTAAAGGAAAGTTGGAAATTTTTTTTTTTTTTGGGTTATGGTTGGTTTGGTCTACAATGGAGTGGATGAGGCGGGTGAAAGAGTGAATGACAAAGGAAGATAAATTTGAGTTAAGTTTAAAGGCAGTTTAGTCTTTTCGTTATTATAAATTAAATGATTAAAATAAAAAAATTGGCTATAGCAAGTTATCGTACATGTACATTTAATATTCTCGATTTAATATGTACACTATAAATGCTACCCATTTTAGAGGGGAAAAACATCAGCTTTTGATACAGGGATTTCAAATCTCCTATCTCATCTCTCCATTCCACTTCATGTCCCTCCAATCAAGTTTTGCCACGTATTTAAATCATGGATAGCTAAAAAGAAGTTAGAAATTGTGGGTGATATCATTATTATACATATGTCAAAAATTTTATTAAGGGAACATATAGAGGGACAAGAAAAGGGGATTGAAGATCTAGTTCCTTGATATAGTGCTAGACTTGAGAGTTGAGACTACTCTGAGGCGTGTCTGATACAACTAATGCTATAGTGTAGGAATGGATCCCCTCATGTGTAACTCATACATGAGGAAGTTATGCTTTAATCCATACCCTTCATTTCTTTAAGAATATCAATTTATTCATTTTAGAATAAAAAGATGAAAGGTGTTGATTAAAACACGATAACCTTATATGTAACTCACACATGAGGAGATCCACACCACTATAGAATAGTATATAACCTAATAGGTGTTTGGAATTGTGTTGAGTGTTAGAATTGATTTTGGAAGAATGAATGCTTGTTCAGTTTTCAGTTTGCTCGCTTTTGGTTCAAAAGTGATTTTGGGGTCTAGAACTAATTTTGACCGGAAGTAACATTTTCTTGCTTAGGCATTTAAGTGGAATTTTTCTTTTAAATAAAGTTCACCTAATATGCTTATTTATAAAAAAAATTCAAATAATTGGTTTCCACAAATAATACTTTTATATTATTTCACCAAGTAAAACTATTATAGTTTTTTAAGAGTAACTTTTAACCTATACAAGTTTAGCACAATTCTTAATCACAATAATATCAAATCAAGCTTAAGGACGGAGGAGACGGGGGCAAGCAAAGGCCTCCGCCCTTCCACTACAAGAAACAAGCGGGTTACCGACGAATTTTACCGACGGATTTACCGACGGAAAACAAAAATTCATAATTTTTTGGGTTTTGGTCATTACCGACGGAATTTTCCATCGGTAATTCCGTCGGTAAACTTCGTACCACAATGAATAAATTTGGCGCGCTCATTACCGACGGATTTTTCCGTCGGTAAATATCATGAAATTATCTTTTTTGCATAAATTAATATTACCGACGGAAAAATCCGTCGATAATTATTATTGAGTTTTTTATTTTAAAATTGAAGTTACCGACGGATTTTTCCGTCGGTAAAATTTATTTTAGAAAAAAATTAATGGATAATTATCGACGGAAAAATCCGTCGGTAATGTAAAGGAAATTTTTTCTTAGAATTTAAATGGCCGCTTTTTTTTTGGGATTACCGGCGGATTTTTTCCGTCAGAAATTCGAAAAATCCGCCAGTAAACATTTACTTATGCTCTTGCCTATGTGACTCTCGGTTACTCTCTCTCACACTATCTCTCACACACACTCTCTCTCCTCTCTACGCGCAGATTCGCTAACAACAACACCTTGACAAAGAGTCACCGGCCACCGCCAAATGCGTCGCCACCCAATGCATCGCTGGCTACCGACCAGCGCCCCCCTCTCTCTCTGTTCAGTGACCTCTCTCTCTGCTCATGACGGGACCTCCTCTTGTCACGCCGGTCTCCGTCCAAGTACGCGGTGGCTCCGTACCCTCTCTGTCCTAGAGACGGTCCTGCATATTCTCGAGGCGGCTTTCTGCCCCGAGCCTGCAGCGCTCCTCCAGTCACGCCGTCCGTCCTCGCAAGCCCTGCCAATCGCGCCCACCGTCGACCTCCCATCCTTACAAGTCAGATCCGGCCTCGCACGCCTCTCTCTGCGTCCGCCGTCTCCCACACACCGCCCCCACCGCACCCACATGCAGGTTCTCTTTGTGCTTGTCCTTTTATTGACCATATCCTTCTACTACTGTTTTTATAATTTGGTTATGTTGGAAATGTTTAAAATTGGTCATCTTGAAAGTTGGTTGTATGAATTTTACAATTTAGAATCCTGGTTCAACTTCATTTGCAGGTGTAATATTTGTTCACGATCTTTCACAAAGAACAAAGACTAGCTTGCAGAGATGGGCAGCTGAGATTGCTGCAATAGGGACATTTTCAGCTCCTTTAGGGTCTGTTAGCCCTGGTGGCCTTCCTGTTCCATATATATTGTTATTGGTAACAAATCTGATATTGCTGCAAAAGAGGGTACAAGAGGAAGCAGTGGGAATCTCGTCGATGTTGCACGCCAGTGGGTTGAGAAGCAAGGTTTTCTTGCATCCAATGAGGAGCTTCCTTTGATTGAGAGTTTTGCTGGCTGTGGAGGCCTTATTGTAGTTAGTGTCTCAACTAGCTTTTGTGTTCCAGTGATATTTATGCTTTCACTTTCTATGCTGAAGATACTATCCTAGCTTGACATGTAAATATTTAACTGGTTTTACAGAACTAATTTTCACAAGTTTTGGACCACCATATGTGAAATACTCACTTCAGTTTATTGAATACTATTGGTGGCTTGTAGTGAAACATAACATTTCACTTTTTGTCATCTCGCTTGTCTTGTGTAAGAACAAAACCTTCAGCTTTAATTCACTTTCAAAATCAATTGAGAAGGCTTAGTATCAAAATTATTTTTTAGCAGCAATTTCTTAAAGCTAATCTATAAATATAATATTTGATTCACTTAGGTGATCATTGTGAATGAAGCCTACTCTGGCATTCCCACTATGCTTAGCTTTGGAAAATGCTGAATTGGAGATGCTATGTATTTGCAGCATGGTAATCTTGCTTTTAAAACATTATGCGCCTGATGTGCATATGAAATGGCAAACCATATTCGAACAGTTGATGTAGAAATATACCTATTTTTACATTTTTCTGTACAATTGCTATCAATTCATTCTTTGCTTACTAGTTTTGATTTATTTGTTGGACATCTGTAGGCAGTCAAAGAAGCAAGGTATGATAAGGAAGCTGTGATGAAATTTTTCCGTATGGTCAGTTTGGTCTTAAATTTGTTTATGATTTCTTCAGTGTATGGGTCTTCATCTAAGCTTTCCAGTACCTTCCTTTCAGTTGATCAGGAGAAGATATTTCTCTGATGAATTACTTACACCAAAGATGGTCTGCTTCTTGATTCAGAGAAACACTCAGCATATTGATGAAGATGAAGATAATCATTCTTATACTACAAGGTATGTTATGCTCGGCCATGGAATAATTTTGGTGATAGCATGTTGCAGTGCTTTTTTTTTTTCTTTTCTTGGAACTAAATACTTAGCTAGAATGTTGCAGAGAGATGAAAATATAATTTATGTTCTCACATAATATATTCCTTAAGTTGTGCAGATCAGGACTATCATCAATCTAACAATTCAAGAATGTATTTTATTACTATTTGGAACTAAACATAAGCCAATTATGGGATGAGAATGAAACCATAATAAAGTTGATTTATAACGAAGAATTACTGAAGTGAAAAGTTAAAGTCACTATTATTCCACAATTTTGAATAATGTATATATTCTTCTATATCTCTAACAATAGTAAATGCTGAAAAGCATAGTTAGGCAGAAATGGAGTACCTTTCATTTGAGACGTACATTTCTTTTTTCATTATTATTGTCAAATTAAAACTAAAAGAGTTAGATCAAGTTACACATATATAATTTTAAGGGTTCATAATTATGAAACTTTATATACAATTGAAAAATGTTAAAAATTGATTTTTTTTTTCAAAAGCTACTCTTTTTAGCTTCTATAAAAAAGCTAAAAAATAATTTTTTATATTTTAATTATTTTAAAAAATTATCTAAATATATAAAAGTAATTTTTTGGGTGAAAAAAATTAATTTTCACACCATAAAAAATTACATCCAAACACCCTTTAAGTGTAATTACACCATTTAATAACTTTTTATGAAATAACTTTTCAATCTGCCTAGCTAAGTTTATCAGCTAGACTTATTTTTTTATGGAATTTGCTCGTGTCCTAAAAAATAAAAAAAATAAAACAGAGAGAGATGAAATAATGGAGATGTTGGGCACTTTTGTTCAATTTAGGCATATAAAGGCACCTAGGAGGCTGTTAAAGAACAATGTTCAATTTTTATGAAATAACTTTTCAATCTGCCTAGCTAAAACTTTTTTTTTTTGTCTGCCATTGCATGTTATCCTCAGGAATTTCTTCTGATGGAATTTGTGGATGATGGTTTCTTGCTTATTTTTCAACTTGTGAAAGACTACTACATAAATATAATTTTGGGTTTGATTCTGCCTTATTATATATGGAGATGGGAAAAATCCAAACCATTGCGTTAAATGGTAGTTGTAGGATATGCCATGATTCCTAGGCATCTTGTTGGACTAATTAGGAATTAGTTTTAACATACTGTGCATGTTTTCATTTTACTAATTCATCATTGATTGGTTTTATTTCTGTTTTAAGCTTGTTTCATGCCATCCCTCATAGGATATGCCATTATTATTGTATTTTTAATACTTCTTTCTCTATGAATTTTTTTCCTCAGAATTGTGTTGGTCACATGAATGTATCATTTATTCTTGTGTTTTTCTCTCAATTTTTGTAATTTATTTTGCTGAACCTGTCTATTGTTGTTTTTCTAATACTGCTTTCTCTGTGAATTTTTTCCTCCGAATTGTGTGGGTCACATCAATGTATCGTTCATTCTTATGGAAGAAGATGCAGGTAGGCTCCTCTGTACCGCCAAAAACTGATGATGATGATGATGGTTGTGGTGATGCTAATGATGATGATGATGATGCTGACTTCTCCTAGACTGAGTTATTGTTTTTTCTTTATTGATTATATGTTGAATATTTATATTTCTATTTGTAGACTTTATGACATTTTTATCTATTTTATATTTTGGATTTAAATTTATTGCACTTACTATTTATTAAGCACTTTGTTTTTATAATTTTTTCTTATTAAATATATTTATATATTTATAATTAGCTTTATATAAATATTTAATTTTATAAGCTTGAAAATATTCGGACCAATATTTTTTTAAAAATTATTGATGGATTTTTTTGTCGCCAATATAAATATAAAAAGAAAAAAAATTACAAATTACATTTACCGACGGATTTTTCCGTCGATAATATTAAAAACAAAAAAAATTCCAAATTAAAATTACATACTTACCGACGGAAAAATCCATCGATAAAAATCCAAAAAATAAAAAAATCATAATTATTTTAAAAATTACCGACGGAAAAATCCGTCGATAAAAATCCAAAAATAAAAAAATCATAATTATTTTAAAAATTACCGACGGAAAAATCCGTCGGTCAAATAAAAAAATCCGTCGGTAAATATTTATAATGACGAATTTGCTGACGATTCTGTTTCATCACATTACCGACGGAATTTTTTAACAAAATCCGCCGGTAAATCTGTCGGTAATAGTTTTCGACGGATTTTTTCCGCCGGTGATGGTTACCGACTACGGTATTACCGTTTGACGAAATCCGTCAATAATTCCGTCGGTAACTTGAAAATTCGTCGGTAACACATAAAAATCCGTCGGTAAAATCCGTCGGTAACAACATTTTTTCTGGTAGTGAATTCCCTCAAAACTTATTTTTAAATACATGTGCATTTATGTTTGATTAATTAAGAAAAATAAAAGAATCATCACACCTTTATTTCTATTTCTTTTAGATGCACTCATATTCAATTTATTAATTCCTTCAAAATATATTAATTAACTTATGGAATAAGATTTTAGAATTTGTTATAAAAAAAAATTGTACAATATATCCTTGAGAGAAATATATTTTTTGTTATTTATTTATAAATAACTAAATTTATAGTCAGATATAGTATGATAGATACACACATAATAAACTAAAATGAAATACTTAATTACAGCTCTCAAGTATACAATTAATTAAGATATAGTAACATATATATAAAAATATATTTTTTTCATATGAACATACAGTGATAACTTCATTTTATAGTATAATTATGATTTAATATTTCAGCCCCTCCTCTATGTAATGAGTTTTGCTATATTCTCCTAATAATCCTCCTTCCTACAAATCCTCCTAATCCTAAAACAAGTAAAAGAATAAATATAATTAATATCTTAAAAACTTAAAAAGTGAATAATATCTACTTTATTTAACGCATAGCAAGATTTGTAGGCTTATTTATTCCTCCGTACTCTCTGGTTCTCTCCTAATCAGGCCTAAGCTTAAGTGGTTCAATCGAAAGTTATAAAGTGCGTGCAATTTTTGTTGTGGTTTAGATGAAGCTATATTTCACACATTAACATTGATTGTGACCGCATAATATTATTGGTAAATAAATTTATTTGCACCTGGTAGACAGCTGTAATCTGTCATTTTCATATTCGTTTCTATAAATTGTGGATGACTCTCAGTCAAACTCATAGCGATTTCAAACGATAAATCAACGGGCACCGTCAATAACTTCAACAACTTCATAATGAAATAGCAATTGGAAAGCATGAACAGGATAGCATTCACTAATATTTGACAGATTATGTTAAAATTCATATATAGTGTTGATATACCAACAAAGTTTGACACAGTTAGTAAGGTGGCTGGGTCTTTAAGCATGTGTAAGGGGTTCGACTTATGTCGTGTGTATAAAAAGGAGCTTTGTTGGGAGAGGTAAAACTCATTTCAATTATCTCCACGCCTCGGAGGGATTAGTCTTCAGCTGTTGGTCAGGGAATACCCTTGAGAAATAAAAAAATATATAGTGTTGATATAAAGTACTAGCTAATTGATTCATATGCGTCGCTAATTAGATGACGAGATGTAGCCAAATGGCTTGTCTTCTATAAGTATTAGTTAATTGATTTATGTAATCCCGTCAATCTACCCCAACCATTTATTTTGCTTTAGTGGCCTTTAAGTAATTTTCAAGTTAAAGGTTTAAAATATTTTGGAGAGGCACCTGACCTATGTTAAAATATAAAATCATTCAATGATCTGGAATTCAAATTCTCAAAATTGATAAAGTTATTAACGATTCAAGTCCAAAGAAAACATGTAAAATATAAAATTACTTATTTATCTCTGCTTAACAATTTAAGCTTTTGAGACAAATGATTGGTGCAGTCGAGCAAGCATTTTTTTTGGTTTTAGGCTCAAAATTGGAACAATGATTGAGAAATAAGGTTAAAAAAAAATGGTTTTTAACGTGTTCAATATAAAAAAAAAACTTAAAAATTTATTTTTTTAATGAAGTTTATTTTTCAATTTTTGTTTCTTAATAATAAGTGTCCTTGAAACAGCAAATCCCTTGTTTCTTTGGCAATATCCTTTCCAAAACCATTATCTACTAATGAATGACAAAGAAAGCACTATGAGCTTATGACCGCATCCAATATATAGAAAACAGAATACCCCAAAGTGCCAAACTATTCTTTGCCCTCCATATAATGCTCATAATGCCCAACGCATGCCCGTCATCGAGCTCATTGCAACAGGGGAACATCCGTACGATAGTGACATTAAATACTATGGATTTTACGAAGTCCAAAATGTAAGGTAGCAATTTAGAGAATAGGTTCACTTTTGTGACATCATAATGAAACGGGAGAATACACCAAGCGTATAGATAAGCTTACCAATACCATACGTATAGTGCTTACCAATAAAGGAGACTAAATCCGAAAAATCATCCTACTTTTATATAATTGGATTGAGAAGGACGTTAGCTTTTGGAACCTAAGATTCTTATTGGCCGGAGCCCACGTGACAAAGATTGTGTGTCCAATGTCGATATTTTGTTTCCTTACACAATCAATGGACTTGCTACGTTCAGACTGTACCTGAAATAACTCTTCATTTAAGGAATGAGAATAAAGAAAACCTTGGATATAGCGTCTACAACTAAGAGCGCCAAGTGTCAATCATCAACAAATGATGGGTATAATTAGTTAAACAACTCAATGACATGCCGTAATTAATTAACTTATCATCTTATTATCCTCACAAAGAAAATGGCCCTTTTGATTAATTAATTGTCACGTAAAAACTTGATCTTGACTAAATTATTTCCCCTTCCGCCCCACCAGCACGCAGAGAAACACAAGCACATGGACAGTACCCATCAAAGAGAGTGCACTTATTTATTGGGGGAAGGAATATAATGCCAACGCCAATTTGCTATGTCCATTACCTAATCATTTATATCAGGGGAGGAGCTGATCGAGGAGGGAGTGAAAGAAAAGAATTGTGCTTTTGTCGTTGTTGTTGATGATAGTTTGACTTAATCAGTCTCAAAATTCATAAGGCACTACTATGTTGAATCCTTAATATAAGTCGGTTTTAATTTTTTTGTCTGATTTAAAATACAAATCATTTTTACATTTAAATAGAGTATTACTTTTTGTCAAGTTTACCCCTATGTTTATGATGAATGAAAATAAATCGATATGAATATAATTATTAATGAAGAGATAATTTATTATAAGTGATAAAAATATTTTTGAATTTTAGTTTTATTTTTTAAAAAAACAATGAAATCAAATCATTACCTTAATTCTCAAATATTATATTATGGATAAAAGAGAGTAATATTTTTTCTCTTGAGTAATATTATTTCAACACTTAAAAGTGGGTATCTAAATGGGACACCCACTATATCAGCATTGGATGAGATGGATGGGAGAAGATAGTAGGGACTAATTTCACATACATTAGTGATGAAGTGAATATCGCACTTAAATACCCAATTTTGGAGGGTTAGAATAACCTTTTTGTTTCTCTGGCTTTAGATAAAACGAAAATCTATTTAGCTAAGATTAACAAGCAAGATATTACTGATAAATTTTATTAGTTTTAATCTATTTCTAGCATCTTAATTATTGTTGATATTGACATTTACGTGAAAAAGAATGCCCCGGTCATCCAATACTGATTAAGAAGTTTTATATTCAAAATTTATTTTTGCATTGAAGGCGAGAGAATTGAGATTTTATAAAACCAAAAAAAAAAAAAAACACGACTTAATACTCCAGTGTGACATAATCTTTGTGGTTGAAGAAAAATAAATAATTAAAAGAGGCCCCCCGAAAAAAAATTGTAACACTCTGAGTTGTACGCAGTGAGGTTTAACAGATATTTTTAGATATTATATGATGATATGATAATATCAATTACTAATTAAAAACACGTCAAAGGATAGCTGTTGGTGGCAAAAAAATAATCAATAACAAAATTTTTAATGGTTTGTTATAGTACGAGGATTCTTGTTTATGAGGGCACATTTGCTGAGTAAGCTGTAAAGGTCTTTGGATTTGCTTCCCCCTTTATTTGCAGAGATCCTAAGGAGGATTTCATTGGTTGTGTTTGGCAAAACTTGTTCTTTATGCGTAAGGTATTTCGGTATTGTGAAGACCACGTATAGGTACAATGACAAATGCTGCAACTTGTATCTTATGTGGATATTGCTATTATTTAGCTGTGTAAATCTTCTCATATAAAAAATGTCTTTTGATTCACATGGAGGGATTATTGGGAGGTGAGCTATATATTTTGATGATTTTTTGTATTTTCATTAGATAGTTTTAGAACTTTGACTAATATTTTGTGGTTGAGATTATTGTTTTGTTGTTCTATATCTCCATCCTCATTTTGGTGATGAATAATAATTATCAGAAAAGAAAGCTGTTCAATCCTTTCATAATATGCTTGTATTGTTTTTTTTAAATTTTTTTTTATCATTGACGGGGCAACAGCCCAAGGAAAGACAGCACTAGCTACCCACAACATGGGTAAAATAAGTTCCTACTAAGTCAGCTAGAAAAGCGACAATAAGAAAGGGGGAATACTAGAAAAGGAAGAGACAACCCAGTTATCAATTGCGTGCCCAAAATTAGCTAAGCAATCCGCGCACCCATTGGCCTCCTTGTAGGCGTGCGTTATTCGGGCTTCACTAACTTGAATCATGAGAGATCTAATGTGCTTCACAAGAGGGGCGCAGGGATGACTAACATGGACCCCATCTAAGATAAACTGCACAGCAGTCTTTGAATCCATCTCCACAACAATCTTATTAAAATTTGAATCTAATCCCATCTTAATACCAAGAGCAGCTCCCTAAAGCTCAGCAACCATAATAGAGTAGTTATCCAACCCCGCACTAAAGGCCCGAATAAAACCACCGTTAGAGGCCCACAAAATGCCTCCACAAGCGGCGAATCCCGATTCTTGATAAATGGAGCCATTCACCTTAATCTTGACCCAGCCCACAGGAGGAGGATTCCATGCCACTTGGATCACCTGCCAGTTGTAGATTTTTGGATGGGCATTTGAAGCATAACCCAAAGCAAGAGAGAAGCTACGAGCAAGAGTAACAACTCTGGCAACCACTTCACGCCTCAAAGGGGTCTTACCTTCAAAATAAATTCATTCCTAGTCCTCCACAAAGTATGGCAGGTACTTATGAACAATAGGGGCCAATCAACCCCAAAGAAAAGGCATTTAAAAAAGTATATATTTCAATGCTCATCGCAAAGCCCACCAAAACTATAGTTATTCGAAACGAAAGGAGGAACCAAGAAAGTTAGGGGCATTTGGTCACCTTAATTTGGACATGTTAGTAGCCGATGGTTGGATGAGAACCTAGAATACTATTATTTATTTCAAATGAATTTTATATGTAATATTAAATGTTTGAATCTTAAAACCTTCATCATATTCTTGGACCAAGCACTATTCTTGTGCCGTTGTTCTTATGGAGGTGTCTCAGCTATTGGCAAGGGACTGGATTGTACGACTATCTCATGGGGTTCGCGAGATTAATTCTTGTGCAGATGGAATGACTAAGTTAGGTAGTACCAATGATGATTTTATTCGATTTTGGCAAACTCCCCCTTCCATCTTATTGCCTCACCTCTGTGAGGATGCGTTAGGGAGTGGGTATTTATGTGGTTAATGCCTGTTGGTGTTTTGGTTTGTTTGTCTTTCATCTGTAACAAAAAAAAAAACCTTCATTTGAAGAAGGTTGATTAAGGTGGAGTTTGCCAATCTGGTCACCTTAAACCCAGAATACTTTACCAATGTGGATTGTATAAGGTGGTAGGTATCCTGACTAGGTTTTAAACTTAAGCATTGAGAATAAAACAAAATTCTTACTGTGAAACCCCTATCTTGTTAAAGTAGAGGACGGAGCTAAATTGATTTTTTTAAGAGAGATCAATACTTAGTAGTTAATTTCTTATAAAAAAAATATATCTTAAACTTTTCATCTTATTTAAAAATTAAACTAAAAAATCATATAGAAAAGAAATAAATATTTTATAGTTAAAACTCAAGAAAAATATACATATTTTACATAACATATTATTTATTATAATAGTTAAATATCTAATTAAATAAAAAAATTTGATAAAAAGTAGGTAAGTAATACTTTGGAGGGAGGGGGGCATTAAAAAATATAACATATAAAAGGAATCTGAAAATTTTGGCCCCCCCCTCCCATACACTAGAATCTGCCTCTATGCCAATGATTCCACCAAGTCTCATTCCCTAGGTTGTGGTTTCATTGGATGATCGTAGACATGTATAGAGATAATGAGAATCACGTTAATCCATTTATACACGTTACTAATTAGATGATGAGCCATTTGTCTACCTTAAGAGGGTCATGGTTCACTCTTCTTAAAAAATCTTAGAGCCTATTTGGTTTCAATTTCTAGTTTTTATTTTCAGTTTTTTAGTTTTTAAGATTTTATGAAAAAAAAAATTGAAAAGTGAAAATTGGATTTTGTAGTTTTCACAGTTTCGATATTTCCTACTCAAAATCTAAAAAATTGGAAACTGAAACTGAAACTGATACCAAACAGACCCTTAAATTCCTGATGCCATAAAAAATTGAAACTCTTGAGCTCAATGCACCTTCCGCACCTATTATCTTAAGCAATTTTCAACTCCTATCAATTATGAACTCGATATGGAGAGCTTTCTCGCCGGGAAACAATTGACGTTGGCTTCTATAATGGGCCACAATCTTGAAGATCATCTAGATTTAGACAAAGTTCCACAAAGATTTGTCTCTGAAGATGACAAGAATTCTGGTCATGAATCAAAGAGCTATAAAGAATTGCACCAACAGGGTCATTTCCTACTTCATAGTATCCTTGGTTTCTATCCATGGATTCATCATTTAAAAACCGCATGGTGGGTTTCAGTTTTGCACATGCTTTCTATTAACTCTCGGATCTCTTAATTCTTCAAGAAACTTGAGTCCCTGATACCTTACAAGATGACATTTAAATGTAACGTCACCAAAACTTGTTATTGCAAGATAAAACAAGGGGAACTAAGCTGTACATATGATATATGGAACTGGCACCTTTCTCTACAGTAAGCTATTTGGTAACTTTCATTTTGTGTGCTACCTAATGATTCAAAGATAACTAATCTCTCTTTTTCTCACTTTACTAATATGTTCACTTTAGATGAGTCAACTCTACATAATTTAACACCTCTAAAGTAAGCAAGTTGATAAAATGAGAAAATGAGTGGTTAACTACTCTCAAATCAATAACTTCCATTGTGTGGGACATGTTATATATATGATCCAAGGTAATTAATTTATCACTTACTTTACCAATTTGCTCACCTTAGAGGAGTCAAATTCACAGAGAATGCATTAGGCTATACTCCTAAGTCCTAAAGACATCCATAATTCCCAGCAACGGGTATTACAATCAATAATTGTTTCCTTAAAATGTTCATTGTTCACGTATGTTGCTTGGTGTTCTCTTCTTGCGATCGATGCAGAAACTTAGTGGATCTAGCTAGGGATTGCCATGAACATCTATGAAGGAAAGTCTACCACAAGGAAGACCCAATAATGGGATTCTCTTAGGTAGTGCCGACGACAGCAGAAAAACGGGCCTCTTAAATTCTAACGGTTAAGCCCAGAATTAAAAGAGCCTACAGGTTGTCGGTAGCATACGTAACAGAGAAGCCCGTTGACCCAAAAAGAATCAAAAGAGTTAAAAAAAAAACCATCAATAACACTAGACCCAAAAAGGTAACACTATCAGATTGCACTGCAGTTAGTTTTTGTCTATGGGATGCGATAACTAATCCCTTCACATACGATAAATTTATCTAAAGGAATAGATGTTAACCACGAGTTTTAAAGTTGTTCCATTTCCAAGGCTAGTATTGAACAATTGACACTAAGTTAAGAAAGAAGAAAACCATTACCATATTGCCTCGATCCTTGTAGTTGAGCTTGCAGCTTCGAATAGATAGTGATATATGTATTAATAATGAGCACACATAAAGTCAGTAATAATTGTATTCATTTATTACTGCACTAATATCATTTTAATTGCGGATAATAGATCAATTAGCATGACGTCTCAAATAAAATGAATTCATGAAATAACGCAACTCCTTACATATAGATGGGCTCTAGTCATGTATGAATGTGTGCCATCATCCATAAATAGATTTTATTTTTCGTAGCTGTTTGTATCTGAGTTTTTTAAATACGTTGCGATATTTTTCGCCCTCACAACCAAATTGGTAGTGATGCTGCCATAAATATAATTGCGAATTTCTTGGATGGCATTCATGATTCATAAACCGTGGCTTCTATGTCGTACGTGTGTATCAATTAGTACAAGATAAACTGCTCCGAATGAAGTGGCGTTGCAAACTTTCAAAATTTTCAAGGTTACCGATGACGTCATAATGAACGACAAATGTGTTTTTAATGTATTTTAGTTCATTCGTGCAATCGGTGCAAATATGATTTTTGCATCATATAGCATCTCTCATTTTGTCCAAACAAATTTCTACTCCTTGATCTACGACAGTCACGGCCCGTATTTGTGATAGTTTTTCCTTGTTTGCTAGTAAAATCAGTTTTTAATTGTTATGCATCTTAACGAGAAATTGTTACATACCCTAATATCACATTTAATGTCTTCTACAGTATAGATCCCTACCATTGCTCTTAAACTAGGTGCCTCAAATTTATATAAATTTATTCAAAGTCAATGGTAAACATCTTTGCCGGAGCATGTGAATATATATTTTTGGTGTGCTTCTTTTAATGGGTCTTTCGTAGATAACTTTTTGTTTCGCAGCATATGCACATGATATTTGCTATTTAGAGTATAAAATCATTTTTATGCTTCTAACCAAAAGCTTAAGCTAATAACTAAAGATACATTAATGATTTTATATTCTAATATATCCCCTTATGCATATGCCTCTTTTTGGGCTTGAGTATGAACATTTTTATCGGAATGGGGATTCGAACTCTTGATCATAGTAACTCCGATACCATATCATGAAATCATCTTTTCAAAAATCTTAAGCTAATAGTTAGAGGCATATGAATGGTTTTAAATTCTAATATGTGCTAGCAGACACCTATAATTGATTCATTCATTTATTTAGGAATGCTGTTGTGGAATTATATTTGGGGTTGATAGATACGAGATTATCGTGCATGATTCTCAGGATATTGGTTTAGGGTTTATAGTTATCAATATATATACTTCTATACAATTTGTTGAGAAAAGTCATTACTCATGCTTATTACTTGAAAGGGATACAAAAACAACTATGGCCTTCATAGTTTCCACTTATGTTTTCTATTACTCATGTTAAAGCTACCGGCACCGTAGTTGTGTTCTGAATTCCATCAAATTATATTGCTTTTGACAAACGTGGAAATTATATAAATCATCACCTGACACAATTGTTGATATCTTTATTGCTTAAAACTCGAATACATATTATCATTTGGTCTGATCCTTAACGGCATTTGAAAGCTTCTTGATAGATAATTTCATACCATATACGCTTTGTATCATTGCATGAAACAAATAAGGTTGTTGAGGTACAAGATCCTACCGATAGAAGTTTGATCATTAGTAGGACAAGTTGTTGACAGCCTTTCAGAAATGGTAACCATTTCTGGTTCTCGCATAGTCAGCTGTTGTTGTAATTGAGCTGTAATCTGTTGCAGAAATTAGGTGCTTAATTTTTAATGAAATTATATCAAGAAAGGTACAAAAAGAGTT
This sequence comes from Dalbergia cultrata, assembly GCA_031216105.1. Lineage (NCBI taxonomy): Eukaryota > Viridiplantae > Streptophyta > Magnoliopsida > Fabales > Fabaceae > Dalbergia > Dalbergia cultrata. The sequence goes on from CM062345.1 coordinate 62,866,770, forward strand.
GTATGTTTATAAAATAATGTTTGGTGTACAACTAAATTGCACAGCAAATGCACACCACACACTTTATCACCATTGGATGTGATATGTGGTTCCCACTCATTCATCAAATCCAATAGTAATAAGATATGTGATATGCGCAATTTATTTATACACTTAACATCACTCATGTTTATATTATCTATCAGAGTGATCGAATACCCCAGTTTCATTGTTTCAGCAGGTAGTTCACGATATTCAGGCCGTGGCTGGAATAGCTGGAGACTAATCGGTGCAAGTGAATCGTATTCATTTCTGATAGTGTGTGGAGGATTGGATGCCACATTTTCTTCATTTGCAATCTTTGCTTCATAAACCTAGATGCAAATCTTCTTTTTTAGCTATAGTAAAGTTGAAACATTTGTTTTCTAGACAAATATTAGTATGCCTGATAAATGATCGTGAATCTGTTTGATATGAATAACATATTCCTAAATTATAGAATGGATTTTCTTCATCATTCACCTTATTTTGCAGCTCTGCATTTTCTTTTTGGAAGAAGTCCACCTTTTTATGAAGTTCTGCATTTTCTTGATGAGTGAGATTTTCCTACAATGGCAGTTGAAATTGATCAGAAATTCATAATACATTTGGGGAAACCTTAATTAGTTAAAACATGGCAAGAACAAAACCATATTCCTGAAACCTTTTGGTGTAGTTCTTTAATCTCATCTATCAAAATTTGATCCTGCGGGGAAATCAATGTGCAAGGTCTTGAATATGCTGTCAAAGGATGGAATCTTCAACTTGAATGGAAGTGTTATGATTTAAATGGATTCATCATACCTTTTTCATGCGAACACTCTTTAAACTCATCTCAAGTTGATTTTCCAGATTTTGTAGTTCTTTAACGCCCAAACCAGAAAGTTCTTCACCCATCAATTGCCTGCTTTTATAAAGAAGAGACTATGAAATTCCTTATCTCGTTTGTATTTGGAAAATATCATAAGTTTGTTACCACAAGTGTTTTAATAGCTTTTTAGTTTTAAGTTTTACAAGCTAGAGTTGTGTGATCTACAACTTTTTGGACTATCAGTGGTAATTCTTAGTGTTTTTTAAAAAAGTAATATTTGGTGTCCAATAGAATTACATAATAAATATACACCACACACTTTATTACCATTGAATGTGATCAGTGAATGAAATGAGTGGAGACCACACATTACATCCAATGGTGATAAAATGTATGGTGTGTATTGTTGTACAATTTTATTATACACTAAATATTATTCTTTTTGAAAACATGCGGCATGCACCACACCGTTCACTGATAATAAAGCCCTAAGTCAGTGGATCATAGATATATAATTATATGACTCGTCTCTATTGTGAATGATGAGCTATTAACTAACCTTCTGTTTAGAAGGAATTAATGCTAAAAATCTATTTAGTCAGTATTATAGCCAATTAAGATTGTGGAATGTTATATTTAGTTAGTTATTAATATAATAATATGTCAAAGTTGCTTCTTATTATGTATTGTCGTTTAGGACCAGTTGCACATCGTTTTTCGAACTCATTCCATTGTGTGGTTCCTCATCACGTATTTGAAAAACTAATGAAAAGCAAAATATTTAGGATATTCTCTAATATATTTTGAGTTTACGGAGACGCCTGGGAGGGAAAGGAAAGCAAATTATTTTCAATTTATTGGACGTTTAGGCAGGGTTGTGAAAGGTATATAGATGATAACATTCTCTTTAACTATTTAATGTCCTCCAAAGAAAATCTTTCCTTGTCTAAGGTGACATAGTGTAACCTACTAGATTATTTTGACCAGCTTCAAGTACAATCATGAAATTAACTGCTGGGTGTTACCTGTGGCATTCTTGCAAGTGCTGTAGTTGTTGCCTTAAGCTTGCTGCTTCTGTCTGCCAAAGCTAGAAAGTGGAAACACAGAGATATAACACATATATTGCACTATTAGTGGATCATTTTGAATGCAGGAATTGTATAGTACGGGAATTAATTTGAGGACCAAAATTAGAGGTAAGAGCTAACAAGAGGATGCTCCTAAGACTAAAACTCGTACTAATATAGTGATTAGTTTGATTATTTTGCAACCTGCTGTTTCATTTGTGTCCTAATGATTGACTTCGAGTTGGAAATAAGAAGAAATTGGTATTTTAACTGTTCAAGGATGGCAAGTTTTGCACCCGCTAACCCAAAGTTAGTCAGGCTATATTTACTCTTTTGTGACAATCAGGCTCCACTAATCCACATCCATCTATATCCTCCAATTCAACGTTATTCCATTCCATGAAAGGTTCCAGCATGTGTAAATTAATTGTTGTCTATTGAAGTTGGTTAATATTCCTAGTTTCCTAATGAGTACATACCAACTAGCTAACTTACAGAAAGCCTGCTTAATCTTCTCAGTTCCCAGAATTTGATGTCCAAGTTTGGCATAATAAAACATTAATTACTTGCTAACTTGAGGGGCTTATTAGAACATGATAACTTATAATGGTTATTCAGCTGTGTACTGTGATTTTTAAAATAGTGAGTAGTGATTGAGTTTTTCCCTACTGCAGCATTCCTAATCATGATGTATATTACTATATTAGTTAGTTCTATTCGTTTAATGAATCGATCCACTCATTTTTCAGACTCTCATCTTCATTTAGAGCTGTGCATGAATCGTTACCTTGACTTCTGAAGTGGGATCCAGCAGCTGATGTTCCTCTGTTAGCTTATTGTAGCGTTCAAAAATCGACTTCATACTGCCACAAATATATAGGATATGTCAATTGACTATATTTGTAGCTTTTGGCAAGTAAAAGGTGTTGATAACATGCAACAAAACAATTTACATTTTAACAATCTATCTTTACTTTTATACTATATATAATCTGAGGAGGGCTTTTCAACTATATTTAATTTGTTGATTTTTTTTTCCTTTCACTGACTTAATTATTTAATTTGTTTCTTATTCATTAGTATATACTTAAAACTTTTGATAGAGCTTAGAGGGCAACATGAACATTTTAGCATTAGATCTTATTATTGACGAATTTATATTAAGGATATATTTCAGTTATATTGAGTCAAGTTTGATTTATTTAGTTTATTAGTTTATGTTTCCATATTACAATATTAGAAAATTATTACAAAACATAAAATATCAGTAAGTTTCTATTCATAATTTGAATAATATTTGTATTTTGAAAATATTAGAGGCATAATAAATAGAAGGTCAAATATGTTTATGGTCTTTATAAATATATGACATTTTGATTTTAGTTCCTCTAAAAATATATTTTGGTTTTTAATCCCCTTTTTCTAATATTATCTTTTTTTATCCAAACAATCCATATTTAGATCCTTGAAAGTGGTTTAGAATATGAATTTAATCCTTATGAACATTGAAAATTTTATTTTTTGTTATTATAGTTTATAAGTATCTTCAAAATCATCTTTTGATCCTTATTATAAATATCATTATTTAACCGTTCAAACTAATGATAGAGACAAAAAAAACATGATATTAATAATATGAGAGACTTGAAACTAATAAAAAATTTTAGATGAATTAAAACCAAAACAGTCTATATTTGTTGGGAGAAAAAACATATTTAAGTCTAAATATAATAAAAAATTTAGAGACCAAATCGATATTTTAGTAAAATTTAAAGGACTTAATTAACTCGTTAAATTTTGACTCGTTTTAACATACTATTGATCAAAGTTAGCTGGGGGGTATCAGATTAGAGATGTATGTATAAAAGAATGCAAAACCATGTGTGTGGACATCAAAGGGAAGCGTTGCATGCAAGAAATAACTGCAAGGGAACTCGAGAGAAAGAAATGAGAGAGAGATGTAAATTGAGAGAGTTATTTGATAGAATGAATCTTCATAGTTTACATTATTACTACCATTGATTTATATATCAATGTCTGGAACATAAGAGAAGTGTTAACTAACTTAACAAAATAAATAAGCTAAGTTGTATCAATTAAGTAACTAATTGTAACCACCTAATTAATATTCATCTCCAATAGCCCCCCCTCAAGCTAGAGCATGGATATTGATCATGCCCAGCTTGGAGTCTAAAAACTAAAATGATTTGGGAGGCAAAGCTTTGGTGCAAAGATCTGCCACTTGAGATTGTGACCTGATTGGGAGTAGATGAATGAGACCTGTCTGAACTTTTTCCCTTACCACATGACAATCAAGTTCAATGTGTTTAGTTCTCCCATGGAAAGTGGGATTGGCTGCCAAATGCAAGGCTAATTGGTTATCACAGTAAAGTGTTGCAGGAGCAATGAAGTTAACATGAAGGTCTTGGAGTAAGTATGTTATCCATTGGATTTCACAAGTTGTGGCTTCTAGGGCCCTATACTCTGCTTCAGATGAGCTACGAGAGACAGTTTGTTGTTCCTTGGATTTCCAGGAGATGAGGGAATGTCCAAGATAAATGCAACAACCAGTTATTGACTTGTGTGTTTCAGGACATGCAGCCTAATCTAAATCACTAAATTAAAGGCTTTTAACTGCAATTCAGTATTAGAGGGAAAGAATAGTCCACGACCAGGAGATTGTTTAAGATATCTTAATACTCGGTGGGCAGCTTGGTGGTGAAATTGCATTGGATTGGATAAAAACTGACTAAGATATGTGACAACAAAACATATATTTGGTTGTGTTAGTGAGATATAGTAGCTATCCAATTAATCTTCAATATGTGTATCGCCTCGATTTTTCTACATAGCAAAAATGACCAAAATACCCCTAAGTCATTTTTGCATAAAAATCGAGGTCGGCCAACCCCGGCCACCCTCAAAAGTTTATTTCTATACTAGGAGTAGATTACATGAGGATTAGATAGTGATCCGTGCGAAAATCGCAATCCGCATTTTTCTTCTGTGTAAAAATGACCTGTGATGAACCGTAAAAAAAAATACTGATGACCACCGTGTACCTTAAGTGGTATAGACCACCATAGAGTCCTCCTTTTCTTTTTAATTCTCTTATTTTTCTTCCTCTGGTAGAAATCCACACACCTTTTTTCTTTTTCTTCTTCCCCTATATCCTCTCCCTTTTCCTATAGCTCTCCCTCCTCTCATCACTTCCTTCAATTTTTCATCTTCTTTGCTTTCTTCTTCAAAAAAATAACACCACCACTTCCTCATCATCATCTCATCCTCTTCTTCATCACCTTCTTTCTCTTTCCTCTCCTTTACTCCATTCTTCTCTCTAACTCCATTAGAGAGAACTGAAGATTAGGAAGGTGTTGACGTGATTTTCTTCACTAATTTTACTCTTCAAGTGGTAAATAAGCTTCTACCATACTTTATTTAAATTATTGAAGGTTCTAATTATTTTAGGATTAATTTAGGTTTCTTAAACCCTTGGATTTGGGGTTTTTAGTGAATTGGCGTTAATTGATGTTAATTGATAGCGTAGTTAGCTCACAAATATTAATATTGTCTTGTTCCTAGAGTGATAAAGCAATCAAACGACGACACTTGAGTTGGTGGCATCAAAGACGTTATTTCTTCGGTTCTTTGAACCAATTTTTGTGAGTAGATAGTGTATCTGTAGATTATTTTATGCATGTTAAACAATATAAAATTATATAAAGAGCTGAAAGTATGTTGATATAGAAGAAAATAATTTATTTATTAAAAAAGGAGGTTTTATGTTTGAAATGAAAAAAATATTTATTTTTATTCTCATTTAAATATTTTTGGTGAAATGTAACAAATATTGAACTGTCAAACATTTTATAATAATTATTAAATTTGAGTATATTTTATGTCTAATGTATTTCATATAACATGAGAATGGATTTTATGTTGGAAAATATTCTGGAAGTGGAATGTGCATGATTTTGAGTTAATTTGGGGGAAAACTCCTAGTTAGAACCTGTAGTTAACGGCAGAGACGTTAGCCTCGGTGCATCGTGAAAAACTCTAGTTAGTAGGAGAGATGCTAACCCGTACATGACTTTTGTCATGTCTGAACTTGTATGGTTACGAGCCAATCCCAGTTAGTAGGTGTGGTGTTAACCCACAAGTGACCTTGGGTCATGTTTGGACTTGTTATTATTCTACTTCGGATAACTCCCCATTACACTTGAAATTATGTGATTATGTAAAGTTAGGTTTTCAAGAAATCTCATGTTATAACTATATATATATATATATAGGAGTACATATACATTATTATGTTTATATTGTTTTATATTTGTATTTAGTAAATTATGGATATCCTATCTCTCGCTGAGTTGCAAAACTCATCCCGTTGTCTTCCATTTTTTTTTTACAGATACAAGCGCTGGTGCTGGATCTAGTTTTGTTCCTCCGGCTCAGCCTTAGGTGCATTTCAAGTTGGTGAGCCTTCTTGTGAAGGCCTTTATGTTAGAACCTCATTTTTTTTTAGTTTATTAGTTGCTCCATATGTCACAGGCAGGGTCCCTGGATCTATGTTATGCGTAGGTTGAGATCTTATTACTTAGATTTGTAAATTATGTTATGAAAAAGATTTATAAACTTAACCTAGTTTTATGTTTGAACTATATGATGTATTATGTTTAATAAAGTCTGAAAACTAGTTTGGTATCTGGAATATGTTGAGATATCATTATATGCTGGAAGGGCGCATTCTGAGAATGCTTGATGCCCATTTACTCTGAAGTTAAATTGAAAATATTGCAGGTTATATTTTATTTAGGAAATGTCCGAAAATAGAGGAAACTCTGTCCGTTTTCTTATAAAATATTGTGTGTTAAGGCTTGCTAGGGAAGATGTTCTCTATACGTCGGTCATGACATAAGTTGGGTCGTGACATGACCAAAATGCCCTTAAGGTCGTTTTTGCTCGGAATTCGAGGATGGCCGACCTGGGCGGTCTTCAAGGGGTTAGTTTAATATTTGAAGGGGATTAGATGCCTTAGAAATAATAACAAGAGTGAAAATCTCACTCTTTGAACTTTTGCAAAATGACGAAAATAACTCTACGGTGTTTTTACTCGAGATTTAGTGCCGACTGAGCCCGAAAAGATTTCCCGGGAGTTTGAATTGTTGGTTTTATGTGATGAATGATATTCGGATGAGTCCGGGTGGTCTCGGAGAGTTTTGATGTAAAATGACCTTTTTACCCCTAGATTAGTGCATAATGAGCTTAATGATGTGATTAAGAAAACCTAAGCAATATTAGGTTCTAATTAAAGGTAATTTAATTTTAATTATTAATCTTGAGTTAAAATAATTAATTAGGGTTTACTAGGACCTAAAAGTACTTAAGGAATTCCAAATTTCATTCTTAGTCAAAGAGCATCCAAGACTTTATGTCATGTTATGACCAAATAGTGTTTTCTCTCTCTTGTTCCTTAAAATTAGAAAGTATGTTGGAGTTTGAATTTCAAACTAAACAAGTTTAATTCAAACTGTGTATGACAACTTCTAATCATGTCTTGAGAACTCTAATCACACAATTACAACTCTTAACACCAAAACACAAGTTTTTAACTATGTTTCCTAATTAAAATTACCCTAAGACCTAATTACCACACCCAAAATGAAATGAAATTCTCCCCCCAAAACCCCAATGTGGCCACTGGCCACACACCCCCATTTCCATCATTTTTTTTAACAATATATAAACACATTCTAACCTAGTGAAACCCTCATTCTTACCACTAGCTTTTTTGTTGAGAACTTGTTACCAAAAAAGCTCTCATATTCTCTCAACTTGAGTTCTTTCTTCTCCTCCACTCTCAAGGGAGAACCACCACCACAAACAACCTTGAACCACCATACCACCACCTCAAACCACCTCCTAAACACATAAGCTTTCCACTCCTAAGCTTAACCCCACAAGAAAACTCATTCCTTCCTTTCTCTCGTCTTGGCCGAAGCCATATACCCACCAAAAGAATATTTTTGTCTTCTCATTCTAACTCACAAGATCAAGTTTTCTTCTTTCCATCAAGAAAACATCTTTGGTAGGGTTTTGTTTGAAGTTTCTTTCTCTTTTTCTTGTTTACATTTTCGATTTTGATGATGCTCAAGTGCTCCATCTTCGAACTCAAGGATGGGTAGATGAACAAGCTTTCTTTGTTTTCTTTCCTTTATGTTTCGGTTTGAGTTTTCCTTTCTTGCCCCATGGTTTAGGTTTTGAGCTTTCTTTCCTTTGTATTTTCGGTTTTGGTTGGAAGAAAAGTGGTGGATCCATGGCTTGATGATGAGAACCTTTGATGGTGGTCTTGGTACCACCAAGTTTAGGGTCTCTAAAGCTCAAAGATTTGTTCTTTTTATTCTTTTATTTTCAGCTTAGGCCTCATGGCTTTCTTTCAGTTCGGTCTCAATGAGAGGCTCAAGGATGAGAGTTCTTGATGGTAAGTTTAATACCACCATGTGTTGGACCTCTAAGAGCTTAAAGTTTTGGTTCCTCGGTCTATTATTTTTTTTTGGTTTTCATCTTTTATTTTTCCTTTGTTTTCAGTTTTGCCACAAATAGAATAATGAAACAATAGCTTGATGATGAGAGCATTGGATGGTGGTTTTGACACCATCAAAATGACGGTCTCTAAAGCTTAAAGATTGGCTCCTTCATTCTTTTATTTTTGGTTCCTTTTGTTGAACATGAGAAATGAAATGTTGTTGGTTGATCTATTCTCTTTGTCCATTTCTTTGAGCTTGATGGTGAGTCCAAGAGATAAGGTTCTTGGAACCATGATGTAAAGGACTTTAAAGCTCACTTCTATTTTACTAAGATAAGTTTGGGGTTGAGATGGTATTATTTAAAGTCTTGATATGAGCTCTAGCAAGAAATAAAGTGGACTTGCATCATGTTTATGTTTCAATACTTTGCATAGCATGTTTATTTTGAGTTGACCATAATCTTAAAGACTAAAGAAATGAACTTGCATTTCCATGTTTAAATTTCAAACTTTGCATCTCATGTTTAAATTTCAAGTTGTCACCTAAATGATAAAGATAAAAATGAATTGCATCTCATGTTTATTTTCAAGCCCTCACCTTATAAGGTTAAAGAGTTAAAATGAGAATGCATAGTATGTTTAAGATTCTTGTCATCACTTAAACCCCTAGAGCTGAAGACTTACCCCTTGTATCCCAAATGGAAGTTTTGATTTTGGACACATCCTTAAGGATGAATATTTTGGCCATGTGGTGATGATGAACTTAGGATGAGTTTCATCTAGTCATTGGGGCCAAGACTTATGTTGTTAGAGTTTTCAAGCATAGAGGACTCAAAGAATGCAACATGCTATAAGTTTTATGGACAAAACCTTATTTATGAAATCCTTGTTTTTGCTACTACCCTAAGAGCCATTCCTTATACTTTCAAAGGAATAAATTAGTTTTGAAGGCATTTCCTAAGTCTTAAGTTAATTCTAAGAGAAACTAGCAAACTAGCAAGTAGCAAAAATGTGATTTTATGTGCCTTTGGAACACAAAATTTGCAGCCACTGTCTTGGCATTTCCTTTTCTGTTTGATGCTGTTTGGAAGGGTAAATTAGTGTAAAAGTTGGTATTAAATGTTGTAAAAATTGTTTTTGGCATCCTAGGATAAACTAGTAACAAGAACGGGTAAAAGATACAATTTTTGGAAGTTCCTAGGAAATGGAATTTTTGCTACTGCCTCACCAATTTAATTTTTGTAAAATGTTGTTTACAATGATTTAAATGTGTATAAATCACTAATAGATGATGCTAGAATCAATTTCTTTATTTTGAGGAAAACTAGAATAGAAAGAACCGAAAATGTGTTTTTGAGACTTCTAAAAATTGAGATTTTATATCTACTGCCTTGGTAACTTTATTTTGATAAGAATTCTGTTTGAAACTGAATTCAAGTATAAAAATTTCCATTAGTGGTGATAGGAACTAATTTTAAAAATTTAGAAAAAAACTGGTAATTAAAAAGGGTTAAAAACAAGATTTCTAGAAGCCCGAAAAGGTCTATTTTAAAACACTGCCCAAAGCTGTCCAGCAACATTTGGAAATCTTTATAAGGTTTGAAGTTAATGAAAATCATCATGGCGGGTCCCTTAGATGCTTAAAAGAACAATTTCGAAAAAAACTAGGTTACGCCGGGTGTAGTTTTAACCTGTAAGGGGCTATAGCGTAATTTTCTAACAACTTGGGAATAATCGCATGATAAGTGTCCGATGATGAATCTTTAATACCTTGCCCATGTATGTATATATTACGTTGATGAGCATAGCATATATATTAGCTGAGCCTGGTCCTTGATTCCAGCATACTAGGTAGGAACATGTTTATCTTTCAGTAGAAATGATGATGATATGTGCTGATAAATTATATGGAAGTAAAAGAAGGTTATGTGATTTATTTTGGCATGCTATGAGTATGACTGAGCTATTGAGATGCATGATTGATGTGTTTGTTGATAAGTAACAAATTTGGGGAAACTTCATTTTTAGCTGTTATGCTGATGATTTTCGCCAAATTTGTGAACTTAGAAAAATTCATGAGAATTATGTGCATGGAATGCTATGGGATAAGTCATGATGATATTTAGAAATGTTATACCCATGCATGCCCCTCTAATTAACATGTTAAGATAAGAGGTGACATAAAACACATGGAAATGATCCTCTAGACTCCAGGAATTAATGGTTATGGGAAAGGTGATCCAAAAAGTACCCTTTAGACTCCAAGAATTAATGGTTATGAAAGGTGTTCCTATGCCCCCTAACCCGCACTCTAAGAGTCGAGAAATTGCTTATCATAGGATAAGTATAGACTAGTGACGACTAGTTGGGTATGAGCTCATAACGTAGAAACTCTCAAAAGGGGAGAGTATTAGGGTGACCCCACAGAAGAAAGAATAATGAACTCAAAGTCACCTAAATTGATAAAAGAGAAAAGATTCATATGGAGGATTCATGTTCCTTTTTGTCATTCATGTGATTATATTTCCTTATGCTATGTTTATTTATTAGTATGATTTTATGATATGTTGCACATGGCATGGACATGCACTCATGATATAATGTAATGCATTCATAACATTAAGAATCATGCTAAAAGACATAAACCTTGGATAATGGGCTTTGGAACTTAATAAAATGAATTATATGTATGCTCACCATTTTCATAATAAATCCAAGGTTCCTGAAGACGTAGATGATGATATGCACTAGAAGGAGAGTACCCTACTAAGATTCCTGTTTAAGTTTCTCATCATCTTCTTTTTCTTTCTTTCTCCGTCACATCTTCAGAGGCTAATGGTGACGTTCGTGATCTATGTTGACGCTCCTACCTGGGAGTTTCACTTCGACCCTGCGCATCAGTCCTACCACTTCATGGGTCGATGTTCAGTTCGCCTTTTTGTGTTCATGGAGCGCCCGTTCTTACACCCCATCACTAGCTCTAGATTTTCTCCTGCTGCCTCATTCGCCGAGGATATGATTTTCGAGCACGCTCGTCCTCGAGGAGAATATATTCGCCATGCCCATACCTCTGCTTCATATGTTTGAGCTTACCCCAAGTACGTTCCTCGTTCACCACCCTGATCGTTCACCACCCTGATCGTCCGAGCCCGAGATCGACCCCTCGGAGGAATCACCATCCTAGCATTCTTCTAAAGGTTTTGCGCTGACTATTCCCATGAAGATCAGAGGAGACTTCAGTGGAGATGCCACGGTTAGAGACCCAGTAAGAAGAGTTACTCGCCCCCGTCGAGGAGCCACACCCATCCTACCCTGTGTCTTAACACGCCCGAGGAGCTGGTGTGTTTCATTGGTTACATCCCTCCCCCTCAGTAGGGGCATCCCTAGTAGTTGATGATGGACTTCGTGGGAGTGCTCAAGCATATGCGATGGATAACCTTCTTTTGCTTCTATATTTTGAGGTTATCTTACATAAGCACACCTTGGCAGACTTCGGAGATGAAAGAGGTCTCTAGTGGTTTGATTTATGTTTATTTTTATGTACTTTAATTACTGACTCTGGGATTACTATATTAACCTAACCTTTATTGGTGGGTATTGTGTTACTTATTATTTATGTTATTTGTATATGATGCGGGTGGTAACTTTGATGTTATATGAAATCCATGATGTTTATCTATATTTATGGTGCTGTGTTATTTGTGTGCGATACGAACGATGTAGCATTACTTAGGTATGCAAGGCTCATATTTTGTTTTCATATATTCAAAAAAAAATTTATCCATATTTTTGCTAAGTATTTTAGAAAATTCATGTTATGTAACTAGAACGAAAGAGTAATAACTAGTATTTAACTTAAATGCATCCTATGTGTGTTAGGTTAAATATTAGGGTGTTACAATAAGCAGCAGTCTCTTCAAAAGGGTGGTCATCATTTCTGATCAATTTTACAGTGTTGCTCATGGATGTTGCAGCAAGTTTACAAGCTAATAGACCACCCGTTTCCAATATTTCTAAAGTATATTTTCTCTAACACAATGAGATACCCTTTGAGTTTCTAGCCATTTCAAGGCCTAAAAACAACTTAAGAGGTCCAAGATCTTTTATTTTAAACAAGTCATCAAGTTTTGATTTAACAGCCTTAATCTCATTAGAATTATTTCCACAAAGAATCATATCATCAACATATATTAAAAGTGCAATAAATGATGAAGAGGAATCAAATTTAATAAAAAGTGAATGATCTGCTTGGGATTATTTATATCCTATGGAGATGAGGACTTGAGATAGCTTTTCATACCATTGGCGACTAGCTTGGCGAAGTCCATAGAGAGACTTCTCTAGTTTACAGACTTGACTTGGTATTGGGGGAGTGACTCTTCGAGGAATATACATGTAAACCTCTTCATGAAGGTCTCTATGGAGAAAAGAGTTATGGACATCCAATTGTTCTAGGAGCCATCCTTGTTGAGCAGCTAAGGCTAGCAATAATCTGACTGTGGTCAATTTTGCTACAAGAGATAATGTCTCTAAGAAGTCTATCCTTTCTATTTGTGTAAACCTCTTTGCCATTAGCCTTGCCTTGTAGCATTCAATGGAACCATCTGCCTTGAGTTTAACTTTGTAAACCCACTTACATCCCACTGTTTGTTTATTTGGAGGTAGGTCCATAAACTCCCAAGTACCAGTTTGGTTGAGAGTATATATTTTAGCTTCCATTGCTCTTCTCCAATCTTCAGATTTACAGCTTGCTGGAAGGTATATGGTTATGCTGTTTGGGATAGATTAAGAGCATAGTGTTTGTGTGTTGATAAGAGCTTGGAGTAAGAGAGATAATTACTCAAAGGATTGGTGGATGGAAGGTTTATTGTATTAGATGAATTTAAAGTACAGTGAAAATCGTTTAGATATGATTGAAGTTTTCGATTTCTTTGGAAATTTCTAATAGGTATAGATGTATCAACTAAGGTTGATTCAAATGTAGGAAGATTTTCAGGCTGTGTATTTGTGCTTGTTATGGTAGCTAAGTTTGGGGTATTAGGAGTCGAACTTGTTGCTGTGGGTTGAGTATGATTTGGAGGAATCATATTAGGTATAAAATGGGACAAAGTAATGTTAGTTGAATTTGCAACAGGAATCTGATTTGGCACAATTACTGGACTTTCATTAGAATTCTAACTAGATGAGAAATTCCCTTCATGAAATGTGACATTTCTAGAAACCACAATATTTTGGTTATCTAGCATGTAAACTAAATATCCCTTAATTCTTGACCTGTAACCAAGATAAACTCCTTGCTTGGCTTTTGGATCGAGTTTCTTTCTGTTGGTAGTTAAAGCAGAAACAAAGCATTGACAACCAAAAGTTTTTAGAGAACTAAGATCAGGTGGCTGACCATGTAATAATTCAAAAGGAATAGCACCTTGTAAGGCCTTACTAGTCATTATATTTATTAAAAACACAGCATGAGCTACTGCATAGGTCCATAAGATTTTGGGCAAGTTTGATTGAAAAAGTAGTGCTCTTGCAATATTCATGATGTGCTAGAGTTTTCTTTCTACAACCCCATTTTGTTGGGGAGTCTCAACACAAGATTTTTGGTGCACAATTCCTTTTGATTGAAAATACTTATGCATGCTAATAAACTCAACACCATTATCAGATCTTATACATTTTATTTTGCAAGTAAATTGAGTCTCTATCGTGTTAATAAAGGCAGTCATTGATGTTGTAACTTCATACTTTTGTTGTAAGAAAAACAACCAAGTGTGTCTTGTGAAATCATCTACAATAGTTAGATAATACCTATGACCATGAATAGAGGTTATTGAATTTGGACCCCAAATATCAATATACAACAGATCAAAGGCATTTGCAGGCCTTGTATGACTAATTGGAAAAGAATTTGTTTTTGTTTGACAATAGGACAGATGGTACAACTGGTAATATTTCTAGGAACAGTAATGAAAGGAAACTTTTTATGTAAATGTACAAGTGTTTCATGTGAAAGGTGACCTAATCTTTGGTGCTAAAAGTTTGTAGTTGAATCTGAAATTGTGTTTACAATTGGTTGTGAGTGAGCAGTATATTTATGAGTACTTCCAAGCACATAGAGGTTATTTACTATAGCAACATATCCAATCATCCTCCTGGTGATTGAGTCCTGAATTGGACAACCAAACTCATTAAATGAACATAAACAATGTAAGGTAGAAACAAGCTTTTTAACAGAAATGAGGTTGAAGCAAAAACTAGGTAAATATAGCACATTGTCAAGACAAAGTGTATCAGAAAATTTTACAGAACCTGAAATATGTGTGGACACAAGAGAACCATTTGGTAATTTTATGTGAATAGTGGATATGTTCTTGTGTGTGTGGATAAGTCAAGTGTGCTACATATGTGGTCTGTTGCATTAGAGTCCAAAATCCAAACTTGTGATGTGGGTATTAGGCTTAATGCAGTGTAAGTACCTGTATTTTCAGTTGTAGCTATGGATGAAATTTCATTAATGGATGAAGATTGAGCAGCAAGTTGTGTTTGAGATTGCTGTAGAAAATGCAATAGACCTTGAATCTGCTCATTATTCAAACTGATACTGGTAGTATGCTGGCTTTCCCTTTGAGACTGGTTCTCCATCATTTCATTACTTGATGACACTAGGTTGACTAAGTTTGC
Source organism: Dalbergia cultrata (assembly GCA_031216105.1). Lineage (NCBI taxonomy): Eukaryota > Viridiplantae > Streptophyta > Magnoliopsida > Fabales > Fabaceae > Dalbergia > Dalbergia cultrata. Next base: position 62,881,870 of record CM062345.1, read on the forward strand.
ACCCTATTTCTTGAAATCAGGAGGGAAACCATGTTTTATGAAGCATGTCTTAATGTATGTTTTTGCGATAACTACACATCTTGGGCTTACCCTTTTGATAACCTTTGCCTCTAAAACAATTTTCTTGGACTTGAATTTCTATCAGAAGTGGTATTATTGAATCTTGCAGCAAGAGCCTTATGATCTTCTACATTTTCACTCAGTAACTGTTTTTCTTGTTAGGAGACTAAACCAAAAACTCGATTGATCTCAGGCAAAGGATCCATTAAAAGCATTTGAGACCTCACACTAGAAAATCTATCATTCAACCCCTTTAGAAATCTCATAATGAAGTCCTGCTTTCTATATTCTTTGCATGCACATTGGAGACCACAAGAACAAGGATTTATAGGGCGAAAATTTTCAATTTCACCCCAAATTTTCTTTAGTTGTGTAAAGAATCCAGTAACAGAAAGTGTACCTTGTTTAAGAGAGTACAACTCTTCATTCAAGTCAGCCAATCTCATGTGATAACCTTGTGAGAACCTCTGCTTCAGTTCGGCCCATAACTAATGAGCTTTCTTTACAAACATGACACTTTGTGCAATTTCTGTACTAAGACTCCGAATTATCCATGACCTGATAGGTGTTATTTTTCTCCCAAATGACCCTCAATGGATCCCCAAGTGCAGGCTCAGTAATAGAACCATCTAAGAATCCCATTTTATTTTTAGAATCCAAGGCTATATATAACCATAACTTGTGACTAGAAATGATAATTGTTTTCATTGACAGGAGTGGAGACTAGTATTGCACTTGGACTCTCACTAGGATGCAAGAAGAAAGGACTCATTGGGTCCGAAATAGCACTTACAGTGAGAGTGGAAGATTGAACTTGTGCTTGACTCAGCATTGCTAATGCTGCACGGGTAATTCTTCACTCGTTAGGGCTGTGTTTACTGGAATTTCCATATTGTCTGCCATTGATGAAGCTTTCTTGACTTAAAGAATCAAGAAAAAGGAACTTAAAGAACCTAGTGTGAATGACTAAATTTTGACAACAGATAACAAAGTAGATCGCGCAGCAGAGCCCCCCTCCATGGAGGTCTCTGATACCATAAAAGAATACAAAACCATGTGTGCGGACATGAAAGGGAAGCATTGCATGCAAGAAATAACTGCAAGGGAACTTGAGAGAAAGAACTGGGAGAGAGATGTAAATTGAGAGAGTTATTTGATAGAATGAATCTTCATAGTTTACATTATTCCTACCACTAATTTATATCTCAGTATCCGAAACATAAGAGAAGTGTTAACTAACCTAACAAACTTAATGAATAAGCTAAGTTGTATCAATTAAGTAACTAACTGTAATTAACTAATTAATATTCACCTCCAATAATGTAAGGAGAAAGGGGACTGAGCTAAGGGCAGAGAGAATCCTAACACCTTAGAAATGTAATATAATCAGGATGAAATGATTCTCGATGAGTTTCTGATACAAATACAATGCCGATGCATTTATATAAGGTGATCTACGCCCATGCTCATATGGCAATACTACTAACTAACAACTAGATGACAAGCTGTAAATCAGTTATAACTGAAGAGTAACTAAAAGCAAACTTAACAAACTTAATTTACACATGTGCTGAAAAGAGAGAAGTTTGTTAACTAACAAATACTTCTCCTATCAAACTAAGAGCGTCATTTATTGAAACGATTAAGGTTATTCGCTGATTTGGTAATTTTAAGTTTGTATTATCCTGTGTGTAATATTATGATCAGTTGAGCATTTTAGATTAAGGGTGCATTAAGGTAAAACATTTTACCAAAAAAATACTTTTAAGTTAACATCTAAAATAGCGAGCAATATTAATTATCCAAAAAAATATGTATAAATTTTTTTATATAAGTTATGATGATTGTTAGTGAAATAAAGTGGCATATATGACCCACCAATTCATTTAAAACTAATAATTATATCATATCATTCTAAATATAAAATTTTGAGTAAGTCTCTATTTGTTTAATATTTCCTATCTTAAAATGGGAGTCGAAGTAAAAACAACTTTTTCTTACACCACTAAACCAAATATATATTTCCTGCTTCAATTTTTCTAAAAAAAAAATTTCTAAATATTTATACTACACAAATTTAAGAGGTTTTTTTTATGAAAAGAAAACACAAACAAACAGTCCTCAATAAATGGCATTAATTCAACTTAATACAAACAACGGGAAGAACGTGGGCTATTGAGACAACGGAGGAAAACGTGGGGAGGAGAGGTCCCGAAGTTTGGTTTGGCTGTGCATATGTCCTTTCTAAGGGATGTTCCTGTTAATGAAAAATGCATATAAGTCATTTTTTTTTCGTAAATAGAAAAATTAATATTTTTTGCTCACGATTTCTAAAAGTCAAAGATACTTTTCAGAGCATATTGTGGGTGTTTATAAGAGTTAAATTATACTCCGAAATTCTAAAGATTAATACATAGTTTTGCTCTCTTTAATGATAATGAAAGCATATGCAAATGTGTTAATCGATGATGGAATGACTAGGCAAGAGTATCATTCAAGAATCGAACATGATCAAAAGCTTGCACTCTGTTCACTTAACAATTAACCAACGTTTCACGCTATAATGAGCTAGCCACCATAAAACTCAGGTTATTCTGCTAAATATACACCAAATGTTAACACTAATCTCAGTACAAACTAGTTTAAGTTCCCCAATAAATTAACTTCTTCACACATTTTGGATTAGTCTCTTAAGTTGGTGAGACCATAGTTCACCCAAATCTACCCACTCGATAAGCAATCTTGTTACAGTACTGCTGCAGTAAGAGCAAAATTTATAAAGGAAATATGAAAAACACATGTCAAGATTTGAGTGGAAACAAAAAAAAAGAGTAAACTGATGAGCAAAAACAAATGACAAGATTTGAGTGAAAAATAGACTAAACTGATGGGAAAAAAAAATCGAAGGGGAGAGAAACAAAAGAAAAACATTACCTGGAGTCTTTATTTGAAAACGTTAAAGAAAGCATCTTAATTGCTGTTTTAATTCATAACAGAATTAACTACTGCTTGGATAATATCAATGCAAAATGAATGTATCTGCATTCCCTTCTCCTTGTTCAATTTAGAATATATATTCCCAAATATTATACCTCCAAGCCCTTAATGTATAGTTTATGGACGTACCAGTTCAAAATACCAAATTATAATGGTCCTGGCAATATGTATATATATATATATGAGTTCTTAGATTAATAAGTGAAGCTTATTAATTTTGCTTGTGGTGTTTTCATAACTTTCAAATTAGGAGTACTGCAGACTGCGTTGCACTAGCTTGGAACGAAAAACTTAAAACAAGGAGCTTGAGAGGGAGAAAATGTATGTAGCAGGAAGAAGAGAACGGAGGTTCTCATCATTTTGGAAGTTATTCTGCTAGCTCTAGCATCTAGTATACTTCTTTCATCAAGAAACAGTGAGGTGCAGACTGCAGATCCGGAAAATAATCATGAAGAGAGTAACACCATGCAAACGCCCATGCATCATCATTACATCAACCTAAGCAGTATCAAAGAAGGTACAAAGCTATAGGCAAACGTGAAGGCAATCACAGATCAGATATTATCCTAAGTGCAAGTGGGGATAGATAAATTTATATAAAAAATGTTTTGTACAACTAACACAAGTTACTGACACCAACCACTAAGTACAAATATGAGAAATACAATGACCGGCATGGATTAAGCTCACAAATCTTTGGATTTCCATCCCTCAGCTTATAAATTAAAGAGAAAAAAAATAATTAAAAGGAAAAAAGAGATTTATAGTTAATTGGTATTACCTGGTGCTTGCATAGTCATAAGGCCTGCCAGTGCTGGAGAACACAATTAATGCAACTTCTGCATCACAGAGAATGGACAATTCTCTAGCTTTCTTCATCAATCCATGTCTTCTCTTTGAGAAAGTCACTTGCCGGTTGCTGGAATTGTCGATCCTTCGAATCTCAATTTTTCCTCTCCCCATCTCCTGTTACAATATTAGGGTTCTTCCACAAAATATCTTCTTTGACCTGGTAGATCAGGGAATAATTTAACTCTTGCTAGCTGCTTTAGTTATTGAATAGGTACTAATAGTTTTAATCAGATTAATTTTTTTTTTATATATAATTAAGATTGCTTAACTCTCTAGTGAGAGAAGCTAAAGGGAACATGAAGTGTTCAACATCATACAAACAAAACAACAAAGCTAGGCTCAATAACAGTTTGACAGAAATATGCAGCCAGAACTAGAAAAACCGACAACAGAAATTAAAACGAGAAGCACCATTGTCCATCATGCCTAGTGATATGAGCCTTTTCCAGCCAGAATAACACCATCTTCATTGTCCAAAAATAATCCCAGACTCTTGTTCAACTCTCATGTGATCAGATCAAATCTTTAGATTTTATTTTGAAGAAATCAGTTGAAAACATGAAATTGAAAAATCAACGGAAAAAATAGGATCGGAAAAAATAAATCATTGACAATAACATAGTGCAGAGTAAAAGAACAATGAAAGTAACTTACTTTAAAATTAATGGAGACACTAATAAGGAGTAGAGGATGCAGTGGAAAGAAGAAGAAGAAAAGATTTGTAGATGTTCGTAGGAGAAACTATGTTATGCAATTTTATGCCCTTCCAAGTTTTGTGAGGTAAGTGGTTTTGAGGTTTTAGTATTTCTTGTTTACTGCAAGTAAGGTACTATTTTTTTTCATATTTTATTTTTTGGTCATCAGGGTACTGTTTTGTTAAGGTCGAGTATTTAAGAACTGGAAGGCTCATAAGGGGAAAAAAAAAAAAAAAAGGAACTATCCATAAACGTAGCTTTTCTGTTCCGTCTGCTTTGGTAAAAATGAAGACGATAAATTAATTAGTAATTCTTGTTGAATCAAGTTGTTAGAATTTAATCCAAAGTCCTATATTAGTAAAAATTAGAAGTTTTGTAATTGTTTTTAACTTATAAATATGGGTTCTGGTTGTTAAGTTTAGGCATATCCTCCAAGAGTGGGAGTGATTTATAGTGTGTGTAATTTTTAAGAGTTGTTTATATAATAAAAGATTTGTAAGAATAATTTATAACTTTAACTGTTCAAAAATTGCAGATGGTTGAAAATTTAGGAATTAAATTTTGTGAGTTTATTTATTTTGCTTTGACTGCCTAACAAGTGATATCAAAGCAATTTGTTTGAGTCTAATTAATGGGCGAGTATGGTAGTTTTGGATCTATGTGTGGGGTCTCTTATGTCAAAAGTTGTCTTCGTAGCAATGTGGAGGTCAAGCAGTATGTTCCATGAGTAGCAATAGTGCAAGTGAGTATAATTTGTGTCAAAAAATTTCTTGGCAGTGTGGAGGCCAAACGACATGTTTCATACACAGCATTGGTAAAAGTTTTTGCGAGAGATCATGGTTGTAGCTAGGATTTATTAGAATTTAACTTAAAGTCCCATATGGGTGAGAATTAGAAATTTTGCACTTCTTTTGGGTTATAAATATGGGTTTTGGTTGTTGGATTTAGACATCCTTCAAGAGTGGGAGTGATCTACGGCATAAGTAGTTTTTCGGAGTTGTTCATGTAAAAAAATATTTATAAGGATGGTTTTCAACTTTAACTGTCCAAAAGTTGCAGATAGTTGAAAGTTTTGTGAGTTTGTTTATTTTGCTTCTGCTGCCCAACGGAAGTTGAGAGCGTATAATATTCGTTTTAACTATGCTATATATATATATATATATATATATATAAAGAAGAGGATTGGGTAAAAGAAGTGATTTTATATATAAATTTAATTTAATTTCTGTACATTAAAAATATAAAATAACTTTACACTAATAATCAATAGAATTTCAATAAAGTAACATATCATAGAATTATTGCAACTATTTACTATAATTTATCATTTTGATAAAATTCTATTAGTTGATATATGATATAAAATTATTCTTTTACACTTTTATTGTATAGAAATTAAAAGCTATTAGACTGTGGGTTGTGATCACATAATATAAAAAATTTTCCTTGGATTTAAAGACTCAACATTAATCGCTAACAAAATTTTAGCTAGCTAGATCTTTGAACCATATTGAAATGCAAACATAGGTTTTTTTTTTTTTTTATGTGGGTACGTAATACAAATATAGTTGGAGATAGTATTATATTTCATTATATACTTGAGATTAAATAATTATATATTTTGGATCGATTTATTAAGTTGAACAAAAAAATTATGACTCATCAAGTTATGAGCTAATTTTAAAATTTTAGATTATTTTTCATATTAAGTCGATTAAAATTAGATGACTTTATTAACCTGTGTTTCAAAAGAAATTACTAAGATAGATTAGGTATAGTGGTAGGCAACATGTAGTCTCGGGGAAAAAAATTAAAATTAAAAAATTTTTTTTAGGAGAAGAATAGAAACTCCTTTTACATTACTTGATGGTTTAGTCTTGCGCCAGGGTATGTGGATAAATCTAAAGTAGGCAAACAATAGAAATTATTTTCATAATATTTTTTTATCATTTTCTTAGTTATTTTATCTGACTCTTGAAAAATGAAATTTTCTTAGTACGATATTTGACTCTTAACTTACCAAGAAAAACAAAAATAGACTTTTATAACTATTATCTCACAAGTTACACATATAATGGCATATATGTGTGTGTGTGATGGAAGATTGTGAACAATATAATTGATCAATTTGAAAAGCTAATAATTTAGTTCTACCATTGAAGAACATGATTCAAGCCACCGTTAACCGTTTTAGAAAATGGTATGATAAGTACATTGTGTCAACAAGTAACAAAGAGTAACTGAGTATTATTCCCCCGATCATCATCGATGACCAACCATTTATCAGTTCTTTTAAAACAGCTGTTATTTGGGTGACAAAATATCAAGATTGGGTATGAAAATAAATAATAAATATATCAAATAAAATAAATTATACACGGAACAAACCAACAAACACTCGATGGAAATAACAGATGTTAGGTGAATTTGATACATATGACAAGATTTGATTGTATTAATAAATACTATAAAACTTATTTTTATCACATGTTTGGTATCATAAATAATAGTATACTGTTATACAGTCAAACTATTTTTATCATATAACTATAGAATGAAGTTATCATGTTCCAAGAAGTCTGATAATACTTGATAGAATTTTTTACTAGTTAATCCCAAATTAACCCCAACTTACTATGTGAACACCTATCGTCGAGTGCCACCCAGCCCCGCCTGTCACCACCCGCCACCCATCACCCACCCCCTGCTCGTTGCCCATTGTAGTTGCCACTCGCCAGTAGCCCCCCTCTCGCAAGTTGCTGCCCACTCATTCATTTGTCATCAATCATGTGATGCATTAAGCAATGGTACCATTATATGTTCACAATATTCGGATAAAAATTTATACAATGGATTTCTAATAATATACTATCTTATCAAATCTTATCCTATATGATGTATCAAATAAGATCTTAAAGAATTGGCTTTTTAAGTCATGTTTTACCAAATTATTTATTTTTGTGTGAGGTAGTTTTTTTTTTGGTGAGGTACCAAATTATAATCTAAATTCTAATTCATGCAAATTTACAATTGAATTACCAAATGGTATATTATACGATTCAATTCAATTAATATTTTATTCTAAACCCTAAATCCTAATTGAAGTTTAAGCACCATAATTCTTATATATAATTGAATAAATGAAAACTTTTGTAGAATCTACCCAATTTATGATAACCACTATAGTGGCCAAACTTATGCTAATTAAGTATTCAAAAGAAAAGATAAATAAAAAGGACAAATTACACTAGTTTCTCTTTATGTTTAGTGAAATTCATCCCGGCTCACTTTTTATTTATTCGGATAATACTTATTTCCATTCAATACATTATCTACTATATGTCACGACCCGACTAGGGAACGTGATCCCCCATGTAAGCCTTCTGGGTGTCGTGGCTCTCTAAATGCATAATTTATGAAAATATTCATTCTTGAAACATGGTTTCCTTTAGATCTTTATTAAAATTCTCATCCGGAACTGAATTTCTGAAATCAAAACTCTAAAATACTTTAATATTTAAAGCTTTAGAAATCCTTTAATTCAATCTCTGAAAATCTGTTTAATACATGCAAACTAAATCATCAATACATCATATCTCTAGCTGTTTACAAAACTTTTTTTTTGTCCATGCTTTACATTAAATCTCATGCACATATTCTGAGAACATATACATAAATAATTAAGTCTCTAAATTCATGTACATAGTCTGAAAATAATGCATGGCTGGATCCTGCCTGCACATCTACTGGAGCACTCTACTCTAATGAAACTCTAAATTAAGCCTTACTCCAAAGTAAGACTTACCATAGGGAAATTGACAGCATCTCTGGAATCGAAGTCTAGTCGTCTCTGGACCTGCGACTATGAGAGGAAGGGAGAGGGGTGAGTCGATGGACTCAGTGAGTGAGCTTTCACCTATCACCCGCATGGGACAACCAAGAATATACGATAATGTAATATGCAGGTATCACCCATAAACATTTAATATCTATATACGTAGTTGTATAACAAAACACTTTTCACTTTATATATTCATAAACGCGCATTAAAAAATTCATAGGAAATCCTCTCTAAGTTCTTACTGTAAAGAGAAATCATTTTCCATATATTTACATAATAGCTCTTAAATCAAATATTCTCTGAAATAGCAAATAATCTCTGAAAACATATTTATCTATAATCATAAGGACAATAAAGCTGGAAATCTCTAGTAAAACATAAAGAACAGTAATCTTATAGAGAAACAAGGATCTCTGGTTATGCCTCACATAACAAAATATAAATTCTCTAGTTATGCATGTCAACCATGACATAACAATTTCTCTAATCTCTGGGATCCTTCTGGATCTAATTTGGACACCTAACTAGGTTCCATTTTTCTGCTATGTGAGATTGTCCTCTCAGGACAACTTGGTACCAAGGTTAACGATCATTTTTCCCAGCCGTTAACTCACTGTTTGTTTCTTTATAGCTACCATTTAGTCTCTAAATCACAAAATATATCATTTCTCTAAAACTCTGTGTTAGACTCTGCTCTGGAGTTTAAAACTCCATAATACATAAATTACTTTACTCTTAAAATCATAGTGGTAATTCATAAAATCTCTAAATCAAGTCATAATCATATTCTAGCTCTTTTAATAAAATCATTTTAAATCTGAAAGGTGGGTGCTCAGTCCCTGGCAAACAAGAGCCCCTAAATTCTTAGTACTCTAAGAGTTCTGGACTCATACAACTCCAACAATCTGACTTTAGCATAACTGTGACTATGAAAATCAAGCCCAAGGGATCACCGCTTGTAGGCATTCCGATTTCAAGCCCACAGAATATGTATCTGATAGTTGCTAGGAATTATACTGAATTTCATACCTCTTGGTACTTCAAATCGAAGTTCTAAATCCATTCCTCAACTAATACATTTTAATATACTTAATATATCTGAAATCATAGTTCAATTTATTGGGGTTCTAAATCATATAAAAATCTCTAGCATCATAATAATATCTCACGTCTTGAATCATAAACATATCATAAACTCTTAAAATATATTTGATGAAATAATAACTATTAAATCATATACTCTTACACAAATCTCTTAGAGTTGAACAATAAACATTTTAATAACATACAATCTATCAATCATGGTCCCATGGTTTTCTAAAATACATTTTTCATGCTACCATCATAAATCATAAATTCCTCTAGCTTACATAAGCATGTAAAATCATAATATATACTTAGTCTTGTCTTAAACTTCATATTTAACATAATCATAATGCATGAACATATCAATAATGAGGAAATCTAAGGTTACGAGGTCAAACCCACTCACCTTGAAGGAAGGGAGGGAGGGGTAACGTCAACTCTAACTAAGCTCCGAAGAATAGGGGCACGTCGACTAAAACAGCCAATAAACTCAGTATTAGAATTTATCAACACCTAAAATAACTCTAATCTAGCCCTAACAAAATTGAAGGAGCACCCCCACTTGATAAAAAGAGAGAAATAAAAATGCCCATTTCGAGAATGTGCAAGAATGACAAAAAGGAGACAAGATCTTGTAATATATACTCACCTTAATGATTTATGGGAGCTAGATTGAAATGGGGTTGAAGAAAAATGAGAGAAAAAGAGAGGGGGAGGTTTCTGGTTTGAAGAAAAAGAAGAAAAATGAGGGGGAAAGGTTTTTCCCCTTCATTGGGTACTGTGCACTTACGGGTTACTGTGCACTAAAGGTCTTAGCTGTGATAAACTTGTCACAGCTGTGGAATTAGCCGTGAAAACCCATTATCAGCTGTGGAATCACATTCCCAGCTGTGGAAACTTACCCTCAGCTGTGAGAAACTCATCCTCAGCTGTGGGAACTCATTCTCAGCTATGGGAACTCATTCTCAGTTGTGAGAACTCATTCCCAGCTATGAGAACTCATTCTCGGCTGTGGAAACTTCTTCACAGCTGTGAAAACTCCTTCACAGCTGTGAAAAGAACTCTATGACAGCAAAATGTTGTTGTCATGAAGCACATTGCTACCATTTTGCTGTCATCATGCACTAGCACTACATCTCTAAAATTCCTAGTCGTGGACAACAAACTCTCTAGCCGTGGACAGCAAAATGGCTAGCCGTGGACAGTAAACTAGCCAGCCGTGGACAGCAATATGGCTAGCCGTGGACAGCAAAGGAATCTCAGCCGTGGCCAGCAGCACCAATAGTTTTGCTTGCATGAAACCCGGTAGTGCGGACAAAGAACACGTTCTTTGTCATGGCTTCACTCATATCGATAGCCATCTTGATATGTCTGATACTGATATAACACCAGACACATACTGTCATGGTTAAATCATTTACTTTCTTTCCTATTAACTTTAAAACATAAATGTAAATAAGGAAATACCCCTCATTTGGATTCAAATAAAATATAAAAAAAAAATCAAAAACCCAACCAATCAAAATCTCATTTTTGAGTTTTAGTTCAAAATCCAAAATTTCGGCGATTTTCTAAACTTGGGGGCTAGAAATGAAACATCTAAAGGTTTTCTAAAATTCATTAAAAATCACACATCAATTCATATCCATCTAGAGAGCAATTATCGGGACTTTTGATCCCAAGAAAGTGGCTCTAACATAGAGCCCTCCAAGGAGGTGTAGGGCTTCAGACTTAGTAAAATCCCGGACCCGACAGCATGGGTGGGTCCCGGGGGACCTTGAGGTCATATAAAACTTGTCTACGGACACGTGTACACCGGGTATTACACTATATGATAGAGAGGGGAGTGGTGTAATGTTTTTATAAATTCATAAGAGATCAATATCATGATTTTACAAACTGAGAGATCTCTTAACAAAATTTTACAAATAAGGGAAAGATGCATCGAATTTTATCAAATCCAAGAAAAGGTGGATGTTATTTACTCGAAAAATTATTATCCATCACAATTTACCCGCCGCAACCAATGTTCGTTACTTATGCCCAAGAAAAGCTGAACACGAAAATGCAGAACAAGCCAAAAGCATATGGTGTTTTTGTTCAAGGGCAGAGAGAGAGACTCGAAAAGCAGATTGTTTTGCAAGTTGCAATAGAGGATCAAGCATCTGCACGTGAAATCCAATAACTTAAGAAAGAATCAAACACCGTACATGTGAAGGACTGGTAACTAGTGGAAAGACTGCCGCTATGACTTAACACAAACCGGACTAAATTATGATTTATTCGTGTTCATTAATTAAGGTTTAAATATTCCTCCATAGTAAGTATATTTACTACATAAAAAAAATCCAAAATCATTTCCAATCCCACTTTCTAATTAATTACTTTTTACTAATTAAACTTTCAAATTAGCAAGATCGTGCTATAGTTGTAGCACTTTTTTATTTGAGTTTAATTTTTATTCATTTTTTTATATTGTTATTCAATTAAATTATTTTATTTACATGATTTCTCAAGCAATAAGCATGAAACTTAATAATTTTTATATTATAAATATATCAAAATTAAACTATTTTTATTTTTATTTTTATTGAGGTTCATTGTTTGAACTCATTTTTTGAAATATAAAATGAACATTTACTTGTAGTGTCTTGTAGAAATTTATTAATGGTACAAGGTCTATTCTATCGTGTGAGAATTGAATTAAAAAAAATATTTTAATTTTTCTAATGTCCCACGTAAATATGTTCACTTTTAAGTTCGATGGTACTTATCGATGAAAAGTTTTTCTGATTCAACTGTGTATGGTGGAATCATTATAAAAAAAAATCATTTTTTCAAATTTTAATATACGTAATTCTTTGTAGGAGATTTGACTCCTTCAAATTAAGGAGATTTGTATCGTTATAAAAGTGAAGGGCTAATTATTCTTAGGGTGTGTTAGGTTGAAGGGTAAAAAAATTGGATAAATCTTGCTGTGAAATTCATTTATGTATATAATTTTTATCATAATTTTTACTTTCAAACCAAACACACCATTAGATTAATAACTTTCATTGTATGAGTTTCACTAAATAATAATTAAATGATCACTTTCTCACTTTAAAAACATTTTCATTTGAGTGAAATTATTATAATCTTTAATTTAGTATAAATTGGATAGGTAAAAAAATCCATTGTTAATTTACGTTCTACCTTAAAAACAAATAAACCTAATTCCAAGAAATGATTTTGGCTCTTATAAGTTACTACGTATAAAAAAGTTCTCCCTTGCACACTCATGTCTTATGATTATACTCCTTCCATTAAAGTTTACCTGTCTAAAAAAAAAAAGGAATAAATATTACGAAAAAAATTAAATTTGTGTTGGTAATTATATATAATTATAGAAATAGGTGAAATTGTTGTCCACTTCTATTAATACAATTAATATACTACTCGACTAAGCAGCGAAAAAATATACTACTCTATTAGTAATATACTATTTTCATTAATATAATTAATAAGGATATTATTGAGAAAAAAAATTTAATACTACATTGATATTAGAACTGGACACAGTATTTTGAAAAAAATAAAAAAACTCACAGATAAATTGAGAAAGATGAGACTGTATATATTAAGAAATTTATTGTTTTGATCTTGATAATAGTAAAAGTTTAACTAATTTCACCAAACTATTACTCCCTCTATTCCAATTAACTACTTATTTGAATAAATTGATACATTAAAAAAATTAATATATCTAGCTACAATTATGGATAGTAAATTGAAATTAAAATCTTGTTTATATTTTTCACTAGCTATATTAATAAACATAATTAATGCAATAATTTGTTTTTAAAAATTATTAACAACTTCTTGATATTTAAAATTAATGAATGATTTAAAATATAAAAAAATCATCATAGTTGAATAGATAAATTGACATGAATATACTTTTTTATTTTTCCGAACTGAATAATATATAAATTATTAATAAATTGAAAAATATGCTATTGTTATATGCTAAATAAATATATATTCTTTATGCAAAATGTACATTTATAAACCGATAATAATTCAAGGAGAGTACATCCCAAATACAATTGGGGTAAATAAATATATTTAAATAAATGTTACTTCAATTAAATATTTTTACATTCAATTCGCAAAGAATTATACAAAATATAGCCTTTCTCTTTCCCGTAGTGACCACCGTACTAGTATACAGTTGTTAAAAGAGATTTTGAGCACTTTTGTTTTTTGGTAAGTATTTTGAGCACTTTATCGAAAACTAATTAAATAGTAAGTATATGTTGAAAAATAAATAAATAAGCGTACGGAAGTCATGACGTTCGTACTAATTCAATTTCTCTTGCTTGTTAGTTTCGTCACGTGAGATGGATTTGTATCCAATGAGGATATTTTGTTCCAACAAGTTTTATAAAATTTTATAAAGAATACTCTTTATTTTTGACAATTTTATCAGAGCATTTAAGATTTTATAAGGCTTAATTCTGCCACTATTGATATATTTCATACCACAAAACTTGAAATTAAGATCTTTGGTTGAGAGAAAAGAGTAATATGCCACTTCAACTAAACAATTATTGGTTATAAAAGATATTCCTATGCTTCATTTTATGTGATGTCACTTTTAAATATTTATATATAATATTTAAAGATTTTAAATGAACATTTGATCACAAACATTTTTATTAAAATTTTTATTTAATTATTTGATTATAATTATATTACACTAGATTTTTTTTCCAATTATTTGTAAATACATTTATAAAATATTAAATACACAATTAAAATTTAATAATAAGTATGTCGTTAATACTGAAGAATTATAAATACAAGTATAAATCAATTTTTAAAAATGATAAATTGATTGAATCGGACGGAGTTATTATTTAATTCAGATAATAAGTATTTGTTTGAGAGGGTAGGACGTCAGCTGTTTGGAACTAATGCTTCTATTGCCTGGCGCCCACGTGATAAGACCTTTTTGTCCACTTGAGAGGATACTTTTTTTCCTTTAAGAATGAATGGACTTGCCATGTTCACTCTGTACTTGCTCTGCTGGTCAACATGTTCACACTGTACCCCAAATTCTTTATTAGGAATGAGAATGAAGACAAACCTGGGATATAACGACTCCATCTAAGAGCGCTAAGTGTCAATCATCAACGAATGATAAGAATAGTTAGTCAGGCAATTCAATGGCATGTCCTGATTATTTAACATATCTTCTTATCATTCTGACAAAGGGAGGAAAAGGGCCCTTTTGATTATTATTTTTTTTTATACTGCCTTTTGATTAATTAATTGTCACACAAAATTATTTCCCCTTCCATCCCGGCCCGCAGGCAGGGGAACACACGCACGTGGACAGTACACACCAAAGAGAGGACACTCATTTATTGGGCGAAGGAGTATCATTGGACATGTGTGGAGTGACTTAATAACACCATATTGAATTCTTATATCATTTTAGAATTAAGTGTCTCTAACTTATCTTTAAAAATTAACTCAAAAATAAGAGTAATTCAAGACTTACAAAAATTATTTAGGTTTTATCTTTAAGTTATGTGGACTTCAATACAATTTAAAACCCTTAAACATTACATAAAGGATTCATTTTTCCTATAATTAAGTATCAAGTAAATTCAGGAAATGTACTTTTAAATTTTGTTTGAGAAGAGAAGAGAATTCAATCTCTTTTCTTAAAAAAAATTGTGAGAGAATTCAATCCGAATTAACAAAACTACAATGATTTTTCTGTGTAAAAAAATTATTTCTATCTTGTACTCAAGTGCAAAATTTATTTACTATACACTTTTTTCAACTGCAGTGGTTAATTATTTAAGAAATAAATACCTTTCTTGTGTCTTGTACCATGAAATTAGCCCAATATCCGTTCCTTTTTTCAGCACAATCACTTTTATCTAGTCAAATTTATATGATGCAATTGTATATATTTCTAAAAAGTCCAGAGATGTTAACATTTTTTTTTCATTTTTTATATATTACCAGCATCTTAGGCTATGTTTGAGAGTTCTATGGAGGTGGAAGAAAAGAACCATTATGCCAACGCGGGGTATCTCAACTGGTCAGGCCCTTCGCTCCTGCACATCAGGGCTTAGGTTCGATTCCAGGCAATGCATTACTAGGCAATTTGTAATTCCACTGTAAACCCTCGCTGAGATTGGTGGTTTGCCTTGGCCTTGCATGGGAGCGAGCTTTCCTTTAATCTAAACTTTTTTCTATAAAAAAAGAAAAAAAAGAACTATTATTTAATAGAATAAGAAAAGTGATAAATGGTGAGAGATACTCTAGTGGGAAAGAGTACAAGCATGATCACTTTTAGACCCTCGAATTGGGCCTCACAATATTTATTGTTGTGGAAGGCCAAGAAGGGGCTTTCAACTTCCCTCCATTCCATAAATCTTTTTCAATTCCAAACACACTTCCAGAAGATCATCCGTGCCATATCTTACCTTATTGCTCTCCATACATATCCGTACTTATTATCTTACCTTATTGCTCCCCATACATATCCGTACTTATTGATATTGGCATTTAAAGGTGAAAAAATGTTCAAGTAATCAAATATTGATTATAAGTCTCGTATTCAAAATTTATTTGCTGGCATTGAAAGTGAGAGAGTTGAGATTTGTTAAATATTTAAGAGAGAGAGAGAGATGATTTACTCTTGTGAGACCTAATCTCTACGTTTTTTTTTTTTTTTTATTCTTTTGATAAGAGGCCCAATCTCTATGAAGAAGAGCAAAACAATTAAAAGTGACAATTTTGGAATGCTGACGCAGTCAGGTTTCACACTAGAAAGATATGATATGATAATCCTCGTTGCAAATTAAAAATAGGTCAAAGCATAGCTATTGGTGGCTAAATAATCAAAAGGAGAATTTTCAATGGCTTATTGTAGTACTAGGATTCTGCCACCTTGATTTGTTTATACGTGAGAGTACATTTTTTTTTTTTTTTTGTCAAATGTTTTGGTTACAAAGGTTAACCAAAACCGGAGGGAAGCGAGATATATGAGACGCCATCAATCCAAACTACAGAACGATGAATACTACACATGCATTGCTAGCATTGGCTGAGCAAACACTGCAAAGGTCTTCGGATTTTCTTTCTTTTTTATTTCAGATCAATAGCTGTGCTTGGCAAAACTTTCTTTACGCTTCAGTTGTTCATAATCCTTTCATGATATGCTTGTACTGTTTAGATATTGTTTAGACATACACGCGAAAAAGAATTAGTTAATTAAGACGGTTACAAGAATATACTTAATAACACTACAGTATAATTAAAACTTAGTAATATTATATTTACAAAATATTATTAAATTATACAAAATATTATTCTATTCTTTCTTTTCCCGTCTGTAAGTACATTGCATAATGTCTTGGTGACTATCGATTGATTAATTAAAATCGTAAAAGTTAGTTAGTATAACGGATTTTTTTTCCTTGGGCACAGGGGATTCTCGTTTATTTTAGAGTTATGTTATTTATATTCATTGTGTATGAGATCTGAGTGTCATTCATCATAAATCCAATCGTTTGATAGGGTGTGGATTCCATTCAATTAAGATCCGCATCTTATCTAATGGTAAAAGAAATGTGGGTCAGTACGATGTCTCACACACAATGAGCACAAATAATTTTTTATTTTATTTTATATTATCATGACTTTAAGAACCATTCCTGTTAGTGTATCGTATTGTATACATGCACATGTGCGGTGATAAATGCAGTACACGTGGAAGAGCATAATCTCACAACTGCAATTGGCTAGCTTGATATAATAAATACTACTGTTAAAAAAAGGTTAAAAACTATATGAATGAGATTTATATAAAAATCAAATTAAAAAGCTGTCTTTTAATTTCCCACTTTAATTATTAAAGGCTATACCGAACTTAGGTGAAAATAAGATGAGTTCCAAAAGATGGATGACTCATTCAGTAAGATTAACCAAACCTTAAAGAAAAATACATTTTTTAAACTCTTACTGATGATCCATCTACCAGGATCAGTATAATATCTAATCGAGACTAATGGCACCTGATGAGATTTAAATGTATAACCTCTCGTCTCCAAAACTTTGCGGTCAACCCATTCACTCATACAGCAAGGGGAACTAATAACGGGTATTGGGATCAACATTTGTTTCCGTAAAATGTTGATGGCGTTCTTGCGATGAAACGGATTTCCATGAAAGTTTATTAAGAAAGGCCACCAAAAAGTTGACGTAATGGGCCTCTTTGTTTTTGGGTCAGGGCTAATGTGCTTCTTCTAGGCTGTGCCCACTATGGCTGAAAAGTGGTAGAGGGCCCACAGATTAAAACAGCCCACAGAAGCTCATTGACCCAAAAAATAAAAGAGCAAAAGCCAATAGTATATTTCTTTGTTTTTATTTTCAATTTTTTAGTTTTTTCAGTTTTTATGAAGGGAATATTAAAAGTTTTTAAAATAATAAAATCCATTTTCAATTTTTATTTTCAGATTCCAATATTTCTTCCCCAAAATCCACTTAAACCCTGAAATCAAATGGGCCCGCATATCTCTTTATCTGGCTGCGTGTCATAAATTTTTATCAAATCATATTGTACCAATTTTTCCATTGTAATAAGCTAAAGTTATTAGTCTATGATACATATATTGTATGATAGAAAACACACACACACAACAACAACAAAAAAGAAAAAGATCATCCATATATTGAAAATTTCATTATCTTCGCGCCGGCTATTTCCTGCCAAATCCCAAAGGCCAAAGGCCAATTAACATCAATATGCATGTGTAGCATGACCAATTTGCTAGTTCCCATTCATGAATCCATAACAAAACACATACACCCGCTTAGTTAACTCATAATTTATCACTTTGTTGGTTAAAATTAAAATCCAAGTAATTAATGGCTGGTTCTACGTTGTGTACTCCAGAAATCACAATGATGCCGAAAGTGGATGTCCATTATCCGGAAGCAAGACTTATTTTATTGGTTAGCTTGAGCTTTGTTAATTTTCAACAAGGTGAGCAGTGTATGAAGTATGAACTTTAGCAACGTCCAACTAGTTGACCAATGTATATATAAATTGTCTCCCTAATCATTTTAAGTTGCTATTGCAAGGAGTGAGCCGTGAACAAACTTCCAAGAATGAAAACCGTCTTAAAATCCGAAAATCACTTAAAAACAAACTATGTTACTGTGTAGTAATGTAAGAATTAATTTCCACGAAAATTGCCAAGTTTTCAAGTGGCTTCGCAAGAATTTCATGCTTATGTATGGGTTTTTAAGTTTAACCGACAGAAAGTCCATTTGCTAAAGCCCAAATTTATTGTAGTCATCAACGGTGAAGGAACTTCCATGAATTAAGACAACCACAAAACTCAAAATAGAGTTAGTATGCAACTCAGTTAAATATTGGAAACATGATCTTATCGATGCACAAACATAAACTACAATGCTCCGTATGTTCAAAAATCAATACCAAGTTATTTACTTGACGATGTTCTAGCTACAAGTGAAGCCCAAAACTCTCACCTAAAGATGCATCTTTACACATCAACATTTATTTTCTACTATGCAATGGGGACCATTTTTTTCCTATACATAACTCCCCTAGCAATTCCTCTCTCATTTGATTACCCCAACTTTAATTACGGTGAAGTCAAGGTGGAAGGAGATGCTTATTTTCTGAAACAAGGTATCCAAATCACTGTGAACACCATGGACCAAAACAACAATTACAGTGTTGGTAGAGTCACAAGTCATAAACACATGCGACTCTGGGACAAGAACTCTTCGAAGCTTGCTGACTTCAAAACCGAATTCTCCTTTTGTTGTTTATGCAGATCACAAGAGTAAGTATGGAGATGGGTTGGCATTCTTCTTGGCAGACCCAAATCTACCACTTCTAGAGGATATTGAAGAAGGAGGTGGCCTTGGCCTTGTGGATGGTAGCCAAGTATTGAATTCAACACAACACTCATTTGTGGCAGTGGAGTTTGATACCTTTCAAAATCCATGGGATCCAAGTGGCCTTCATGTAGGTATGAATTTCAACTCTATGAGGTCTAAAATAACTAAGCCAGTGTTCGTGGATATTTGGAGCAGAAAAATCTATAATTGCAGCATTGAGTACAGTTCCAGCACCCTCAATTTAAGCGTTTTATTTTCTGGTTACAAGCATGATAATAGCTAAAACATACATTTCATACAAAGTTGATTTGAGAGATTACTTACCAGAGTCAATTATACTTGGATTCTCAGCAGCTACAGGAAATTTTTATGAGGTTCATAGTCTGCATTCATGGTCATTTAGTTCAAGTTTAGAAAGTGATAAGAGTGTCACAAGTCCGATAGAACCAACCAACAATCCTAAGTCTGAAAAAGGAAGCAAGATAGGAATGTTGGCGGGGCTAGGAACTGGTATAGGGGTGATTGTGAGTTTGTCAGGAATAGTTTATACTTTATTGTGGAAAAGGACTAGTAGGCAAAACGAAGAGTTGTCTTTTGATCTCAACATGGATGATGAATTCCAAAAGGGCACTGGACCTAAGAGGTTCTGCTACAATGAACTGGTAAGTGCAACAAATAAATTTTCAGAGTCAGAGAAGCTTGGACAAGGTGGTTTTGGTGGTGTTTATAAAGGTTACATGAAAGACTTAAACTCCTATGTTGCCATAAAAAGGGTATCAAGAGGGTCTAGTCAAGGTATAAAGGAATATGCAACTGAAGTAAAGATCATTAGCCAATTGAGACATAGAAATTTGGTACAACTTATTGGTTGGTGCCACAGGAAGAATGATCTCCTCCTCATATATGAGTTCATGGCAAATGGTAGCTTAGACTCCCATCTATTCAGTGGAAATAGCTTATTGACATGGCCAATAAGGTATAACATAGCTTTGGGCTTGGCTTCAGCACTGCTTTACCTGCAAGATGAATGGGAACAGTGTGTGCTTCACAGAGACATCAAATCAAGCAACATTATGTTGGATGCAAGTTTCAATGTTAAGCTTGGTGATTTTGGTTTAGCAAGGCTGGTGGATCATGAGAAAGGGTCACAAACCACACTTGTAGCTGGGACCAGGGGCTATATTGCTCCTGAATATTTCACTTCAGGAAAGGCTTACAAGGAATCTGACATATACAGTTTTGGGGTTGTGTTATTGGAGATTGCTAGTGGAAGAAAATCCATTGACTTGAAAGCCATGGAGGGTCAAGCAAGCTTAGTTGAGTGGATTTGGGAGCTCTATGGATTAGGGAAGTTTCTTGAAGCAGCTGACTCGAAACTAAATGGATCATTTGATGAGCAACAAATGGAACGTTTAGTTGTTGTTGGCCTTTGGTGTGCTCATCCAGATTATTCATTCAGGCCTTCTGTGAGGCAAGTGATTCAAGTGCTCAAATTTGAAGCACCTTTACCAATTCTTCCTGACAAAATGCCAGTGCCAACTTATCTTCCTCCAACATTAAAAGAAATTTTTGCTTCATTTTCATCTCCATTTTGGGGGTCAGAAGCTAGTGATGGACAAGATGTAATCAATAGTATTTTTTAAGTGAATTTTTTTTAAGTGACCTCTACTATTCTGGTACATTTCTGTGACTTCACCCTCATATCGTTGAGTAAACATGTCAAAGCTCATAAACAGAATAGTTCTTAAACATGTCATAGCTCATAAACAGAATAGTTCTTGACTTTCCCTTTGCCGTTCAATGTAATGTGTACAATCCCTCCTGTTTGAGGATCAAGTCTTGTGACTCCTACTTAACTACTATAAATACACCAAAACCTCAAGTCCTCAACGTGCGTCTTAAGATAAAAGCAAACCTTAATTGAAACACGTAATAACTACCTGAGCTCAAACAAGGGAATAACAGCAACAAAAAAAGAGGGGAAGGGGAATCTTTCTTTTGTGTTTTTATTTTTCAATTCGATCTTATTTGTTACGCATCTTGTACATTTCTTATAAGCTCTTCTTCTTGGTTTCATCCTTTACTATATATTCATTCAATGCTTCTTTATAAGCTCAACTTGGAACAAGAGAGGAAGGAGAAATAAGACACGAAGAAGAGATCGTGTGTAATAAGAAATATATTGAATATATATTGATAGAGAAATTAGACTATAAAACAAGTTCTTCTTATTCAAAGCCTATACCCCTTGATCAAAATAATTCAAGTGATGAGGAGGATTCAAGTGATGAAGAGGGTGGGGTAGTAGATTTGAAGACTCTAATGCATAATTGTTTTTTATTAGAACTATTACTTGATGTTTATCAATCTTAGTATTTAATTATATATGATGA
Organism: Dalbergia cultrata; assembly: GCA_031216105.1. Lineage (NCBI taxonomy): Eukaryota > Viridiplantae > Streptophyta > Magnoliopsida > Fabales > Fabaceae > Dalbergia > Dalbergia cultrata. The sequence goes on from CM062345.1 coordinate 62,903,736, forward strand.
CAGATGACTTATGAATTTTTATTTAACTTAGTTAATGCATCTTACATTGAAGTTTTTTTTTATTATGAGAGAATTTATATTTATTGTTGAATTCAACATTTTATTTATTTGAATGTGAATTATTAAAAAGAGATTAAATATTGGTTGATTACAAGTAAAATTTACTGTGAATTAAATTGCCTGCATTATTTTTTGCAAAAATTAGCTACGGATTTTGCTACAAAAATTACATGTGAGATTACTTGTAAATTATCATTTTGGAAGGTTATGATTAGCTATAGATTTGCTGCGAATTGCATTACTTATGGATTTTGCTATGAAATTAGTTGCAAACTTTGCTGTGAAAATTACCTACGAAATTACCTGCAAATTCATAATTTGGAAGGCCATGACTATTTGCAAATTTTGTTGCAAATTGAATTACATGAGAATTTTGGTGCGCTAGTTAGATGTAGATTTTGATGGGAAGATTACTTGCGCAATTGCTTGCAAAATCAAATTGCAATTACCTCCAAATTTTGCTGTGAATTTAGTTACCTGCGGATTTTGTTGTGAAAAATATCTATTGATTTTGTTTCTCATGAAAAAAATCTGTAACAAAATTCCTTTCAACCATACACCCCGCTATAAAAATTAGTTGCGGATTTTTGTATTTCTTATGAATAAGTCCGTAATTAAACACCTTGCGTTTTAAAATCCGCAACAATTAACTATCCATGACCAAATTATTTATGGATTTTTTTTTCCACGGAAAAATCCATATTAAACCTGCTTACCTGCAATTTTTTTTATAAAACTCCTCAGGTAATTGTCAAGTTTTTAGTGGTGTATATTAAACTTTCTTTTCGAAGATACTGTACACGTCCTACAAGTTTCACATATGAAATTAAAAAGGAACTGTATCAATTTATTGTAGGACCTAAGGTCTTAAAAATATTATTACTTCGACTTCAAAGAATGAGATCAGATCATTTTCTAATTTTTTGTCTATATCTTTCATATTTTCAGAACTAAACAACCGCACTGTATAAACAAACCACCATATGGTACCGGCTCTCTTGCCCGACTCAAACTTAGACTGTACTAAATTTCTAATATTTTGGGTTGATCTCATATTCGTTGTGGTTGATATCCTGCCTTTCCGTTGATTATGAGTTTATGATGTGTGCATGTGCGTAAGCACAAAATTTTCATATGTTTAATTAATACACGAAACGTAAACGACTTTCCGTGAATATTATTTATAGAGGCTAAATTTCAATGTTAAGGTCGAATATATGCCATTAGCATGAAATTCTTGTATTACTCGATGCTATGTTATTAAAAGTAAAAATCAAAAAAGGCAGCTGAAGAAGCAATATGGCTTCTAATGTATGTTGTTTTTCCCTTGAACTTTGTGCTTAAATAAAAATATTTATTAGCTTCTAATTTTACAATAACTAGTAAAAGAAAAAATTAAATATAGTCGATGCATGGTCGATAAAAAGAAATACATAGACATCAGAATAATTTAAAAATCAATTTTAATATAATATTAATTTTTTTCATATTATCATTTTATTTTGCTGTAACGGTATATATTTTGTTATTATATACATTTCATTTAGCATTGTGCATGCCTAAGATTGTAGAACCCCTTTGACAATGTACCAATTATAGAAAAATATACTTATATGTGTCAAAAACTCAATACGATACTCAATACGATATATATATATATATATATATATTCTGAGGGAAAACGCTTAATAAATATTTTAAAAATACGTGACAGTTAGTTCTTAATTAAAAATTGATATCATTCAAACAAGCCGGCATTCTATTATTAGATAAAAGTCTCGGTCTTTTTTAAGGTTATTAAGACGAAAAAGAAAAGTATGCATGTAAAATTTAAAATCTTATATACAACAAATTGAGATCCGCAAATAGTTAATTGTGCCTTGAATAGGACGATACCCAAAATATCCATTTTAAATTTTTAAGTTTATCTAAATTTGTCTTTATACGATAGTATCCCACTAAAATTTCTAAAAACCCAATGACTAAAATTTGCTTCTCTAACCGTACAACCAAAAGCTCATTTAAAAAACAAACGAAATGCTTTGAAGAAAAAAAGAAAAAGACGAAAAGGCTCTAGCTAAAAAAAATAAAAAATAAAAAACCAAAAGTTCAACATGCGTCGAGATAAAATGCAAATTTGAAATAAGAATATATATCAAGCTAAGTTCAATTCAACTATAAAATTTTGGACAAGAATAATAAAAGCAAAGCGAGAAAGACTCTGTTTTTTCTTTTTCTTAATTTGATCTCGTCATCAGTTACGTATACTTTAGGCTTCCTAGCATTTGTGTTGGAATAAATGAATAGGATTAATGGCGACAAACGAGGTGGGTTGCTCATAAAATGGAGCAAGATAGATTGATAAATTTTAATTATTTGGGTTAAAAATTTTAAGTTATATAGTTAAAAAATAGTGAATTGCCATACCAATTCTGAGTCAATCCTTTTTTATTATATTGTTAGCTATTTTGTTAACCCAACTTGTCCCATTTCAAATTGACCATAATATAAAATAAAACAAGACAAATTGATCTATTATAATTATTTGAATTGAAAATTTGTATCTTACCACCAAAAATTGTCGGGTTAACAGTCAACTCAGCCGTTAAAACGCATTTTGGGTTAGCCATATGTTACCCCAAAAAAAATATATCTTATTAGCCGTGTGCTTTGACTTTTATGCAGATGCGGTAAGGCAATTCAATGATGTCATGTTTTTATCAGCTTTTCGTCCTATGCAAGGCATCTTCTTACTCTCCTCAGTCATTAAATTAAATAGATGCGAGTTGAACTGAAAAGTGGCAGTAACAAAGAAAGATATACCAAGGAAATCTCAACAAAATCAAATCACTTGCTCTTCCTGGTTCCCTTAACACTTACTTACGTGAAGGTGAGTGACCGACTTGAGTCGCTTGGGTTTTTTGTTTTTATTTATTAATCGAATTTCACAAATCTCTTTTTCCTAGGAAAACTTGCTTGACTTGTTTCAGATTAGGATTTCAAAGTTTCATCCTATTTTGTCGATTGGTGCCTATTTTTTTCATTGCCAAATATGTGATTTGTTGACCTTTGCTCTGTATGTGCTCTTTCAATAATTTCTTTTCCTTTTTTGAAAAAACAAATCCTGCACGTTTTCTTCCTATATGCCAGGTTAATTGCTCAGTTCTTAACTATTTTTAGTTTAGGCACATCTCTAGTCAGAACTCTTCTGTACTAAAAAAAAGGAAAAAATCTCTAGCGACGAATGTAGAAAGTATTAGTAGTGGAGCAAATATAATATACTAGCATAATAAATAATGAAATATGCTATATCTTGTTATTTTTTCTCACTTATAATTACTGTGGAGTTAAATTTCATAAAATTATGGGGGACAAAAATAATATATACATATATAATTATTAAACAAATTTCTAAATTATTGTGGGGGCATGAGACCCCCACCTTGTCCAACATGGATTCGTCCCTGCGTGTAGATAGTTCCTAGATCTGGTTTATACGGTGTATTGTGTGGGACGGATTGAGTAGCAATAATCAAATACGAGTATCCATTGTAGCTAGTCTATACGAAGTTTCTAATGGTTCACTTCCTAAAAATAACGTGGCATGCTATGTTAGACAGATACTCGTACAAATATCTGGTATAACATGATTATGATATAGGGATATGTTATAAATCAAATAAAATATATGTAAAATGTAAATATAAATGTCTAAAATTATCGATAAAATATCCGATACACTGCGTATATAATATGGTGGGCACGTCGACTATTTTGAAGTATCTATGCATTATGTATCATAGCTGATTGCTCGTAGTGTTACGTACGATGCAGTACAAGATTATGAGTTCCGAAGGTGCAAATGAAGATTGCCTAGGATGGGCAGCAAGGGACGCATCTGGAGTTCTGTCACCTTACAAATTCAGTCGCAGGTAAACCACATCTCATTTCACTTTCTACTTTCTACATTGCACTTCCTGGTTTGATGTTACACTTTGATGTCAATTTTTTTGTATTCTCTTCCATGATCATTACCATATTTCTCTTTTATTGGGAAAAAGGTTGACTTGCCGGCATTCTTTTGTTTCCTTTTCCTTTTTTTTTTTTTTTTTACCTTTCCACATTTCTTGACAAAATGATAATGGTGATTGGTCAGGGCTCTAGGAAATGAGGATGTTTACGTTCAAATTACACACTGCGGTGTTTGTTATGCTGATGTAATTTGGACGAGGAATAAACATGGCGACTCAAAGTATCCCGTTGTGCCTGGGTAGGTTGGCTTGTTTTGTTGTATGAGCGAGAATCCTATTTACTTAAACTAATCTATCTGTGTGTTTGCTTTTTCCCCCAATATTAGACATGAGATTGCTGGGATTGTGACAAAGGTTGGTTCCAAGGTTAACCGTTTCAATGTCGGTGACCATGTTGGAGTGGGGACTTGTGTCAACTCATGCCGGGACTGTGAGTATTGCAGTGACAGATTGGAAAATCAATGTAATAAGGGATTTGTTCATACTTATAATAGTGTGGATGTTGATGGTACAATCACAAAAGGAGGATACTCCAGTTACATAATAGTCCATGAAAGGTAAACAAAATAGACAGCTATAGGAGTTTCTAATGGTTTTTGTGAAGTAATTGTTGGATTTGTGTTAAAGGCGATTTATAGATTAAACCGGTTGATATCATATTTGTTTGGTCTTGCAATTGCAGGTATTGCTTCATGATACCCAAAAGCTACCCATTGGCTTCAGCAGCTCCTTTGCTTTGTGCTGGAATCACTGTTTATTCTCCAATGAAGCGCCACAAGATGAATCAACCTGGTAAATCTCTAGGAGTGATTGGTCTTGGAGGCCTTGGTCATATGGCAGTGAAATTTGGAAAGGCATTTGGGTTGACTGTAACAGTCTTCAGCACTAGCATATCCAAGAAAGAAGAAGCCCTGACTCTGCTTGGTGCAGACAATTTTGTTGTTTCATCGGATAAAGAGCAGATGACAGTAAGCATAACATAAACCATCCAACAACATAACATTTTCTTCAGAAACTTATGTGAATATAGATATTGATGGCTTGCGCTTCTTTTTGTTTCATGGGGTCCAAATTGATGATGATTCCTATGCAGGCCTTGGCCAAGTCATTAGACTATATAATTGACACAGCATCTGGTGATCACCCATTTGACCCGTACTTGCTACTGTTGAAGACTTTTGGTGTTTTAGTCCTAGTTGGGGCCCCAAGTGAAGTCAAATTCAACCCTGTAAACCTTTTTTTAGGTATGTTGCCTCTGAATAATAGAAAATTTGTTGTAAGTGATCATTTTTGGTTCGTGTAATATCTTTCATTTACATATCCGTAGCTTAGTAGTTTGAAGCAGTGAAACTGTGAATATGCAACATTTGTGTTCGGCAGGAATGAGGACCGTCTCTGGAAGTGCTACAGGAGGCACAAAAGAGACACAGGAGATGATTGACTTCTGTGCTGCAAAGGGTATTCACCCAAATATAGAAGTGATTCCAATTCAGTATGCGAATGAGGCTCTTGAGAGGCTCATAAATAGGGACGTGAAGTATCGGTTTGTGATAGATATTGAGAACTCCCTAAAATAATGCTGGTGGAGGAAGTAACAAGTTGCTCCCCTTGTAAGCAAATAAAGACCAGACCTTAGTGCATGATTGGATATCAGACATGTTATTAGCAAATCATAGTTTACAGCTATGTAAACGAAAAAACCAATCATGTACTGTCGTTCTACTTATAAATAAATAAAGATTACAGGCCTTAGAAGGCCTCTACAAAGTACAGAAAATTTCTTATGGGGTTTGAAATCAATCATGCGTGAATTGAGTGAAAGGGTGACAGGGTGAGGAAGTTCAAATTATGAATGTTACCAACTAATAGTTGCTAACGTAGATATTTGTTATTTACAGGGAAAGAATCAAATCTATGGCGTTAAAGACTAAAATGTATGATCATTTCGTCTCTGTATTCGAATCAGCTTATTTTATATTCCAAATATTTTATCATCAAACTAATGACAAAGTTCATAAAAAAATAAAAAAGCCTTTCTTTTCCGTAGTAGTATGTGACAGAATCAATGAACTTTAAAATCATAAAGTTCAATTGAACGCTAGTTGTTGAGGCAATATTGTATGTCGGGAAAGTCTAGAGGCCTTAGCATTTTTTTTCAATTTTTATATATTACTGGTATCTTAGGCTATGTTTGAGAGTTTTATGAAGATGGAAGAAAAGGGTTATTAATAGAGTAGGGAACAAAGAAGAATAGCAGTGGAAGGGAAGAGCGTAAGCATAGTTACTTTCAAACCCCCCGAATTGGGGTTCACAATATTTTCTATTGCAAATGGCTAAAAGGGGTTTCGACATTCTCCATAGTCTTCCATTCCTCTCCGTCACAAATCTCTTTCAAACACACTTTTAGAGGTCGTCCTAGTCATGCCTCCCCCTTCCCTTGGTCACTATTGCACTCAAACAAATTCATACTTATTATTGACAGTCCAAGTAATCAAATATCAATTGAAAAAAATCTTGTGTTCAAAATTTATTTGTTGGCATTGAAGGTGTGAGAGAGGAGATTCATTAAATATTTTTTTAAAAAAGAGACGATTTACTCTTATGAGCATTAGTTTTTAGAACTGGACTAGTGATCGACTCGGTCAAGGCACTGCGTCAACTGATCACTAGTTCAACCAGTAAGTTACCGGTTAAACTGGTTGACTCAGATATAATATAAGAAATTAAAATTATTAATATATATATATATATATATATGATCTATTATATACTACAGAAATTAATATATAATACAAATAGTATATATTTATAACAACTATGCACATACAGCTAGCTTAGTCGCATGATTTGAATCCAAAAAGTCTCGACTTCCAAGCTTTAATTGTAAGAGGTAAATGTAATTGCCAATGATCAATGAAGGACTAGTTATTTAATTTAAAATTAAGTGTACTATTTGGGTGAGTGATTGGTGGAAGATCTCACACATCAACCATACTTGTCATTTTCGTCCATACACTAACGCTAGTTAAAGAGCTCACAAAGCAACTACATAGTATAAACTATGAAGTCCCACATCGATGAAAGTTGGTAGTAGAGCTAGCCTATTCTCTTATAAAAGTAATATAACACTTAAGTTCTTCTATGATTAAAAATTTGGGTGAATGGGCTATTTGAAGTCTATCCCATTTGCCCACTATGTCAGAAACGATCATTTATAGAGTGGAAAAGTTTTAGCAAAAAAGGAGTTAGAATTTTTTCACATGATTGGCTCGGCCGGTCTAACGAATTGTTGCCGGTTTGCTGGTTTTTATATTAAACTCAGATTTCATGGTTTGATCGTAGATCTGGTTTGAAGCTTGATTCGGACCGGTTAGTTGATTGGTTTACTGGTCCATCTAGTTGATTGGTTTACTGGTCCATCTGTTCAACCGGCCAATTTGAGCTGATTTTTTAAATTGTGCTTATGAGACCTAATCTTTTTTTTTTTTTTTTGTGAAAGACCTAATCTCTATAAAGAAGAGCAAAATAATTGAAGTCACAAAATTTTGGAATGTTGATGAGGTTAGATTTCACACTAGCAAGATATGATATAATAATACTAATTGCAAATTAAAAATAGGTCAAAGGATGGCGATTGCAGTCAGTTATGCTATTTTAACACCTGGTTTGGGTGTATGAGGATAGCGACCATAAACACTGCAGAGGGTGCATGTGTGAGGTTAAAAAGTTCAGTCCACCATAACTAAGCTTAGAAAGAAAAATATTGGCTCCTCCAAATTGGTTTTCCTCCTTCCTGGCACACTCTGTTCCCTGTTCCCTCTTTTCTGCCTGCACTACATTATCCTCCATCATCACTTCAACAGACTCAAAGACAACTCACACCCTCTCTATTATTTGTTGGAGAAGCCCCCACCACCGGTTCCTCCTTCCTAGGAGTTCCACCTTCCTTGGAGTTGCAAAACCTCCAATATTCCCCACCATCAACTTGAATCTTCCTCAACATCCCACCCTTCAGATCCCCTAATTTGCTTCCCTCACCACCAGCTCCACCCTCCTCCGCATTCCAACCTCATCGGCGTTGTAGAACCCCCAATCCTCCTCCCCCACTACCAACTCAAACCCTCCGTGATGTCGACGTCCCACCCTTCAGAACCCCCTATCCGCTTCCTCTACCACCGGTTCCACCCTCATTGGCGTTGCAGAACCCCCAATCCTCTTCCTCTACCACCAACTCAAACCCTTCCGGGCGTCCGATCCGTCATAACCCCTAGTCAGCTTCCCCCACCATCAATTCCACCTTCGTCAGCATTCCATCCTATCTTCAATTGCAAAATCCACCCTATTTGGCGGCACGGTTCATGTCTATCTGTGGCTTGTTCCCTTCCTTTACTCCCATACTTTATTCTTACTTCTGTCCTGCAAGTTTGGATTTTTGAGTAAAGTAGAAATTTCTTTAACATGTTGTTTCATCTTTCCTAGTATTATGTATTGCACCCTGTTGTGTTTGCTCAAAAATCTTTTGGAAACAACAGCCCCAAACAACACAAAAGTCAAAGTTATATTTTAGAATCAACATTGGCAGAGCATTAAGTAAAGGATAATTACCTTCAAATCAAGCTAGACCATTATTGATAAAAATATATCAATCGCACAAGACAAGCACACTTAGAACCAAGACCAACACAATTTTAGCAACAAACCCAGAAACAGCGAACAGAAAGCAGAAAAAAATAGCGAGATGAAAACCTAAACAAAAAGAACCACACAGTTTGAGAAAAAATAAAATAGAGATGTTAGAAAACAACCACTCACCAAGAAAATAACCTACACATGATCTGAAGAACAACACGGAACACAGCAAACAAGGAACTGCTGAAGACCACTGACGACAGCACAAATTGGGGTGCTAACAAAGCACAGCTCGAGAAAAGGGTTTGACATAGATAGGCACCGAGAGTGAGTGACTATAAGGGAGCTTATGGCTATGGCAATGTTGCGAGGAAGGTTGAACTATACGAAGCTTATGAGCTTAAGGGTGTCATTGGTGGTTGGAGCGAGTTAGGGATTCCGCAAACCCAAGGAAGGTGAAAATGGTGGTGGGAAAAGCAGACTTGGAGTTCTGCAATGAGTAAGAGGGAGATGTTTAGAAGAGGTTAGCAAGTTTGGAATAGGGCCAGAGATGGAAGAGGGTGTGGGCTGATAGCTTTGGGGTTGCAGGGTTAGGTTTCAGGGATGAAGTGAGGGAGGAGAATGGAATGGTGGAGCTTCGATACTGATAGGGAGTGGAAGGAAACAAAGGGTGCTGTGTGTGGGAGTAAAGTGAAGAGGATGGAGAGAGTGCTGAGCATGGGAGGGGAGTAAAATGAAATGAAAATAAAGTCTTAGGCTCCACTATGATGTGCTCTATTTAATTTCTCCATGTGTGCACCCTGCTATAGTAGCACACGGTGTCTGGTATAGACACCCAAAGCAGGTGTTAAAATAGCAATTCTATAACATTTGTGTGTTGGAATAAGAAAAAAGTTATTTGTACTTATGGTGTGTAAGACATCGTGTTGACTCATATTTCATCAATTACTAGATAGAGTGGTGGAGCCAGAAATTTTGAAGAAGGGGGTCAAATTAGTTTATATAAAATAAATTATCTTATAGAAAGTATAAAATGAGTTATTATATAGTGTTTTTTATGCAAATTATTGGTAAATTATAGTTTATTTCATCATTTATTTTCTCTTTTCTCTTAACAAAGAGTCAATAATTTTCTTCTTAAACATCTATTAGGTTCAACATAAAAAAAAATATCAATATATTATTTAACATCAAAATAGAGTATCGATCATAAATAACTAATTTCACTAAGTGGATAAAATAAGAGAAAAATCTTAAAAAATATATTCTAAAAACATTTATATGTTTCATACTTTTATATCATATGTGCTACTATATCAAAATACTTTTATTATTTATTATGCATATTATGTGTAGAGATAACAAAATTTTTAGAGTCATAATATAAAATATACATATAATACAATTATTCAAAATTTGGGGAGACCATGCCCCCACCCCTCGTCCCCACCTCTCTTTGCCCTTGACTGAATGTGATGTGGACCTCATTCAAGTATGATCAATAACCCATCAAATAATAAATTAGATGTTAATCAGTATGGTGTCCCACATAATATTACTCGGAAAATGACAGGATGAAAGAGAAAGCGTTATCTTATTAGCCGTATGCTTTGATTTTTATCAGCTTTTCGTCCTATCCAAGCCATCTTCTTACTTTTCTTCTCGATTATTAATTTACATGGATGCTAGTTGAACTGAAAAGTAGTAGTAACAAAGAAAGAAATTAAGGATATCTCATCAAATTTAAATCACTTGCTCTTCCTGGATCCCTTACTTAGGTGAAGGTGAGTGACTGACTTGAGTCACTTGTTTTCTTCATTTAATATTTTTTGGCTGAACTAGCAACCACCTTCACTCAAGAGGAACATCATCTTATGCTTTGGCTTTTTTATTTTTATTTTTTTTTTAATTATCGAATTTCACAAATCTCTTTTTCCTAGGAATACTTGCTTGATTTGTTTCAGATTAGGATTTCATAGTTTCATCCTATTTTGTCGATTTGTGCCTTTTTTTTTTTTCATTGCCAAATATGTGATTTATTGGCTTTTGCTCTGCATGTGCTCTTTCATTAATTTTTTTCCTTTTTCTGAAAAAAAAAATTCTTACTTGTTTTCTTCCTCCGTGCCGGTTAATTGCTCAGTTCTTAACTAATTTTAGTCTAGGCACATCATTTTCTTATGTATAAACACGACTTGTGTAAGAATTGCTTCATATGCAATGCAAGGCGCAAACACTAGTCAGTACTCTTCTGTATTAAAAAAAAAAATCTCTGTAGATAGTGCCTAGATCTGGTTTATACGGTGTATCATTGTGAGACGCCTTGAGTAGCAATAATCGGATGCGTAGATCCATCGTAGCTAGTCTATCCGAAGTTTCTAATGGTTAACTTCCTAGTTCAAGTTTCATGAAAGGTAACCTGATAACCTAGGTTACACGGATACTAATACAAATATCTGTTACGTGCCATACAGGAATTTGATATAAATTAAATTAAAGACATGTAAAATATAATTATGAACGTCTAAAAGTATCCGGTACGATACATATCTGATATGGGACGTTGACTATTTTGAAGTATCTATGTATTATGCATCATAGCTGATAGCTAGTAGTGTTATATACGATGCAGTAGAAGATTATGAGTTCCGAAGGTGCAAATGAAGATTGCCTAGGATGGGCAGCAAGGGATGTATCTGGAGTTCTGTCACCTTACAAATTCAGTCGCAGGTAAACCACATCTCATTTCACTTTCTACTTTCTACATTGCACTTCCTGGTTTGATGTTACACTTTGATGTCAATTTATTTGTATTCTCTTCCATGATCATTACCATATTTCTCCTTTCTTGGGATAAAGGTTGAGTTGCTGGCATTCTTTCTTTTCCTTTTCCTTTTTTTTTTTTTTCACCTTTCCACATTTCTTGACAAAATGATAATGGTGACTGGTCAGGACTCTAGGAAATGAGGATGTTTACATCAAAATTACACACTGCGGTGTTTGTTATGCTGATGTAATTTGGACAAGGAATAAACATGGCGACTCAAAGTACCCTGTTGTGCCTGGGTAGGTTGGCTTGTTTTGTTGTATGAGTGAGAATCCTATTTACTTAACCTACTCTATCTGTGTGTTTGCTTTTTCGCTGTGTGTTTGCTTTTTTGCTCAATATCAGACATGAGATTGCTGGCATTGTGACAAAGGTTGGTTCCAATGTTAACCATTTCAATGTTGGTGACCATGTTGGAGTGGGGACTTGTGTCAACTCATGCCGGGACTGTGAGTATTGCAATGACAGATTGGAAAATCAATGTAATAAGGGATTTGTTCATACCTATAATAATGTGGATGTTGATGGTACAATCACGAAAGGAGGATACTCCAGTCACATAATAGTCCATGAAAGGTAAACAAAATAGACAGCTATAGGAGTTTCTAATGGTTTTTGTGAAGTAATTGTTGGATTTGTGTTAAAGGCGGTTTATAGATTAATTAGAGCCGGTTGATATCATATTTGTTTGGTCTTGCAATTGCAGGTATTGCTTCATGATACCCAAAAGCTACCCATTGGCTTCAGCAGCCCCTTTGCTTTGTGCTGGAATCACTGTTTATTCCCCAATGATGCGCCACAAGATGAATCAACCTGGTAAATCTCTAGGAGTGATTGGTCTTGGAGGCCTTGGTCATATGGCAGTGAAATTTGGAAAGGCATTTGGGTTGACTGTAACAGTTTTCAGCACTAGCATATCCAAGAAAGAGGAAGCCCTCACTCTGCTTGGTGCAGACAATTTTGTTGTTTCATCTGATCAAGAGCAGATGACAGTAAGCATAAAATAAACCATCCAACAACATAACATTTTCTTCAGAAACTTATGTGAATATAGATATTGATGGCTTGTGCTTCTTTTTGTTTTATGGGGTCCAAATTGATGATGATTCCTATGCAGGCCTTGGCCAAGTCATTAGACTATATAATTGACACAGCATCTGGTGATCACCCATTTGACCCGTACTTGGCACTGTTGAAGACTTTTGGTGTTTTAGTCCTAGTTGGGGCCCCAAGTGAAGTCAAATTCAACCCTGTACACCTTTTTAGAGGTATGTTGCCTCTGAATAATAGAAAATTTGTTGTAATGATACATTTTTGGTTCGTATAATATCTTTCATTTGCATATCCATAGCTTAGTAGTTTGAAGCAGTGAAACTGTGAATATGCAACAAATGTGTTTGGCAGGAATGAGGACCGTTGCTGGAAGTATTACAGGAGGCACGAAAGAGACACAGGAGATGATTGACTTCTGTGCTGCAGAGGGTATTCACCCAAACATAGAAGTGGTTCCAATTCAGTATGCGAATGAAGCTCTTGAGAGGCTCATAAATAGGGACGTGAAGTATCGGTTTGTGATAGATATTGAGAACTCTCTAAAATGATGCTGGAGGAAGTAAGAAGTTGCTCCCCTTGTAAGCAAATAAAGAGCAGCAGACCTGAGTCACTTAGTGTATGGTTGGATTTCTTGTTTTTGTTTCATGCAGCTCCCAAATCATGGTTTAGATAAAAGCTACGAGAAAGTAACTTCTGCTCAAACTAGATTTGGAACTGTGTAACGGAAAACCAAAGATTTTATTAGCAAATCACAGTTTACAGCTGTGTACTGTTATTCTATTTATAAATAAATAAAGATTACAGGCGTCCAACGGTCTCTATAAACCCCGAAGTGGTGAAAATTTTCTTATGAGGTGTGAATTCAATCATGCGTGAATTGAGTGACAGGATGAGGAAGTTCAAATTTTGAATGTTACAAACTAACAGTTGCTGCTGTAAATGTACTATGTGGTAGTAGGAATTAGTTATTTATAAGAAAGGATTAAATTTGACTTTCAAGACTAAAATGTACGACATTTTTGTTTTCAAATCAGCTTATTTGGCCAGGACTGGTGTGATAGATTGTGATTCTTTAGTTGAGTAGATTCAATCATTAACGGATATTGTTAGCTTGCTCATATCTGATAATTTGATTAATTAGGTGTTTTTTTTCTGTTTTCTTTCTTTCTTCTTATACCAAAAAAAAAAAGTCAGGTTATTATATTCCAAATATTTTTTTTATCAAACTAATTGCAAAGTTCGCATCCAAAAAATAAAGATGGCAAAGTTCACAAAACCATAGCTTTTTTTTTTTTCGAAGAAGTTGATCAAAATATATGAATTTATGATGAATTCATATATTTCATGGAACGCTAGTTGTAGAGGATATTCTATTAGAGTAAATGAATTCAAGGCCTCCTACACAGTACAGAATAATATCTAAAATAGTATTAATTAAACTTTCATAGATATGTGGAATGATTTTTTCAATTTAGGATAAAAAGTGTATCAAAATAATGAAATACGTTCTTATCATATACCACTAGAACAAACACACCTGATTGGCGGGTACATTTAAAAACAAAAAATCCAAAGTGTAAAAATTATTTTTAAATCAAAACAACGATGATTTATGTCAAATTTTAATATTAACTTTGGATTAGAAAAAAAAAACGAGAACTCCCAATAAAATTGCGTTAGTGAGAATAGTTGTTGATAGCATCTGAAAGTTGAAGTGCCATACAATCTGTTCTAGTTTCAGCCACGCTCTGTACAACAAAAAGGGCTTATCAATGAAATAGAGCAATGTATTTCATTTTCATATCAACTATGAAGTCAATGTTAATCAATGGACAGACTTGAAGTTCGGTTCCCTCTAACATCAAAGCAAAAACATATAATTCGTTGGTTTATAACAAATGCAAGAGCCTAGGTTTCAAAACCTGCGGGAAAGATAAAATGAAAATAGAACAATAAAACTCTCAAACCTTACCTACCATAACCTCAAAATTTGCTTCAAGCATGTTGGTAATGGTGCAACTTGTACAATAGCACTTTGCCTGAAGCGTTACCTATAGCCATGAAACCACCACCTGGACTAAAATCAAGACAGCGAGGATAATGCAGGCTCGCATTTGATGGTGGCCAGTTGGAAAACACAGTATAAGATGGGATGTGTATCAATTTCAAACTGTTCCTCCTCATGCTTGAACAGATTGCTAATATTTGAGAGTCATGATTGTATTTCATGAAATTCACATCTGTATTCAAATTCTCAATGGTTTTGATAGGCTTCCTCTTGCCCCCAAGAAATTCCTCTCTGTTGTAAACATTCACAACTCCACTGTCTGAACCTGCGGCAAAATGTGTCCCATCTAGAGAAGTGCAAAGAGCTGTGCTATTTATACAACCATCATCTACACCTTTATGCATGCAAGTCCTTGTTCGCAGATCCCAGTGGTAAACCTGGCCGTCGCCTCCAGCACTCAACAACTGCTGTCCATCCTCAGCAAAAGCTAAGGAACGGACAGTTCCATTCATCTTTAGGGTACCAACTAATTGCTTTGTTTTCGTTGAAACCAATAAAATGTAACCTTCATTACCCACAAAGGCTATCATTTGAGAATCAGGAGAAACCTCAAAAACTTCCAAACTTTTCTCTTCCCTACCAACCAGAGGACCTATTTTAACAACTTTAGCCTTCACTAAATCAAAACTATAAAAGAACTTTCTTCTTCCTGATAATATGACCTGAGACCCATCTGGCAGGAAAGACGCTTTTCGAATAGGGCAATCTTCAAGGAAAATGCTTTGAATTTTGGTGTTCCGTTTGCCGTCAATTTGGAAAAAACTAAGCTTCCGGTCCAACCCTGCAGCAAGAAGCAGCTGAGCATTTCTATGGAACTGAACCGAATTTATGGGACCATTAGAAGGATCCTGTATGTTAGCATCTACTAGTCTTGAGTATTCAACATGTCCTGGCAACAGTTTTGAACTACTTTTCACAACCAGGTCTTCATTTGTTCTAAGAATATCATTGACATCATTGTAATCATGGCTCAACACAGCTTCATTTTCTTCATCTGCGGACTCATCATCAGAAGACCTATCTAGTTTTGACCTCGAATCAACTTGCGCCCAGTCAGTTCCTGGGTTGAGCTTTATGTGCTGAGCCCTCAATCTTGCCACATACTCTGAACCAGAGATCAGATCCTCATCCTCTTCCTTCCTCAACTTCCTTAATCTGTTAACTTTGGCTATGTTTATAGTGGTTTTTTCTTCTTCATCATCCACCCACACGGGTTTTCTCTGCAAAGCAGCCCCACCATCATCACTTTCCTCTGAGAAGTCAGCATCTTCCTCATAAACAGAGAGCACACTGTTTGCAGAACGGTCAGTGAAGAACAAATCTGAACCCTTTGTATTCCCAGCTTCCACTTCAACATCCTCCTTTCCAAATTCAACAGGGGAATAGAGAGACCCAAACAAAAAGTTTTCCAGCTTTTTCATTTCTCTCACTTGTTCCATTTCCAACTGTTCCCTTTTGCCATCTCGCTTCCTCTTCTTTGCCTTCAGGGTATCAACATCCAAATCTTTCTCATCTTCAACAGCTTCAAGATTGGAAGGTTCTTTGATGTCCTCCTCCCTTTTGGTCTTCTTGACCTCATTTTTAAGGCGGGCGTTTTGGGATATTAAACTCATATCTCACAAGCAACTCTGCAAGATAAATGAGGTACAACTGTCAGTGCGATCAATCTAATAGTGGGAAATCAAAATTTAAAAGTGCTATGAAACATCAGAGTTTTATTTTTATTATTATTATTTAAGAGTAAACATCATGATGTTTCCAAGATAGCAATGAATAATGAGCAACTAAGAACAACAAATCTAAATAACAGAACATTGAAATCAATCAACTTATCTTACAAATTTCATCCAAATAAAAATGCTGATGCTCATAAAATCATTAAATAAAACAATTAGAGCTAAAACTAAGGAATAAACAGGATAAGCTTAGCTTAGCTTCTAGGCATGAGAAAGGGGGGAAGGCTTGGATAAACTGATAAAGTGAGTGCTCAAACAGCCTAAGACAAATCTACCTTAGACCAACTGCTGAAGGTCTTGCAAATTATTCAGAATCGAAAAGTCCAGAAAAACATTTTGTTTGCTCTGTTGAGCACAAATAAATCTACACACACACACTGTGGGCCAGGGATAAAAAGCCCACAATTACAAAAAGCCCAGAGGGCCTTGTGGGCCTGGGCCAACCCACTTATATAAATTTTAAAATTCATCAATGCTTAAAATGAGCCGGCCCATGGATTGGTCCACCTATGGACTAGCCCCGAGCCACCTATATTGTACTATTTATGCTAGTGTACATTTATAATCAAATGTGCTAGAACAAGAAAACAAAGTTTCTTCCTTTTTCCATCAGCAAACATCCAAAATTATGATTGAAAAAGCAGTAAGCGAAAGGAACACACAAATTGATAACAGATCTTCAATGTGTAGCCACAATCTCTCTCTCCCTCCCTCCCCCCCCCCCCCCGGGGGCTCTCTCTCTCTCTGGGTTTTCCATAAACAATAAATAAAAGGGTGAATACCAAAATGATTTCTTAAAGAAAAGAAAAACTAGTAAAGGTTTTTAGGATGTGGAAATATGGCAAACACCCAAAAGGCAGAAATGTAGAGAATCACTATATAAGAGCAACCTCAACAAGAAACTACCAGATTTTTTATCCATAGAAAGAACATGTTTCAAGCTTGAGAAATTGAAAAAGAAAACGAGAATCACGGCAAAATAGAAGGAGAAAGAACCTGACAATATGGAAAGAGGAAGAATCACAACTACAATGGCAAAATGCTAATGGCAGCCGTAACAATGGAAGAGGAAACTCACATTTTTTCCAGCACAAATCCCTCTGCAAATCACATATTCAATTTTTTCCAAAAAGAGAAAAAGGAAAATCACAAAACCGACCATCAAGCTTGCTCAACAATATCAACAACCACAAAATGATAAAAAAAAATCCAAAAAAGAAGAACTCACAGATCGATCCCGTGAAGTGCAAAAAGAGGAGGATCAGGGTGCAATTCACGAAGAAAATGGAGAAGAGAGCAATCGAAGTGGGATCACAGAAGAATCAGTGAGGGAAACGCGATTTGGGGATTAGGGTTTATCAAATGTTCAAAAGTGAGTAGCTGAGAAAAGTTCATTTCACTGTTCAAAAGGGAGGTAACATTTCACTGTTTCACATATCGAAGTTGAATGGAGAAGCAGCGAAGCTGAAAAATGAGTCATGGGCGTTCAGCTTCTTGAATTTTTAAGAGGGCTGGCCCATGGCCCATGGCCCATGAGGGCAGACCCACTATTTTAATGGGTTGGTTTAGTGGATCAGGGACTTATTAAGCCCCTTAAGCTGTGGGCTGGAATTTTAATGGGACTGAAATAGTCGGTTTGGGGGCCAGCCCTGGGGCTTAGGGCCACTTTGACAGGACTGCACACACACACACACACACATATATTAGGCATAACCATGTTCACTTGCTGTTTGCTAATTTCTGCTGACCTTAGCATAATATAAACTACTTAAAAAAAGGAAGTTACAATAGCATGAAAGTGGTATCCAATGAGTAGAAGGTATTATTCATCAGAGATTCAATATTTGCAAGTCTCATTATCAGTTATCACCATTTACGAATTGCAATACAAGTAAACACAAGAAATTAATAAATCCAATTGCCCGTATAACAGAACATATGAGTTA
Organism: Dalbergia cultrata; assembly: GCA_031216105.1. Classification (NCBI taxonomy): domain Eukaryota; kingdom Viridiplantae; phylum Streptophyta; class Magnoliopsida; order Fabales; family Fabaceae; genus Dalbergia; species Dalbergia cultrata. The sequence goes on from CM062345.1 coordinate 62,922,083, forward strand.
AGCCAGTAACATTCGTCCACTTGTGTTGACAAAAGTATATCATTTTTTTTTTTTGGCCCTCACAAACATTGCAAAATATTTCTTTTATTTTTTTAAAAGGAAGAAAAAAACAGGGTGTATCCTACTCCTAATCCTATAACTGCAGTTACAATGGAACAATGGTAAGACACATAAGAATCCATTATGATGGTATCCTGAGACAAGGATGATAAATTATCCTGTCCCTGGCGTTTAATCCCTCATCCATATTCCATAGTAACCAACCATCGAAAGGTAAAATCAATGAAATAAAATCACATAGTATGGCAAAGCCTTCTTACAGAGTTAGAGGACGGATGAAGCAGAAGGCCTCGCGAACTGGCAAGGTGTGGGCTGCGCCTGTCTCTCTGTCTGTCTGGTGTTGAGTTCCTGACTGCTGGCTGCTGCGATTGAGGAATGAATGGAAGAAGGGATTTTAGTGCATACCATCATCTTATTTAGTGTCTTTTTTGGGTCGTAAAGCAAGATCAACCCACAATTTTAACCCATTATTCATTTGAGTTCCGACAAAAGCCCACTTCCTCTCAACGCTAACCCGAAAATGTTCCCCTGAAATGGAAGCCCTTTCTTACTGTGTACATTGGTGCGCTAACCCAAAAATCCAATTGTATTTCTATAAAATTACTTTTATATCCATATTACTATTGAACACTTTAAATAATTAAATTATCTCTAATTGAATTAGTGACAATAACAAATTAAGATAAGATTTTGGTCAATATAGAATAATTAATGCCCATTATTTTGATTAAATATAAGATGAGTGTTATAGAGAAATCAACTAAAAATCATTATAGTGAGAGTAGCTAGCAATATGCATCTGGTAATTCGCGTATGTGAGCTCCACGTCTCAAGGGGTTTAGTCACTACTTTCAACAGTGAATATCCTAAGTTCATCTAAAAAAAAGGCAATATAAATTTGGGAGTATCAATAACCATTCGCCTTGACAAAATTATTCTTTTAGGAAATTGTGTAATAATTATTACTATCAGAAACTTATGTGTGAGAGATATGTGTAAGGACAAAAGCATAGTTATCAAACTCGATCTGATGCTCGACTCGGTCAAGGCACCAGGTCAATGGGTCATTGGACCGAATTTATTAAAAAATATATAAAATTATAAAAAAAATTCATATATATATATATACCAAAAAATAGATAAATAGCATAAATTCTTAAATGTTGTCCACAATGCAAACAAAGTTTCACACCATGAAGTTATAAACTCATACATAAACATAAATTGAACACCAACATAAAGTTTCACACCAATAAGTAGTAAAGTAAGTAACTGGAACACTAACATCAACACTAACACAAGTTACACAACAAATTAACTATGTGAACAGAATATTACAACTATAACCATTGCCTTTTCTTTCCATTCTTGTAAAGTATCACAGAACATACTAACATACACACTATTGAACAATCAAAACAACTCTTCAATAGGGATTTGATTTTTTCCTTTGGCTCCTTAATGACTTCTTTGGATATAAATTGTCAGTAACCCAGTATGATCATTTTGTTTTTGAAGATCTTTAATGAAATCTAAACTAATTATACTCTACACAAAAAAAAAAAAAGAAAACTCAGAACGTAGTACTTACCCTTCAACGGCGACGGCGGCGCAACGCAGCAAGGGCAAGGGCGAAGCGACACAACGGTAGGAGGTGGCGAGGGCGAGAGGCACAGCGAGCACAGCAGCAGGCGAGGGCGACCCACGGCGCGGTGGGCTTTCTTCCTCAGCGGTGTGCTTATGCGACGCGACAGTCTTTCCTGGTGTCGTGGGACGGCAAGAGCAGGCGTGCGGCAGTCTCGATCTTACACTTAGGGATTTTGGATCCTTAGCTTTTAGTTTTAGAGGTCCTCTGTTTTACCGTCTTTTAGGTTAAGAAATTTAGTTTTAGGATTTCAACAAACAAATTAAAAACAAGAAAACGAATCCGTTTCATTAAAAAAAATATTAAGCATGACCTAGTACAGCTCATAAAAACCGGCTTGGGTCACCGATTTCCATTAAAACCGGTCAAATCACACTTATTCTCATCAGATCCAATTTGTGCCCGGTCCAAAGAGTACCTCAACCCGATTTCATGACTGGTTAGCAGTTTTCCAATTGCACGGGTCAGGTTGAGCCGGGTTTTATTACATTGGGCAAAAGTAAAAGAAGACAATTAATATTTCTTTAAAATTCTTAATGACAAATAACATTGAATAATTTTCTTTTTCTAAAAATACACTTACAAATAAATGGAGTATAATTTTATAACATTTAGTTTATTTTTGAATTTAAACAATATTATATATATCACTTAGAATCAGAGGTGGGGAAAGGTAGAGCTGTCAAAGTGGGTCAACTTGACTCATCTGGATTGGCCCACTGTAGGTCACAGGTGAAAATAATGAATTTGGGCTGACTCACATTACTAGTGAACCAAGAAAATGCCAACCCTACTCAACCCACCCGAGATGGTGAGTTATCCGGTTGGCCCACCAAAAATTAAAAAAAATCTAAAACCGTTAAAAAGTTTGAAAAATAAAAAAAAATCTCTTCGGATAGCGCATAGAAGAACACACTAACCTATAAATCAAAAACCCACAAACGGAAAAGGAGAAGAATGCAGTACTGGATCATCAAAATCCTAATAACAGAAGCAGAACCTAGAACCTAGACGTGTTGAAGGAGGAGGGAGGCATCACGGACCCATAGCAGAAGCAGAACTCATGCAGCGGAGGTGTGGCTGTGGTGGTGCATCCCTAATAGTAGAAGCCAAAGCACAACCATGGAAACAAAAGGAGGATGAGAAGAAGATGAAGAGCTAAAGGAGACAATGACGAAGGAGGAGGGAAGGGCGCTGAGGGTTGAGTATATCCACAGGTGTGGTCGTAACAATGTGGTTTTTTCCCAACCAGTGTTTGAGTAATTGGGTCTTATGTGTGTGATTGTGTCTTTTCAATTTTACTTTTTTAGTTTGATTTTATTTTATTTTAAAAAAAAATTGAAACGAAAAGTTTACAGCCTGTTTGGCAAGGCATTTTAAAAATTGTTTTCAGTTTTTAAAAGTAAAAAAACAAAAAAATTTGTTTGTCAAAGAGTTTCTCAACACGTTTTAAAAATAAAAAAGCAGAGTTCTCATTTTAAAAATAGAAAACTCAAAACAGTTTTGAGTTGTATTGGAAAACTCTGTTTTTAAAAACAACAAAAATGCGGTGGCACAATGGTAAATAACTTGACTTCAGGCTTCAATTCTTGGTGGAAGTTTTACTGTGTTTTATTTTGTTGGAACCACATCCTTTATTCACTCCATCAACGCCATCAACAAGGAGACCCAGCTCCCCCATTCACTAGCCGGCGTGCGAGCAGCTCCAGACTCGCCTCTGCCTGCGTGCAACTAGCCCCCAGATCCGCCGGTGCTCAACCTGCAAAGAGCAGTGCAAGAAAGGAGAGAAATAAGGAACGAACGACGCCGGCGAGCAAAGAGCTCGTCCTCCCTTGGCCGGGCCGCGACCCAGCAGCGCAAGCGACCAGATCCACCGACGCCTCCGCACACGACTAGATCCGTGGGCGCACGCGACCTAGCTGGTGCAAGGCAAGCACCGACAAGCACCGCCCACCCTCGAGCACTGGAAGCACCACAAGGACCGGAGGCACCGCGAGCAACCGTGACCACCTTCAGCACCTCTCCCCTTCAGATTTGCCATCAGAGCCACCACGAGCTCCGCCTGGACCAGATCCGCGAGCCACCGTGACAACCATCTCTTTCTCTGCTTCTTCCTTCTCCTTCCCTCTCACTATTGCTGTTACTATTGACAGCAAGTTAGAAAATGATGATATGTCACTGTTGTTGTTTGATGATTTTTGTTGTGATTGACTGTGGCTGTGGTTACTGGTGGTGGTTACTAGATGTGGTTATTGTTGATTTTTGTTGTTATGATCTTTGCCAAACAAGTTTTTGTTTTATTCATTTTAAAAGTTGTTTTTTAAAAAAATTACCCAAACAAATTTTCTTGTTTTTTTGTTTTTAAAAAATGAACTGAAACTTATTTTTTAAAACAGTTTTAGAAAAAAAAACAAAAAAACACTTCCAAACAGCCCCTAATTCCCCCAAAACTGAAAAAGGCCAACAGGAGCAAATGGGTGAGTGAGTGGTTGAGAGAGAAGGGATGGATTGGATTATCAAGAATAAAAATAAAAAATAGATGACCTGCCAAAACTCTGCTTGAACCCGCTTAATCCGGGAGTAAGTAAATCACGTCATTTTTATATGGTTTGTAATTTTAGCAGCTCAACCCAATATTTTTGTGGGTCAAGCCTGGCTGGCTTGCCCAGCTAGAATCCACTTTGATAGTTCTAGGGAAAAGGATTTGAATCACATATTGCAAGTAATAACAGCCATTCTAGCATCCTTTGCATTTTTTTACACACTAATCAGGAGTATTTAACGAAATTGTTCAATCTTTTTAAATTGGCTCGAAGTTTAAACATGTTTAGTGAAAGCATGGAAGAACACTCGAAAGCATTAGGCCAATTCTTTAATTAAAATTTGTATTGTTGCAGTCATGCAGATTCCAATTTCCAACAGAAACGTGATCTTCGGATGAGCCTTGCATTGCACTTCTGAGATTTTGTTGTTAGGATCCAACCTAAAAAGAATTTATTTTCTCGTGCTACTGAATCTTTTGCCATGTAGCCACTCGTTTGACCAATAGTCTTTAGAAAAAGTAGCGCAAAACATAACGTGAATGTATTAAAAAAAACATAAAAATAATTGACTTTTTTTTTTTTTGAAAATCAAAACTTCAAGAATATTATTTTATTTTTTTAATTTAAGTTAAAATAAATTGAAAAACGTAAACATGAAAATTTTAAACAAACCTTAAAATAATTATAACTCTATCAACATTATAATTGCACAAAAATTTTACTCCATTGATATTGGAAAAGGAAAATTGGGCTTTGATAAATAAGGATAAAATTAGATATAGATTTTTGTTTGCCACACACGCATCCAGGGAGGGGTATGGGGCAAGTGGTTTCGGACGATATCTTGTGGAATTGAACTCTTGCATTCCTCCCAGCTATACACAGTTACTCAAGGCAAGGAGACTTGCCATTTGTGCCCTGACCTTAATCACAAATATGCTTCTTTTAAATAATATTTTCTAGTACTTTCGATATGGATGAATTGAGCACTGTCCAAACAATCAGTCGACTATGGATTTTTTTATTTTTTTTTTCAAAAAGCGTTGTTTGATTTGTTTTAAATTTTTATAGATATTGTATTTGTCTTGTTTTATTTTTTAAACCATTTTTTATACAAATTTATTAGAAAGACATAGCCGATCCTGAATTTACAAGTTCACCTATACAATTAGGCATTTTTATCTGTCCATACTATGAAATTTTGCAATACTCTATTATATATTCTGAGAATATATTGGGCTTTGAAATACTCAAAATTCAAACCCAAAGGACAAATTCTATGAATCAATATTCCATTATACGATCAGTTGTTTATCTTGCTTTGTTTTCAAAAATTTTATGAAAGAAACAATTAATTATTTGTATTTTCATCATTTATTTCATTTAATATTAAAAGAAAATACATTGAAAACAAAAGGCATTTTGATGGGTTAAAAGTGAAAAACATCACAAATGATAAGATAGTCTCTGATTCATAATAATCCCGAGATGTGGCAACTAGCAACACTTTCGTCCTTCATTATTAAATATTAACACATATATAATTTCATATTAAATTTTGGATTATGAATATTTTATCATGTGTAGACGGCAAAGTTTATCAAGAATTCAAACCTATACTATCATTATGAAAAAAAAAATATGAAAGAACGGAACAATATAATATTAATAAAAAAAATACAATATAGTATGCATAACATTTCACAGCATATATTTATATATAGGTATAATAAAAAAAACTAATGATGAATTGTAGTATATATAATTATATATGCAACTAATTCTATTTTTTATTTATTTTGACGTGGGTATGTGCCTTAAATTTTAAATAGTACACTAATTTTGGTGTATTATTAATTTATAAAAGAAAAAAGCAAATAAGATATCACTAATGAATTTCTTAGACGTGTAGTGTAACAACAGCAGTCCATCGTAACCAAATCTAGCCGTTAGTTTATTAACATTTTTTTATGGGAGTTTGTTAATCAATCAGTATGTGTGAAAAAATAGATTCACGTGGTAAGCCAACAGGGTACTGTATGATAACGGCTCTATTTTTTATACACTCGCTCCCTACTTCTACAACTTTTAGCTTTTGAAAAAATATAACATAAGTAATTATTTTAAATTTAATTAAAAACAGATATTTATAGTTATAATTAAATTTTGATTAAATTCAGATAATATAAATTTTTTAATTAAGTTTTTATATTATGAAATATATTTTTTTATCAAATTTTTAATTGGAACAATCTACTTTTACAAAAATTCAAAGACAATGAATACTTAGAAGTCTCAATTGCTCAACTTATTCTCTTTTTAGTAAAAGCATTTGAAGTGAATTTTACAATATAAGGGCCCAATATTAAAAGTTCAAGTTTTAAGAACTTAATTGAATTTTGGTGAATCTCGAAGAAATGCGTTAAATTCTTTTATAATACATCAATTTCATCATCAATAAATAATAATTTGTTCTCTAATAGTCAAAATTAAAGATGACAAAGTGGGTTGAACTCATCGGGTTGTCCCATCAACCTGTCACTTTTTGATGGGATAGGTCAAATTTTTTAATCGGTCCAAATTTTTCAACCCATCCTGTCTCGTTTTATGACCAACCCACTGTGGGTTGGTAAAAATGGCTAAAATCTAACTAAAATTGGGTCTGCCCTCAAACCTGCCATTTTTAAACAGAGCAAATTGATATTTTCAACCCAAATAACTAAAATTGATCAACCTACCCCACCACGTTTTATGGTTAACCTATGGCGGGTCGAGGCGAGTTGACCTGTCTTGCCCTGTTTGTCACCCTAGTCAAAATAAATATTTTTAATTTTCTAATTTATCATTTACATAAGTTAATTATAATACCTTATTGCAAAAAAGGTTTAAATTTATAGTTTATGATAAGATGTTGGTGCTTGAGTTCAAGGTACCAAGAAGACAAGTGGGGACTCGAAATTATGATTGATCATATTCAAGACCATATCTTACATCGCTCGATCTAGCCCTTGTGGATATGTATCTTTTAGTAAATATTAAATAGTAACGGTCAAACTGTTGTTTTATTATTTTAGGCTTAAATATGTTTTTCATCCTTATAAGCATAGGTCATTTTTGTTTTGGTCCCTCTAAAATTTTTATTGACTTTTATTTCATCATTTTTCTAATATTATGTTTTTAGTCTCTACTATTGGTTTATACTATTAAGTGATGATATTTATAAGAATCAAATGAAAATTTTGAGGATGTTGATTTAAATGAAAAACAAAATGTTCAATATCCGTAATTACTCAATGCATAGTCTAGACAACTTACAGAGACTAGGGACAAAAAACATAATATGGAAAAAAAAGAGAACAAAATTGAAAAAAAAAATAAAGAAACTAAAGTCTAAATGACCTATATTTATATGGATTAAAAACATATGTAAGCTATTATTTTATTTAAAATATTTTAATATTCTTGTCTTTTATAATTGTGTCATTTTTCTTAAACAAAGCAGTGGACAATATTTTGTTACAATCTTAATAATTGATTGTCACACCCCGATTTGTGAACACGATTGACATGTGAGGAATCTTGCCCCTATATAAGTCTCGTGACTTGTGTACCTCTCTATATGCATAATTGAAACATAAAATCTATATGAAACATAATTCCATTTTCTATAGACAATTCACCTGTTCTCTGAAATTGAAGTATATTCACAACTATAATCTTGTAATCTATCTCTAAAGTCTAAAATCATAATACCAACAAATATATACAAATCATAAAGCCCATTATATATACAAAACAACTTTGAATGATAAGTTCATATAAATACAACCCAAATCCATATTTTTAGTATGCAAAAACGTAACATATGCTCTACAGTCCGGGATTCTACCTACAATGCACTAGAGCACTCTAAAGTAAAACATCAGACATTTCACCTAGTAGGGCTCACCAACTGGATTCTAATGCTACTAGGAAGAAGGAAGTTGAGAAGGACCCACAACAACTACTATATATGTAAGGAGGTGAAAGAGTGAAGGGTGAGTTTTATATAAGACTCGGTGAGTGAATCCCACTTGTAATCCCCCTTCATGGGATATCAAGGGATAATGCACAAAATCATAATATTCATAATAATACCAGTAAAGCCTTAAGACATTTCATACGTGTATATACATAATCCAATCATACTTTCCATAAATTCCAAACAACAGTACTCTAATAAAGAAACAGAAATCTCTAGTTGTGCCTCTCATTCTTAGCATAACAAAACCTCTGCTCTGTGGTTCTTAAAGAACCGAAATATAGACACTTAACTAGGTTTCATTCTCTTCTCTATGAGATTTTCCATAGGACAATTTGGTGCCAAAGTTAACGATCAGTTTCAGCCGTTAACTCATTGACTGTTTATTTATAACTTACAATCTATTGCAAAATCATAATCTGATCCTTTCTCTAAACTTGGTATCTAGTTTCCATTTGAAATCAAACTTTATCATCTAGCCATATGTTTATCTAAAAGTCATATAATGTCTGTAAAATCTCTAAATACAATCATATTTCAATCCAACTCTACATAAAATCAGTTCCACAATATGGTTGTCATGACCCGATTTGGGCACATGACTGACACATGAGAAATCCAGTTCTCATGTAAGCCTTGTGACCTGGATTTCTCTATATGTAAAGTTAATTATAGAATTATAAAATTATTTAAAACAAAATATCTTTTTCTACATACAAATCACGTGTTGCTCAAATTCAAAATAATCGAAATGATCAAAATAACCCACTCTGAAGTTTCATAATCTCTATATAAGGTTTGAAGCCATAATACAACATATAAATATAAACTGTTCTGTTTCAAAGATGTCCATGAAACTAATACAATTAATTCATTAAACATAAAACCTGAATATGCTATCATAGTATGCAAATGCAAAACATGATCTTTGGTCCGGGATCCTGCCTTCAGTGTGTTGGAGCATTTTAAACAAAATAAGAATGCCTCACTTATATAAAGCTTACCAGCCGATCTATACTACTACTGGGAAGATAATGGAGAAGAATCTACAGTAACTACCATATTTGTAATAGAGAGGAAAACAGAGGGGTGAGTTTTGTTATCAAAACTCAGTGCGTGAGTCCTCACCTAAAACCCCCTTTCATGAGACACCAAGAAACCATGTATAAAAAAAATCATAATAACATTAATAATATTCAAAGGTCTTGCATAATCAAGCGTGCGCACACACACACACAGACACATATGTATATTAGTCATTATTTTTCAAACCCAAAACAATTTTCTCAATTTACTTTCATACCTAAAATCATATAAGCTTATATATATATATAGCAACTACTAGAGAAATAATAATCTCTGTTATGATCTGTGAGTGCCCAGTTTTTCAAGAATAAGAGCCCCTAACTAATATTTTAATGGTTCCTCCTGAATCACTGTCACGACCCACCTACGGAGTGTGACCGACACGTGAAGATTTGGGTCCCCACGGAAGCCTCTGGTAACGTAACTGACTAATATGCATAAATAATCTAAATTTATTCAAAATATCTCAAGTTCAACTAAAACTTCAATAATATGAAATTGTTCTCAAAACATAAATTCTGAACATAAATTTGCATAAAATCCATATTCTAGGCCAAAACCAAACATAACAAAACAATTAACAAAAATTCTGAAAATATATCATGCATGTCCGGGGATCCTGCCTACACAATTTATTGGACACTACTAGACTGACATAATTGACAATAAGCTCCACTCCAAAGCGAAACTCACCAAGTAAGCTGTAGCACAACTACTGAGGATCCTGTGGTACAACTGAAACTGTAGTCAGATCTCTGTAGGGAAAGGAAAAGAGAGGGGTGAGTTCATCAAAACTCAGTGAGCGAGCCTCCACTCATAACCCACACGGGACAATAACAAAATACATAACATATACATGCAACTGATGTGAAATATATTACATATATAATTACATATAAATTAACTAAATCTATGACAATAAATAGTAGAGAAACATGAATTATTCTATACATAATTATCTGAGCTGAATACCTAAATCTGAGCCAATGGCTAATCTGATGGGCACCTAACTAGGTCCCATAAATGGACACCTCACTAGGTTTCTTATTGTGGGTGAGCTAGTCCTCTAGCGAACCACTTGGTACCAAGGTTAACGATCAATCCTGCAGCCGTTAACTCGCTAATCTGTTTCTCACTAATTAATATAAAATAATTTGTTCATAAACCAAATAAATATAAAAGCTCTGAATTCATATAATTCTAACAATTTGACTGTAGCATAACTGAAATTCTAAAATCATGCCCAAGGGATCACCAGCTTGTAGACATAGTGATTTCAGTAATCAATAGAATATGTATCTGACAATTGTTATGAATTATACTTTATTCAACACTTTCAATAAATTATATCTAATATTCTAAAATCTTCATAGGAAATACATAGTATGAAAATATGATAATCAATATTTCTACTGTAAACATTAAATTGAGGTCTCACAATTTCATAAACTAGGAAAAAGATATTCTATAACACGCAAGGTATCAATTATGGTCCCATGAGTTTTTCTAAAATGATTAATTTTCATGATAACTGTAAAAGTAATAATATTTCTAAAACAGACATAATTATAGTAATATATTCTCTTGACATAAATCATTCTAAAATTTCACAAATAATTTATATAATATGAAAAAATATTAATAATGACCAAAAGTATGATTATGAGCTTAAATCCACTCACCGTTGGTAGTCGTGAGTGTGCTTCTACTAATAACTTTACTCTGAAGTATTGGAATGGTACAAATAACCAATCTCACAGATTAAAAGAAAGGAGCATCACAACGTCCCAAGAGAGGTTTAGCTAGGCTCACTGAAGCTCGGTCATGAAGATCCTGAGCTTGACAAGAGATGAGTTCGGCCAAGAAGAGGTTTGGTTTAGAAGAGGTGTGACTTAGAGGAGGTGTAAGCAAAACTTAGCAAAATGAAACTAAACATTTCTTACACATACACACTTCTATACTCATATATTTATACACAAATATAATAATCATGAATAATATTAGTGCTATTTGTCTACACTTAATAATAATAATAAATATTAATAATGCTTACTACACTTAGTAATTATAATGTTAAATAATAATAATGATAACTATACTTAGTAATAATAATTATATTGCTAGCTACACTTAGTAATTATAATGTTAAATAATAATAATGGTAGGTGCACTTAATAATAATAATGCTAATGCTAGCTACACTTAGTAATAATAATGTTAAATAATAATAATGCTAGGTACACTTAATAATAATAATTATAATGCTAGCTACACTTAGTAATTATAATGTTTAAATAATAATAATGGTAGGTACACTTAATAATAATAATGCTAATGCTAGCTACACTTAGTAATAATAATGTTAAATAATAATAATGTTAGGTACACTTAATAATAATAATTATAATACTAGCTACACTTAGTAATATTAATTATTATTAATATTAGTGGCATATATCTAGACTTAATAATAGTAATAACTAATATTAATGCTAACCACACTTAGTTATTATAATGTTAAATAATATTAGTGTTAGGTGCACTTGATAATAATAATAATAAATAATAATAATAATAATAATTCATAATAATTATAATTTCTTTATTTGGGATATCACAATCGCGTCCCTCGTGGACTGATCTATCATATAAATAAATTGTCTCTCGTGAGCCTTGGCATCAAGGTTAGTGATTAATTCTAGTTGTGTAACTAGCTGGTTGTTTCTCTATAGCTACTATTTAAACCAATTAAATAAATCCATGTAAATTTGAAAATCTTTAAAACCTTTTAATTGTTTATGAGCTTTGAATCTATTTGATTCTAACAGTCGGACTTTAACATAACCGTGGCTATGAAATCACGTCCAAGGGAACATTCTTTATAGACATTTGTGATTTCAAAAGTCCACATAATATGTAACCATCAACTGTTTTGAATCTCATGAAGATTCAAGCTCTGAAATCTTTTTGTTTAATTATCTAAAATATACCTCAAACTATCAAGCTTTTAATAAACTAGAAAGCTCAACATTATACTTTGAAATTTCAAGGTTTACAACCAAAATTCTAATCTTTCCTTTAAACCTCATATCTAAATATAAAAATGTAGCATATACATAAACCAATTCCAAAATCTATTGAAACAATCATAAAAGTCTCTAACAATTACATATATTATCAATTCTATATAAAATCAGTATAACAAACACGGTCTCATGAGTTTTATAAAAACAAGTTTCATGTTCGAAAGCCATGAGTTCTAAAAAATATATAAACCAACAGTAACTTCAATTCTTCTACAGTAATCTTTAAAATAAAAAAAACAAGTTGTATTTTCCTGAAAATAACATCTAATGCACAATACAGATCACATATGTGAACCACTCACCTAGTGGGTTGAACAATGAAGACTCTACGCTGATAGGACTCTTGGAAACAGAATTGGCAGCAATATATGATATAGAAGTAATATAATTCTAAATCAATCTCTAAAACCTCTAGATACTCAAAATTTATACCTAACATACTCGAAGACTTCCGTCTCTTGAGCCATATGAGGAACCATCAAAATCACCCTAATAACAAGAAGGAAATGGAGAAAAAAGAGCAAAACCAAGAGAATAACATTCCTTAAAGCCTTGAGAATGAAAGATTGGAGTTAGAATTGATAAAATTGAAGAAAATGGAGTTTGGAGGGTAAAAAGAGGTTGAGGGACAAAGTTTCTGGTGTTTGGAGGTGGAAGGTCGTGTGTTGTTGGTCTGAACCCCGAAAATGGTTTTTTTTTTTTTATCTAATTTTCAACCGCTGCAATGCTCATTTAGCGCTACAGCGCTCACTAGAGAGCATAAAATCTCCACTCGCACCACCTTACTGTTCCCTGACTGCTGCAGTGCTGATTGAGCACTACAATGCTCACCATAATGGTTTATTTTTCCTAGTTTTGAGCTATAATTCAAGTATTGATATGTATTGAACTGAGTTGTCTTAATACTCATTTATTTACATTTCTTAATTTGAAGCTAATGGAGGACACTAACTCTGAAACATAAATATAAATAAAAAAATACCTCCATTTGGATTCAAATAAAATATAAAAAAGATCAAAATCCCAACAAATCAAAATCCAAATTTTAGATTTTTGTTCAAATCCGGGATTTCTTACGATTTTATAAACTTGTGGGCTAAAAATAAAATATTTAAAGGTTTCATAAATTTCATTAAAAATCACTCTTTAACTTTTTTTTTCTCTAGGGAACAATTACCGAGAGTTTTGGTCCCAAGAATATGACTCTATCATATGATGTGTAGGGTCTATACTTAGTAAAATTCAGGACCGGAAACGACAGGTAATGGTATATTATTGAAATCTTTTTTAGTTCGAAATTTTTTTTAATTCTTTTATTTAAAACTAGAGTATTACAATGCTCCCATGAATTTTATCAAAAGCATTTTTCATGCTCTTAAACTAGTAATTCAAAACATGATAACAACAATAATCTCTATAATTTAAACTTTAAACTAGATTTTTCATAAAAATAACTCTAATGCTCATCATATATGTTTGAACCTACTCACTTGGTGGGGTGGAAGGTATAAGAACAACAGTAACAAAACTCTGGAAAGCAAGATTGGCACCAGTATTTGGCATTGAAGTAATAAAACTCTAGATGAACTTCTAATTAAGTCAAATCTTTCTCTAACATAACAAAAGAACTTCACTTGTTTTGAGAAGCATAGAAACTTCTATACCAACCCCAAGAACAAGGAAGGATTGAAGGAAAAGGAGACAAAATCAATAAAATAAAACACCTTAAAGCCTTAGAAGTGAAAGATTAAAGTTAAACTTGGGAAAATGAAAGAGAAATGGAGTTTGGGAGTGTAAAACCACGTTTTTTGGGTGAGAGTTCATGGTTGGAGGTAGGGGTCTCAAATGCTTTCATCTAAACCTCGAAGTAGGGGTTTTATAAAATTTTTGAGCACTGCAGTGCTCACTAGAATGCATGATTTTTCTGTTTTGTATCGCCTTACTTGCTTTGACCACTGCAGCATTTATTTCAGTGAAGTATCCCTTTCTAGAATGGTTTTTCTCAAACCTTTAAGTTATTATTGAATGGGATCTACCAACAACACGAATAAGTCTTGAGGAACCCTATGATGATCCCGAATTTGTCGAAGGACACATGTGCCTATAGAAATTTCATATTGTTGTCCAATTAGAAATTTCTATTTGTATCACTTTTAATAGTTAATGGATAAATCAAGTAATTTTACTTCTATGATATTACATAACTAGATGTCTGTAATATATATTTTTTTTACATTGGCGTTGTATTAAATTAAATTCATTTTTCACATCTTTATTTTAGAAAAAAAAAATGAATCATGTGGGTTAGCTTTTATCACTAGTTATCTAAAATTAATATAATATTTTTTAAAAAAATGATATTGGAATGAAGTTTAATTTATTTACATTGACTAATCATATATTATTACATCAATAAAGATAGTTGAGTCTCAAATCTACTATTTAAAAGTCATCCAAATAAAATAATTTGATTGGATTTTTTTTCACTATCACTGTCAATGCATTAAAATCAAACTCATTGAGATATCATCAAGTTTAATAATTTTAACTTATTAGATCATATAATTAATAAAAATGTATTTTTATCTGCTGAAATGTTTAATTTTTGTCACTTAACTTATTCAATATTATTTTAATTAAATTTATTACTCTTAAACCAGTAAAATAATTTGAAGGTTAAGTTATTTACAAAAAAAAAAAAACAACTTATAGATCTCTTTTCCCTAAAAACTACTTAAATGTTCATTTTGGTTCTTAAAATTATACATGCATTTTATTTTACTTATCAAAATTTATAAATTAATAATTTAGCCTTTAAAATTAGAAAATGTTATTCAAATTAGTTATTTTGATGATTCAAATTAGTTCATATAAATCTTACTATATGGATTAACTTTGATTATTTTTTGTAATTTTGAAGATTAAATTGATAATTTTTTAATTTTATAAAATGAAGCAAAGCATACGCACAATTTTAAAACACCAATATTAACCTTTATTTTTTTTTAGTTTTATGTGAGACTAAATTCCTATGAATATTCACTTGTTGTTGTTGTCGTTCAAGTTATCTATCCATATAATTAAGAGTAACAAATTATTTACATTTTTTACGCACAATTATTTTCTAATAAATTTAATTCTGGCATATTGTTAATGTTAATTGTCTTATTGTTAGTTATTATATGTTTGACTTTTAAAATCATTGTACTAAAATTGTTTTTTTTATGATATGCTAATATATCATTAAATGATAATCTTTATTTTTTAAAACAAATAACTTATTGAAACTAATTTTTTTGACAAAGTTTTTTAATACAACAATCTAATAATGTATAATCATGTTATTAAGGTTGTTTTCCTCTTATTTACCTTAAGCCATACTACAAATCTAGCTTTTGGAAATTTATTTACTACTAATCACCACTCATACGGGAAGAATTAGTCGCAAGATAAAAAGGCCGGCATGAGTGATGATGAGTCACACCCCCCCCCCCCCTCTCTCTCTCTCTCTCTCTCTCTCTCTCTCTCTCTCTTCTTTTCACTGATTGACTTCTTTATACGATATCAAAGTGAAGAGTGAAGATCCAAATCTAAAATAGTGATATTGTACCCCCAGAAAAATCTAAAATAGTATTTCGTATTTGTCATAAATAAATAATTTAGAAACTACTAGACAACTGAAAATTTGTCCAAGATTTAATATCCCGAATGCTATGTTATTACTAGCAATTTCATCCAATAACTTATATGATTTCTATCAAATAATTTTTATAACACTCTAAAGAACGAAATATCTCAAGATACATCGGCTACGAAATAACGATGTGCCATTTGATGGTGATATCAATATCAAAGGATTATGTAATTAAATTCTAGGCACAAATAGAAATAGACAGAATGATGAGTAATAAAACGATTCATGGCCAACGGTATTGAAACTCCAATCCTATTCCTGTCTCTGAAATGGTCCGAGTAATGAGACCATAACCGATTCTCACACACTCCCCTCTCTATTTCTTCGCCTCCCCACATCCACACCCCCCACCTCATCATTCTCTCCATCTTCTTCCTTCTTCACAACACAACCAAAAACCTAACTACACCAACACAACCACACTCCATTTCTTTTTTTGTGACATTACATACACAGTACTGTTAGTATGGTAGCGATAAAAAGAACAACATCCCAATAACCAAACCCCATTTGCACCTCACTCTCAAAATCCAATCTTTTTCACAGAATCAGGTATTCCACTTCATTGGGGGGGTCTATTCTGGTTTCATTTTTTTTTTTTAATCTTTTTGTTTCCCTTTGACGCTAAGATTAGGGTGTTGCTGTGTCAAAATCTTCTCTAGCCCCAGATGCAGACTCTGGGTCGTTTTTGCTTGTTGGTTGCACTTCACTCCGTTCTTGGCTTCTACCACCGCTTCCTCCGTCTAACCCTCTTGTTCCTCATGGACTTGCCTTCCACCTTCAGATTCCTCGCTCAGGCCAGCGAGGTTGGCTGCGGCTTCGTCCTCCTCGGTTACTTCTCCCGCATCTTCAACCTCATCGGCATCATCCTCATCTTCACCTTCTCCATCAGGTTCCTCCGTTACACCCACCTCCTCTCCGAATTCGGACTCCAACCCAGATCCCCTTTTCCCCCAAAGTTTCAACCTTTGGACCAAACAAGCCCCAAAACCTCCTCACGGAAAAAGGGCCAGAATCATGAGGATGGGTCGGAGGAAAAGGAAGAGAATGTTGAGGATGAGGTGTTCGACGTAATGGCGCTGAGGAAACTTGTGAAGTTTGAGAGGCAGAGGTTCAATGCTGCGTGTGGTGAGATTGAGAACGAGAGAGTGGCGGCTTCTTCTGCTGCGGAGGAGGCCATGGCGATGATATTGAGGCTGCAGAGCGAGAAGAGCTCGATCGAGATTCAAGCAAACCAGTTCAGGAGAATGGTGGAGCAGAAGCAGGAGTATGATCTTGAAGTGATTGAGTCGTTGAGGTGGACGGTGGCACAGATTGAGTGTCAGAAGAGCTTGTTGGAGGAGCAGTTGGAGGTTTATAGGGAGAAGTTGAGGCAGTTCGTGAGCGATGAAGAGATTGAGCAGCTTGATGGGTCTGATAACAGCACGAGGGAGGGTTTCTTGGATTTTTCTGTTGAGTATGATGTTGATCATGCTTGTTCTGAAATAGATTCCCAGGCTGAACTTGTAAGTTCTCAAGGTTGAGCTAAATGAAATAGAAATGGAAATGGAAATGCGTTTTTACATGGACTTTTTTTTTCTTTTCCCTTCTGACCTGTTTTGGTTGGTTTCCTAATGTAAATTGTATTTATCCACATATTTAATATATTTAAATTAATAATATTGAATGGCTAATGCAGTGTATGTTTGTTGTTTATTTAGTGGATGAATTTCATGAAGCATTAAACATTGCAACGACTTGATGACTGTAGGCTGGTAATTGGGTGCTATATATTTATTGGTCATGGTGGATAAGTTTCTCAACCTTTCATGAAAGAATTGGGTTGGAAATTGGAACATTGCAAGGACTGATGCTTGTAAACTGTGCTTTAATTTTACATGCACTGAGCATTGTGAGTTAGTTCAGACTAACTAGTTACTAGTGTGTTTTGTCTTTTTAAGTGAATTTGCCTTGATGCGTTTTGGGTGAGTCTAAAGTTACGACTTCCATAAACCTTTACACTTTTCTCATTATGTACCGTATATGCTGTGCATATTTTCTTCTGTTCTTTGCAGGCACGAGCAACCATTAATGATGAAGTTCACAATTGTGTCATTTGTGTGTTTGCATCTTCTCTATCTGTTCCTTTTAATTATTGCCAAAAGGCAAAGCAATTCACATTGCGCTCTTGCATTCCTTATTTTCTTTCATGTGCACTGTTCAAGTGTTTGTCAATAATAAGTTGATTGGTAAGAGTCACATAAAAGAGAATACGAGTGACTAAGGTGACAATTTAACTATAATGACACACCTATAAAGAATTAGCTTAGATCAAACCCCTCTTGTCCGTGTCTTTGAATGGATTTCTTATTTTACTTATTTAGTGGCAGCAGAAGTAGTTCTACTAATAAGTTAAAAGGAATATGTCGCATACATAAGGGCAAAAAAAAAAAAAAAAGATGATAATTAGCAAGGAATATAGGAAGAGCAGGCCTTCTTCAGAATTGCTTTCAATTTCATATCATTTTAACTAAAGCCTCACTTTAGAATAATATAACTAACTGGTTTCATTAAATAAGTTATTTTGATGTGTTGTAACAATGTCAAGAATCAAAGTAATCTCTTATGAATGAACACTCAACCTGGAGGTTGAGTAAAATGGACCAATGCTAATATGGGACTTGATTGGCTAATGTCAACCAAATACAGGCAGCGCCCATTGGAAGGTAACCTTCTCAACTTATTAATTACTCGTACTATTTCTTAAGTAGCTTAAGATCTTCGATTTTTTCATGTTTGATATCTTCAGGAAGTTTGAAGATCATTTCTGAATGGTTAACTAGTAAATTTTTATTTGTAGTTTTTCTGAAATTAAGTGATAGTACTTGGAGTATGTATAAAGTGCAAACCACAGGAAGGAAGTTCTTTTAGTAAGTTATCTTCAAATCAAAGAATGTCATCAGGCTTCAAAATGCTGGCGTATTTCCTGGCTTGCTTACCATGTTGTTGATGTTTCAAGTTCAACTTTCGAGTAATGATACAAATATTTTAAACACTCGAGATTGAGTAGTTTCTCAACTTGCTCTATGTGACACAAATGTTCGTTGATGTTAAAACCACACAGAAAAAGTAGCTGCGACAGTGCCACCTGACCGACCTTTTTTTTTGAGTTAATACTCATTTTAGTCCCTCACTTTTCACTCATGAGTCATTTTAGTCCCTGACTTTTAAAATGAGTCAAATCAGTCCCCAACATTATAAAATGTGAGTCAAATTAGTCCCTTATTCCACTTTTATTTAACATTTTATCAATTAGATGATGATATGTAACATTAAGTTATATATTATCATACTATATGTCATCTAAAGTAGAATGAAGTTTAAAATGATTTATTTTGATATCTAAAATTGTACAAAATGAGTCAATTTAAAATGTATAATGAATATTTAAATGACTTATTTTGTATAATTTTAAACATCAAAATAAGTCATTTTAAAATATATTCTACTTTAGATGAAATATGGTATGTCAAGGTATCACTTAATGTTATTAATCATCATTTAATTGATAGAAAATTAACTACAATTGGGTTAAAGGACTAAAATGACTCACATTTTGTAATGTTAGGGACTAATTTGACTCATTTTAAAAGTCAGGGACTAAAATGATTCAATAATAAAATGTGAGGGACTAAAATGAACACTAACTCTTTTTTTTTTTTGGGTGATTGTACGTTTAGAGAAAGAATAGAACCACTGTAGTGGAGATCACCAACAGGAGTTTAAGATCTTTGATATAGGTGAGGGAAGGCAACCTCATTGGCTCTAACCAAATTTTATCTTACACTCAATTGAACAATTTAAAAACTATAATTATTTTTTTATCTTTATTTCCACCCGTTAATAATTTAATAATGGCAAAACAAATAAGTAAGAGAGAAGTGAAGATAAGGATTTTCATAGTTTCCTTCTTAGAAGGTTGTTTCCTTGCAAGTTCAATTACAGAATTAGCGTGAACCGAAAAAACCATTGTTGTGGTTTGCTAGAACCTCTCATTTCCGGCTTCAATTCTACTAAACCCATAGCTTTTCTTCAACCTTTGCAGTTTCATAGCCTCCCTCACTTGTTCTATACCAACCCAAAGGCCATGATCGGCATAAATCATATTCAGCAATGCGTAGTTAGCAGCATTATTTGGTTCTGATCTTATGAGTTGTGGGGCTAACATTTCTGCCATATCCAGCCTTCCATGAAGCTTACTAGCTGATACTAGAGAGCTCCATATTCTTGCACTAGGTTTCATGGGCATGGTTCTCAGTATTTCCATTGCATCTTCAAGCTTCCCTGACCTTCCCACAAGATCAACAAGGCATGCATAATGCTCTATAGTTAATGGAATTTCACAGTCTGCACTTGCTTGTTTGAATACATGCTGTGCCTCAGTTACAAGGCCAGCATGATTACAAGCAGATAGAACTGTAAGTAAGGTGATTGCATCAGGCTTCACTCCTCTCTCTTTCATTTCGTAGAAAACCTGCAACGCCTGTTCACCACATCCATGTAGGCCATAGGCACTGATCAAAGTACACCATGAAACAGAATCTCTACTTGGCAAGTCTTGGAATATCTTAATCGAACCATCCACACAACCACATTTGGCATACATATTTATAAGCGCGTTGCCCACATGAATGTCAAAACTAAACCCAAATTTGAAGACATAGCCATGGAATCCACAACCATGCCTCAGTGAACATAAGTTTGTGCAGGCAGAAATTACTGCCAACAGAGTTACAGAATTCGGTTCACTTTCCTCAGCCCGCATCTTGTTAAAGTGCTTCAAGGGTTTATAGCTATTGCCTCTTTGCGAATAGCTCCCGATGATTGAACTCCATAGCACCTCATCTCTAAAACTAGACCCTTCAAAAACTAGCTCAGCAAGATGTAGTGATTCTCCACATTGACAATACGTGTTTATTAGAGCTGATGAAAAAGTAGGACTTGACTCAAACCCATGACGGAAGGCATAACCATGAATCTCCTTTCCATGCTTAACAAAGCCTGGGTCAGCACAGGCCGGTAAAAAAGCAGTTAATGTAACACTATTTGGGTTAATTCTCTCGGCCTGCATTGCTCGAAAGCACGCGAAAGCTACATCATAATCTTGATTAGCAGTGCAGCCAGATATAATTGCAGTCCAGGTAACCTCATTTTTCACCTTCATTCCGTCAAACACATGCAAAGCCATCAAAGAATCACCACACCTGAAATAGAAATCCACAAGAGCTGTTGACAGGAACACTGACTCTGACAGTTCTACCCTCTCATCAACAACAAGAAGGGCATGAATCTGTTTTCCTATCCTTGAATACATGTTCCTCCCACACATGGACACAATGCTGGCTAACAACTCTGGCTTGGAAACAAAACCAACCAAGTACACACCTTTCAACGTTTCTAAAGCTTTTGCTAAGTACCCATTTTGCAGATAACAATTTACCATGGAGTTCCAGGTGATGGGGTCTCTATTAGGCATTGTGTCAAACACTAGGCATGCCGATTCGGGATCCGAAAACTTGGCATACATGGAGATTATAGAATTTGATACAACAGGTTCAGAATGAGAGCCTGTCTTGAGAGCCAAGCAATGAAGCTGTGTGCC
This sequence comes from Dalbergia cultrata, assembly GCA_031216105.1. NCBI lineage: Eukaryota > Viridiplantae > Streptophyta > Magnoliopsida > Fabales > Fabaceae > Dalbergia > Dalbergia cultrata. The sequence continues at coordinate 62,943,859 of CM062345.1, forward strand.
AAAAGCATAGCACTGGGCAGAGGAGCATGTCTTGATGACTGATGGAAGAACAGAGGGTGTGGCAAGATGGTGGCCAGAGTGATGGAGTTCTGTGAAAAGTTCAAGTGTTTGTTGGAAAAGACCCTTTGAAACCAAGCTTTTGATGTGGTGGCTGAAGGAGGCAGAGGCCGCATAAATGGCCATGAAGTGCAAAGGATTTAAATTCAGATTCAAATTCAGAATCAGTGTATGGCCACTTCATTTCTGTGACAAAGCTATTACGCCCATGTTCCAATGTTATTCCAATGTATCAAATGATATGGTAGATAGACCCATAACCCAGCTACCATTATATAACATCAGCTTGACCAAAAGTGTCGTCTTTTGGTTGCCCTCTACACTGAGACGCAGAAGTTTAGAGCTACGATTGGATTGTGAAAGAAATCACTACTACGGTAATACCAAAATGTGAAGTTAATGTTCAACTAGCTAATCACTTTTCTTCTCGATTATATCCAACATTAGAAAAGATAGCTATTGAGCAATATTTATTACCTTTCTTCTTGTAACTTAATATTTTTTTCAACCTAAGTTTTTTTTTTTTTTAACTGAACAATAATATAATCCATTTTATCGCCATTTTATGTCTTTTGTTTCGGATTACTAAATTGTCTGCTCCACTGTCCATCAACTTATCGAATCCACAATACAATTTTTTTTGGTTGGAATGAAGTACCGGTATTCAAGTCTCTTTATCTTATAGCCAAATATGCTTGCTCTTACTTTGTAAGTCACATTAATAATAAGCAATAATATTATTTGTATCATTAAAAGTGAGTGTCCCAACGATTAGATACATGATACTCCCTACTCATCTCTCCCAAATGATGAGACACTGCTTTATCCAACATTAAAGGTCACAAGCCTTGTAATGGAATGCAATACAACAAACTAGATAGATAGTGCAAAGCATGCAACTTACAAGCCAACAACACAAACAGTCTGGTCTTTATATCTTCCTTAGCTCTAATCTAAGGGTTAGAAACTACTTCCACCAAAGTCTTGAAATCCTGAGCTTGTATTTGTATTTTACTAATATTTTTCATCATTAGCTTATTATTTCACAGTCATTTTTCCATTTTATTTATCTTTTCTGTGCCTTCTTAGTTCTTATATTTGTTTTACACCCCCCCGCGGGGGGGGGGGGGGTTTAACCAATAATTATTTTGTTTTACCAAGTCTTCCAATCTGTTGCAAGGTGTATTTGGTTTTTTTTTGCTAAGTTATTGAGTTCATTTTTACAAACAATACTTTAACCAGTTCTGGTTCTACGTGGAAGGCTGAAGGGTAGCTGTTTTTATAGTTTTTTTGGTCTCCCTTCCATCATAAATTCAAAGTACACTGAAGTGAAACAGAGCGTTCTCTACATATAAAACTACTTTTTTATAATATTTTTTCTAGTTCCTTTCTTAAATAGTTGTTTCCTTGCTGGTTCAATTACACAATAAACAAGAATCAGCTGTTGGATAATGGGGATCGTGCATTCACTGTGAGACTATATGCATCAAGCAATTTATTTGTCGCGGCGATGTACGACTAGTCCCGAACTTTGTACGTCTCAATAATAATCTTACAAGTAATTTTAGTTTCAATTCCAATATTTATAATGTTATTTCTTATCATCCTTTATTCGAGATATATATATATAGGTAGGTGTAAGAATATTACACTCACACCAATATCTAACCGTTAATTACATGTTAATTCAATGGTTTAAAATGATATAATTTAATGACGAAAGAGAATGGGTAGATTTATTACTAGATTGTTATTACAATGAAGAGAGAGAAACAATGAAAATTTAAAATTAATTAAGAAAATTTGACTATATAAACTAATAACTAAAAAATAAAAAATACCAGCAGTATTAGTGAAATAAAAATAAAAATTTAATAAAACCCACTTTAAATTCTTAATGAACAATTAAAAATGTAAAGTATTTTTGTGAAAATGTTCACAAATTATAGAAAACTCTGCTTTTTAATTTTTAATTTCTATCTCATTTACGTTTTTAATCATTGTTTTTTTTTAATGGTTTTCACTAATTACAGAAAATTCATCTTTTTATTGAATTTTTTAATGTCATTTACGTTTTTAATTCATATCTGTTAAAAAATTTATGTAATTTTTGGGTTTTTTATTTGATTTTTATTAAGAAAACAGTATTTTATTTCAATTTTTAATTTTCATTTTAATGAAAAAAATCCATTATTTTATAGTTTTATTGGTCTTAAAGTAGCTGTATTTAAATTTTCACTAAATATATACCAAAAAATAATTTAAATGAAAATTAAAATATTAATAAAAATAATATAATTTCACAATGAAAAATCTAAAAATATGAAGGAAATAAGGTTCTTCTTTTAATTGATGACAATCAGAAAACGTAACAATTTTTACTAAGTTTTTTTTTCAATAATTATAAAAAAAGGTCTATCATTCTTTATCATTATATTTAATTAATTTTTATGTTACGTTTTTTGATAATTTGTATTTAGAATTGGGTAGTCAAATTCTTTTTTAGTAATATTTATTAAACACGTGACATTTTTATAGACATTTTCCAATTTCATTTTACTAATGTTTATATAATTTTTTTTATTTTATAATGATTTAGCCTTTATGTCAAATTCTCCTTTTTAATTAATTATTTGATTTTATTATGTCTCTTTCTTCATTGAAACTAATTATAATCCAGTAAATCTTTATTCTCTTTCTTCATTGAATTGCATTTTTTAAATTGTTAGAATAACATAAAATTAATCACTAGATATTAGTGTAAGTGCAAAATTTTCACTCTAGTGTAATTGGATCTTGCCTTATATATATATGTGTGTGTGTGCGCGCGCGCGCTAGTCGTTTAACTCGTGTGATACACATGATGATAATAAAAAATAGTTTATTGACCATTATAAAAAATAAATATTAATTTATTTAAATACATCTTATAGAAAATTGAGTTTATAAACTTATTTTGAAAATAAGTTAATAGTTAAATAATTAAACAAATGAACAAAATATAAATGATTATGGTATGAAATAAGTAATTTTATTTTATATTTTATTTTAAATATGATATTTGTATGATTGAGAAAATCCCAGTAGACAACAAATGACTAACAATACAAGACTTATTTTATCAAAATTTTGCATGTTTTGACAGTTGAAATTGATAAATAATGAAATAGAATAAGTGGATATATTTATAATATCATATACCATTATTAGGGATAACAATGGGTATCCACAAGCGATGAGACTTGCCTCTCGTATCTTGTTCCCATTTAGAATTTTACTTCTTATCCCCATCCTCATTCCCGTCACAGGTCCCTATTGCTTATTTTAGGGATTTGAATCCTTACAGGGTATTCGCGAGTTTATTAAAATAATTACAAAATGAGAAAAACTTGAAAAGTATTTCGATATTCAAAACATAAATATACATAATACTACTAATGTAACATAATCCAAATTAAAAATGAAAATATATACATAATACAAATTCAATAAAGATAATTAAAAAAAATGAATATGTGCTAAGATTCTCTTTTTTGTATGTGTGTGTATATATATAAAGATGAATATTTAAATATTTGTATAAATAAAGAATTGCAGGTTTCCATGGGACAAGAACCACCTTCCTTGTCCCTACCTAGTTTAGCAAACGATGACTTCACCCCGTCCCTATGAAGATTAAATGAGTTTCTGTTCTCATCCTTTTTTTAAGATAATTCCAACGGGTACCACTTCGACTGTTTAATCATCCTTAGCCATTTACATATTTATAGTAAAGTATTTAATTTATATTATTTTAATTATACATCATTTTCTTTATATCATTTTAATAAATATTCTCTAAATGAATTTTTTTTTGTTCCTCCATAACTGTATACAAAATAAAAAAAAAAATCATTTCTTAGTGGTTGTTACGTTGAGTCCAATATATTATTGTAAAATTATTCTCTAAATTTGTTCATTAAAGATAAGTACCCTTTAAAATCATTAGATTGTTGCTCTCTATCATATTTTAGCTCTTCAACTAAGAGATGCCATTGAGTGAAGAATCATTTTGGAATGAGATGGACTTAAACTCTTTCAAATACATTCCATTTGAATTAAGTAATTTTTTAATTTTAATTAAAGATAAATTCTTTAGCTATGAACGAACCTCGGATAGCAAGATATACAAAAATATTTTTTTATGACAATATGAAAATCTTAACTTATTCTAAAAAATACAATATTTGCCTTTAAAATTTAGAAATATAATAATAAAATCATTGATAAAAAATTTAAATTACAATTTAAAGTATACCTTAACACACAGATTTATTATTTTTTTAGGATAATTTGAAAATACTTAAAATCGCGTTAGCTTGATACTCAAGGCTTAGTTTTATATTAAATAAGGAAATTGTAATTTCATAAACTGCTTGGTCCTTGTCATTTTGAATTTAAGCCCTATATAATTATATTATAATATGTATTCAACTTTCATGAATATTTAAAATTTAGTTTCTATCTTTATAAATATTTTTAAAATTATATTTTAATTTTTATAAATGTCAATAGGTAAAAGTGATAACTAACTGTTAGACCATAAATATAAAACAAAAAAAATACTAAAAAAAAGATAAAACAAAAATAAAATAATAAAGATAGTAAAAGAATTATGAGATAAAATTAATAAACAATCATAGTGAATGCTCTTATTATATAATGAGCCATTTGCCTCATTTTAATAAATCAAGATTGAATTTCTAATTTATATCAAATATTATAAATTAACATATATATATATATATATATATATTGATTTAAATATAATGGATTATATTTATTATATACTGAATCTTGAAATAACATATAAAATCTATTATATACTGAATATTGAAATAATGTATAAAATAAAAAAAGTGGACAAAATGATTGCTTTCAATATCAATATTTATTATAAAAAAAGACATGATATCAATTTATTTATTTATTGTTTTATCTTCTTGATTTTAGTAAATTAAGAATAAATCAACATTATTGATATAATATCATTACCTTGTATGTGTGTGTGTGTATAGTAATTAATCAATATTATATATTAATTAATTGATAATTAGGAGTATCTAAGTAAAGTAACATAATTTATCTGATTTAAAAAATTTTCAAACGCATATTTTAAAAAATAAAAAATAAAATTACTTTTTGATTATTTATTTATTTTATTTATAACTAATTATCTTAAAAAACTCCAATATATATGGTTATTAAAATAATGTACAATATTTTTTGCTATGTAGATTTGAGCATAAATTGCCCTGATATTAAGAATGATCATTATGAATGTTGAAATTGTATAAATTAACGATAGCAAACTAATAAATTAATATTAATATTATAGATATAAATTAATACTGCAGATATAATTAACGTGTATATATATATTGATATGTTAACTGATTTAGATATGTTTGATTTGATTCAATAAATCGCAATGAATTGAATTATTGGAGTTTTCAATTTCTATTAAATTATGTTCGATTCAATATCAAATGATCTTATTTAAAAATTAAATGGAAAGAAAATAAAATTAATTTATATTTTTAATTTTAAATATTGACTGATTAATTTTAAACATAATAATAAATTTTCTAATCAATTAAAATCTCGATTTTTAAAGTTGATTCCAGGTATATGAAAGTTCAAATCTTCGTTGCTTCAATTTTTCTATTATTAATAGACTGTCACAACCCGACTTGAGATCGTGATCGGTACATGAGGAATTTCATCCCCACGTAAGCCTTCTGGGTGACAGATCTCTCTAAATGCATAAAATAGTGTAATACCATACTTAAAGTGCAATTTTCTTGCAAATCCTTATCTTTTTCTCTAATTAAAACATAATATTCAAATCCATAAAAACTGAAATATTCACATATATAAATCTAAAACATTTTTGTCATGCTCTGAAATCTAGTTAAGATTTTAAGATTGAATTATAAATTCATTATCATTAGCTTTCACATAAATCTCTAAGCGTAGTCTATACTTCAAAGTACATTCTTGAGCTCTAAAACATATAGGGGAAAACATAATCTCTGAAATTATCTATAACATCTCAAAATACATGCGTGACTCGGATCCTGCCTGGAAAACTACTGGAGCTCTCTAAACTAACAGAAACCTAAATAAGCCTTGCATCAAAATAAGGCTCACCACTGAGAGCAACTGAGTCTACAGAGCTGGAGGTGGAAGAACACATGTACCTGCAACTATGAAAGGAAGAGAAAAAGGTGAGTCAACGGACTCAGTAAGTGAACTCTCACCCATCACTCGCATGGGACAACCAAGAATATACAATAAATAATATACATGCAGCAATCACAAACCATTTGATATTTATAGCCATAACTATATAGAAGTTCTCTCTGTATTTACAAATTCATAGGAACACATATCTGGGTTCTTACTCTAGCAATAAATCATTTTCCATACATATATGTGATAACTCGTAAATTAAATA